>OY755242.1:49483209-50089011 GCA_963576725.1 Azorinus chamasolen | reverse complement strand
TCGTAATCTATATCAAAAGTGTATTTCTCAACATTGAAGTTTGGCAACCATTGTAGTAATTATGTCATTTTTTATTTTATTATTGCTTTTAATATTTTATTTTTCTGAGGTGAAACTATATAACTCCTTAAGCATACATCTTATGAACTCCTTAAGCATACATCTTATTTATATATATTTTCTTCACTTAACTATTTATTATTAAAGGCTTTGTTTGTAATACATTTTTTTTTATATAGGTTTTTCAATGTATTACAATTACCCCCCTATGTTAACATTATCTTACTTATTAAGATATTAAGATAATTCTTGTCATCTTAAAGTGAACTGTCGGCGTCCACTACCAATTTTTTCATATAACCCTTTACCATACAATGTTTGTAATAGCAATAACATCAACTATAGTTATTCATTAAAATCTATTTACAACACTTTACTCAAATAGCGCTTTATCTTATTTACACGGTCATGAGCAATTTCTCACTCATCACTGACTAAACCGCGACACGTCTGTCGGGTCTATCTTACGTTTATTACGTAACATTGTAAAGAGTACCTTTTTTAAAGGTATACGCCTAGTTTATACTCTTTTACAAACAACAAAAATACTCTACTCTGTTTTTTACAAACAATAAAGTACTATTCTCTGTACACGTTTCAATCATAAGACATTTTCGATACCCTCTTGTCTTATTTGAAAGTATTTGAGATCTAATTAAGGATCAATACTTTACTGCAATTAAGTCTACCTGACTTAAGCTCTTCTTACTGAAATGAAGACTACACTGTTTCCGTTCCTGCTTTTAATTTTCCATATCACTATAATTACATGACAACAAGCTGCCGGATGCATTATTTGTATCGGACAAGTTTGCACTTACTGCCTGACTAGAGCTATTTTCGTAAGCTACGGACATTTCTGTCTTTTGAATAGGATCTAATATATTCGAGTTTTCCTCGGGCCCTGAGGAGCTCGTCTGTGTTAGAGATTCACTTGAAATGTAATTATTTCCAGCTTTTCTTAAGCATATGGCTAGATCTTTTAACGGAATATTATCTTTAGATGCCGACTTTGATCCTACATTTACTCTACTAATCGCAGAATAATACCGTAACAACAAACCAACACAAAAACCTACAAATCCTGATACCCTTTGATACATATTAAATCTATACAATCCCCAATACCATAGTTTCTTTGTGTTTTCCTTTCTATTTTTCTCCTTTTTTTTTTTACGTATTTATTAGTCCCCTGTATGCCCTATGACTTTAAACAGTCGGAATGTTTCCTTTTGTTTTGGTTTGATAATTGTAGTTTTATTTAGTCTAATTATTTATGCTATACACCTGTCATCTTCAAGCGGACTATATTCACCTTTAATGCTAATGCAGTTAATATCAAACTAAATTCGACAGCTATTTGTGGCTAAAACATCCGTTCCTAGAATACAATTTCTGTTTAGGTTATTGACAATTACAAACGTGTGGTCTAAAAATAGCTTGCTTACTTTAATTTTCAAATTATTATTATTTTTAACTCACTTTTCAACTATTGCCAACTTAAATCTTGATTACTGATTACTCTGTAAACGTTTTTGTATGAATTCTGACACAATCCCTGGACTGGATCTTAAAGCAAATTTTTCTTTGTTTCTGAAATATTGTTAACTAACACAAATTTGTCTATATTTCTTATCCATGATTCAAATTCTTTAGTTTTTCCATCAAAAGTGAAGTTTACATTTTGTGCTGATACATTTTCTAATTGATTTGTTAAATTTTCCAAAGTCTGGGTCAATCCAATTTCAGTCATTATTACAGATCAAAACAACACCACAAGCCACAAAGTGAAATGACTTACCCGTACTCCGACATTTTTTCCGCGACGGATCCAGAATCCTGGTCACGGCACCATTAACGCCCGTGTGGCGTAATGAACAACTTAGTCTCTATACATTTCTACATGTTTATTTCTTCGTACCGTGATTTATTCTTACATACATGACTATCTCTATCCAAGTCTCCTTTTCTCTGGTCAACTCTCCTACAGTTATATACCCAATGCCTTGTAAATGTCTAGACTATATGACAGGTGCATCATGACTATGTCTACCCAAGTCTCTTCTCTCATTCTTCTCCCTAGTCTCTACTTTCTCCCCTGTATATATATCCAATACCTATGTAATGTCTAGACTATCAATGACAGTTGTACTATCTCATGTGTATTCTTGACATATTGATAAATATATACATGTATACTCTACATGTATCATTCAGTCCATAACCATTTAACCTTTAGCCCGTAACATAAGTGTTATGTTACAGTACTCTCATTGCTTTGATTAAAATATACACTGTATAAATCGCTAAAATATTCACGCCCACCCTTCCATATAGAGGCAGGCGCGGATTTAGAGGGAGCTCCCCCCTAAAAATGCCAAAACAATTTTTTTAGTAATATTTTAGATCTATATACAGTAAAACCTCTTTATAACGACCTCTAAATTGTGTTAATTAGTTGGTATTTAGAGCAGGTGGCTGCTTAAAGCAAGGTGAAAGTAAAACAGAACGCTCCCATAGGAGCGTTTTGTTTTACTTTCACCTTGCTTTAAGCAGCCACCTGCCTTCAACACAAAATAATTGATGTAATTTAGTGGTCGTATCTACTAAAAATCAATAAGACAATGATTCAGTAGGAGAGTTTTATTTCTCTCACCCAAATTAAGCTCTTTTTATGCCCCCATAGACGATAGTCAGGGGGCATATTGTTTTTGCCCTGTCTGTCTGTTTGTCTGTTTATCTGTTTGTTTGTCAGCAACTTTAACATTGGTCATAACTTTTGAGCCAGTATAGATAGAGACTTGATATTTGGCATACATATGTATCTCATGAAGCCGCACATTTTGACGGGTGACGTGTCAAGGTCAAGGTCATCCTTCAAGGTCAGAGGTCAAATATATGGGTCAAATCGCCGACTTTAACATTGGCCATAACTTTTGGACCAATAGAGATAGAGACTTGATATTTGGCATGCTTGTGTATCTCATGAGGCTGCACATTTTGAGGGGTGACATGTCAAGGTCAAGGTCAGAGGTCAAGGTCAGAGGTCAAATATATGAGGGGGCATAGTGTTTCACAAACACATCTTGTTCAACATGTATTACAAACACACGATTTATTTTTGTCATCAAACATAAAAATCTACACCCCCTTCCAAAAGAAATTCTACCCCCCCCCCCAATCTGAAATCCTGGATCCGCACCTGAGAGGAGCTGTTACTACAAGTTTGACCATTAACTCTTTTGGCGCCAATGTCGCATGTTGGCACCATTGAAAACAGTGCAGTCCCAGGTCAGATGGTGCCAATGTCGCCTGTTGGCACCATTGAAAACAGTGCAGTCCCAGGTCAGATGCCGCATTGAAAAGGCGGCATCTGACCTGGGACTTCACTGTTTTCTGTATTTTTTAGCCCAAGCATAAAGGTTTTTAAAAACAAATGTTTTACTTATATACCTTTATTGTTTAGTTTAGAATTATATTAAATATGAAATTATTATTGCAGACGACACTTTTAAATTTGGCGCCAAAAGAGTTAAAGATAACCCTTGAGGGTAAAGATCTATTTGTACCACTTTGTCTTTGATTAAAAAGATGCTAAAATTTCTCCTGATCCATTTCTGCGGCTTCATCGATTTCATCATACTGTAAAGAGAGATATCTATTTATAGCTCGTCTGTGAACATTTCTTAAATATTGTTTTAATTCTTTGTATTGATTATAGATATGGCCAGATCGTGGTCTGCCTGCTCTGATCCACTAAAGACGACAACGTTTCATAGTTATGTGGTCCAGTGTCAAGGACTTGCACCAGTGTGGTTTTAAGTGGGCTAGGTATGCATGTGGATACGTGTTTTGTAGCATTTACCAAATTTGAATATAGTATATAAGAATCAAAATTAAGAAATAACACTTGAAAGTCCACATCAACACCAGAAGAACAACTGAATTGCCAACTCATATATATACAGTATAAACAACCTTTACAGAACTATCCCTTTAGCAGCGCCGTAAAACTCAACCAAATCCGTCGAAAACACAAGGCAAAATGTGGCGCTATATTTTTCGCAAGAAAAGACATAACGTATCAAATCGCGTTGCTGAAAAGTATATCGGTTGGGCTAGGTCTAGACACTTTAACACTAAATTGGATAGTTCAGAGTTTAGAGCACTGCGACACTAAACAGGTCACGTATCGCGAAAAGAATTCCGCAAGCATCATTTCACAGCAAATGAAGAGTGACATCATACGCACTCACATATCACGCACATACTCACAAGTACAAAAGTATGAAAGGTGCACGATACAAGCATAAAAAGAGGGTGAAAACAGGAGTATCGTCTTGGAACGGTTAGTGGTAAAATTACCACTGGATGTTTAAACGCGTCTAAACTCATACTTATCCTATCTTCAAGCGATCAGACGAACGGTGTTAATTAATATAACCCCGCCCTATTGCCCCACAGCAAATGCAGGGTTGCACCAACAACTGTTTACCGGACAGTCTGAACAAATCTTTTGGAAATCACAACTCATTTGTTTATGAAATCACTTTCTTTAACCCATTCACCGCCAATGTCGCATAAATGCACCACGACAAATAGTGCAGCAGACCAGACGCCACCTTTTCAAAGCGCCGTCTGATCAGGGACTCCACTTTTTGTCTCAATGTCTATTTCTATATCTGTGCTTTATTCCTTTCAAATTTGTAAACATTTTATCTCATTTCCTTACTTTACCACATTATTTAACAAAATTGGTTTGCAGACGACCATTAGAAATTTGGCGCCGAAAAGGTTAAACACTAAAGACAAATTTAGAAACAGTTACTTGTTACAAATACAATTTACAAGTAACTTAGAGTCTTGACAGGATACAAACAGTTTGACATCCAATAATTATATTTTAAAAAGAAGTAGATAAAAGAACATTTTGTTTCAGAATTAGAGTAGGCGATTGTTTTTGTAGACAAACTATGTATTTGACTTTGACTGAACGCTCTTAAACGCTGAGTATTCTTTGTCCGAAAGATATCATTCGCCAGTCTAATGACCAGGTTTCAAACGTTTAATAGGAAACAGCAATGTCAAAAGCGTGATAGTGACAAAGTAGCTCCAGAATAAATGTGCTTAGAATTCAATCAGTCATGTCGCAATCGGTATTGATATTTTCAAAATACTTTCCATTATCGAAACTTCTATTTTAATGATGGTTATCGCTTAGCATTTCGATAAAAAAGAGTGCTTAAACTGTCATATTGTCTTATTTCTTTAGCTCATTGAAGCTTGATATTCTATGGTATCTTGTCCAAATATAGATCAGGTGCGGATCCAGGATTTCAGATTAGGGGGGGGGGGGGTAGAAATGTTTTTGGAGGGGGGGGAGGGGCGTAGATTTTTATGTTTGATGACCCAAATAAATAGTGTGTTTGTGATACATGTTGAAAAAGAGCTTAATTGGGCGAGGGAAATAAAACACTCCTACTGAATCATTGTTTTATTAATTTTAGTAGATACAACAACAACTAAATTACATCAAGTATTTTGTGTTAACGGCATGTGGCTGCTTAAAGCAAGGTGAACGTAAAACAGAACGCTCCTATGGGAGCGTTCTGCTTTACTTTGACCTTGCTTTAAGCAGCCACCTGCTCTAAATACCAACTAATTAACACAATTTAGTGGTCGTTATAGAGAGGTTTTACTGTATATAGATCTAAAATATTACTAAAAAAATGTTTTGACAATTTTAGGGGGGGGGGGGGGGGTATGCCGGTTCCGCCCCTCTAAATCCGCGCCTGTATATTAAGAACCAGTTTATTTTTCGATGGAATGCTTCTACAAGAATGCGTTCGAAAATAATGTCTGAAGCCAATAGCACAGCACCTGATCAGGGAATTCCTTCATGGGGTTCTTATCGGGTTCTACACTATTTGTTGTAGACCCTTTCTGAGATCACAAAGGGTTAATGCACCGTGACAAGAGAGTGAATAAGTTTAGTTAAGATTAGTTAAGATACGACGCACAGAACTCCACAAAAACAGATAAATACTTAGTGAAATGAGTTTCGTGCTCATGCTTAGATTTTAATAATTTAATCGTTTGGTATGTATCAATAATAGTTTTTTTCTGATGATTTAGAAGTTTCACTAGAGATCTAATCATATTTCACAGCAGCTGGTCTATAAAGTTTCAACATATCATCTTGAGATAATTCCGTTAGATGATAAAAACAAATCACTTAACCCCCCTCACTACGGGTGAATTTATCATGAATATTATTATTATATTTTAAAAAACTTGAGGCACCAAGTAACATTTGTCTTCTACCACATTCTAAAACATAATTTGAAAAAAACCCAATGATCTTTGAGAAGCAGATGACAAGTTTTTGCAAAACAAAGTTAAGAAGGAGTTGAGCCTGAATGAATAATCATTTTTTCTTAGTAGATGCTCACCACATTAGGATTATTGCACGCTGTAATGTTTTCTGCATAAGCGTTTATTCTTTCATTTAACATAACACATATCTAAATATTTTGTACACATACTTAATAATTCAACAAGAATCAGTCTTCAAAACATAAAGATAGTCTGATAACAGATGTAAGGTAAGGTTAGTGACAAATATACCACTAGCAATTTAAAGGGGAAGTCTCTACATTCGGCGCGTTTCAAAAATGCCTATATACAAAACTCATTTGATTTTATATGCTGAAAAGAAGTATATCGCAAGAAAACCTATTGGATTAGCGTTGAAAATGACAAAACTGCTATATGTTTAATATCGAAGACACCGTTTTTATTCACCGATGTTTCAGTTTTATTCGGATTGGGTTTTTAAATAGTCTCGTATCTGTTCGCGCTATTTCGTGTCTCTTCGGTCGCTTCCGAGGAAAGCTGTTACATAACAATGGAAATATCGAGTGATGGAAATTTTAAACGGAATAGGCCAATAATACTTTGTTGTAGAACAAAAATTATAAGTATTGACGAAATCGGCTTATTTTATATTACATTATGACAACCTTCATAATAATGATTGAACACACAGGGGGACTGAACGTAGGGGTGATTGTTTGTGGCCTAAAATGACACCCCACAAAAACCCAGCATATGAGTATATATAAATTATTAGGTTTGGTGGAAATTCTTCATAACATTCAGCAATATGCAGAAACAAAGAAAGAATATTGTTCAAAGTATATTAGGAGCATTTTGCTATTCAATATGTTATCCTAGATGATCACTAGTATACCAAGAATGGCATGCATATATGTGCATAAAATGTTGTCTATTATTACTTAAAGATCAAGTCAAAAAGTTTTTGTTTCAAGAATGGCCATTAACATCCCTGTTATGCTACTTTTACAATTAACCCATTCCATATCCACATCGCTCCCCAGAATTGCCCATAATTCACGACTTTAAAACTATTCATTTCAATGTAAGGGTCCATTTTCTGAGAACGGTTGTTTTCCTTGATTGAAGACACCCGGACACAGATCGCCACACAATACAACCGGAGTATACAATAAACATCCGGAGAAAATGGGTATTTGTACTGTGTATGAATGTAGATACATATTCTATAGATAGACTGATGTCTGTTGTGTTTCATGTGATTTAAAACAGCAAAAGGTTTGGTGAAGCTCATTGGAACATAAGGGCCAAACAGAGCTACATATAAGTGTGCGTACTGAGGTACTAAAATCGTCATTCCTCCACCAAACCCTGCACTGTGACTACTCTTTAGAATCGTCTCTTCTTGGTAGAGAAATAAAGGAGCTGGTATTGAAAGTGTTTTTATTTACGCATCTTATCTGGACCTCTGGCCAGAGCGTTTAGAACAGAAGGCAGGGGATTTGGAAATGACTCATGAAAGTCCACAGTAACGTCAGAAACACATACGAAATGCTCACTCACATACACACAAGACGTTCATTTAACCCATTCCCTTATATTGACGCCTTTTGGCACTTCTGTAAACGTCACGTTGTGAAACCATTGTGATAGATAGAGCATTTGCTCATATGGAGCAAATGCTCTATTTATCACGATGGTTTTAAAACTACGCAATTCTAAAATGTCTATTTTTTCTAATAAATGCTCCTTTTCGGTAGATTTATTCAAAGAGTTTGAGTCTAAAAATAGCTTATGAGGAAATGGGTTTAATGCTCCACACCGACATTATATTAACAGTGTCGTAAAACCAAACCTCGACCAAACTCGCCAAAAACAAGACAAAATGTGACGCCACAACTTACGCAAGAGTATGTCTTGATACGATATAACGTCAAATCACGCCTTACTGAAAAGTAAATACCTGTTGGGCTTGGTCTTAGAGGTCACCGAGGCATTAAACAGGATACATGTACTTTATGGAACTGCGACACTGAAAAGGCCACAGAGAGCCAAATGATATTGAACATTAAGGAACTACACAGCACATGAAGATAGTACATACACACATATCATACACATATACATGTACCATACACGTACACATTGAACTGTTCCTTGCATGTTAGTTAAAATTGGAGGATGACTCGTTTATCATCAAAGGTCTGGAGTTTGCAGATAAATAACATTGGAAACAAATATAGATTTTATTTTAAGGTTGAAGGATACTACAATATCGTCTTTTCCTCGGTACTTCTGTTGTTGTCCAGCAAAACAACAGTATAGCCATCATAAACATTTGAATGTTTACGTAATAGCCTTGTAGGTAAATGTATGAGTCATGCAGGAAACACCTCATACAAAACACACAGTCGCCCGAATAGCGCAATAACAAAAACAACAGCAAATCTTTGGTTTGGTTTTTATCGGGTTTTACGTCGCTTTAACAGTATGTCAGTCATATCACGACGTCCAGCTAATTGCAGATGCAGGAAGTCAAAGGCAAAACGACACGCACAAATACGTGGTCACGCGATAATAATTACGTGGCCACGCGATAGTTATTAACCCTTTACTCCTCAGGCGTTCGGCTCATGAAATATGTCTAACATAAGTTAAAATGTCCCTAAATTGACGTTTTGTAACAATTGGAGCGAAAAAAGGAGGGGGGGGTTGTTTTAAGACAAACCTGAAATTTCGTATATTCTATATAAGAGAATAATTATACTCTTATATAGAATATACGAAATTTCAGCCTTGTCTCAAAACGCACCAAACTTTATTTTCCAAATGTTACAAAATGTCAAATTAGTGACATTTTAAAATTATTATAGACATATTTCATGAGCCGAACTCATGTGCTTTACTCCATAAATACGATTTTCTGTGCCTTTGCAAACATAGTCGACCCAGATCAGACGGCTCCTGGAGCCGTCTGATCAGGGTCTGCTATGTTTGCTTACAACATGATATACATGTAGATATAATTCTACACTTTCTGTTATGGTTACGTAATAACTATCGCGTGCGCACGTAATAGCTATCGCGTGCGCACATAATAACTATCGCGTGCGCACGTAATAAATACTGCTAAATAAAATATGTTCTATTTCTTCTTCATGCCATCGTACATAACAAGCAAATGTCAGGGTGAAGATGGAAGTTCCGTCAAGTGTTTCTGGGCGTTTAAACCGATTTAGGGGCGCACAACCTCATACTTATTCCATCTCAATCCTAAAAGACAAACAGTGTAAATAAACGTCATTGTATTGCCTTTCCGACTAATCTACAACAACCGTGATGGCAAACACAGTGGTAAATTGCTTGTAAATGAAAACATATATAACGTTCAGTAGATGTTACAAAAATGTATGATTCATCCAATAGTCCATGTTGAAATTCATCGATACAAGTACATTCTTTATCCCGTTGCATGGTCGAAAACTATTGCGATCATGTGTCATTGTGAATACTTATCTAATTAATATTCATGATGTAATTATTTCTGACATGAATTTTCATGAGGGAAACAGTTTTGGAGAAAGAAGACTGATATATTTAGTTACATTCACTTGTATAATTATGTTGCGTGTGTATATTTGTTAGGTCTAATGAACTGTTATTGTGATGTGGCAGGTCTTCATTTTAATGATAGCCACTTCATAACCCAGAAACAGAACAGACGAGAACTGCTGCATAGCGCATAACTGTCAATCAACAAAATATAACCACTGCACATTTTATAGCTTATTTTGACCGTTTCGTTATTAAAGATACAAGATACAAGACATTTTATTTTACGTCAGATAAATAAATAACATTAGCTCACGAGCTCATTATCTCAAACAAACCAAAACAGTACAAACCAACACAAAACAAAACTACACAAACAAACAAGTAAATAAAAGTTTTAACTTTAGGTAACTTTATAGCCTTGTAAAGGGAGGTAATCAAGGTTTCAAATGTTTTATAATTAAGTCACAGTTGCCTCCTATTCCAAAGGAATTTAGTGGCAGGAAGTATGGATCTGGTGAACGATGGAATAAAACAGAAGACACTGTTTGCAGACAAAATATTTGGCGCCAGAAAGGTTTATTCTATTTCTACTGCTTGTAGTTTCCATGCGCAACTCCGGAAAGTGTGCAAACTATGACGAATTCTACAACTCCTCGACTGTCCTAGGAAAACAATAAGAATTAGGTCAGATTGTCCGTTCATCCGTTCATGTTCAAACTGCAAAGAGGTTATAGAACACGCTACCTCAAGTGAGACTCGAATAATCACAAAGTAGCCCCAGTACAAAATCGTTTGAAATTAAATACAATAAAGATACTGCAAAACTATTCTTGTAAACAGTTAAAAGCATAATGATTATTTAGAAACACTGATCAAGTTTCGATGATGGTTTTTGTTTCCAATGTATCATTCATGAATCCATAGAGTAATAAGGTGTACATCTGGATTAGGGATTTATTATGACTGTCAAGTTTAAATGTATGCTCCGTGAATATTCATGTCAGAAATAATGACTTATGAATATTAATTAGCTGATTGCTTTATTAACCCTTCGCTTGCTATTCACGTCAATATACCTACCTGTAAATAGTGAAGACCCAGATGAGACAGCTCCTGCAGGAGCTGTCTCATCAGGGTCTGCACTATTTTCAAGTTGATTGTGCAACCAGTGCACTCCACAGCAGTGATTGCACAGCGAAATACTTGTACACAGTGAAGATATATGTAATTATACAACAGGGCATGGGTAAAGAAGGAGAAATGTATTTTAAAATTCAGCAAGAGAAGGGTTAATATAATCATTAACAAGGAACTTTTAGCATAATAAAAACTGTATAAATAGTTGTTCTGTGTCTACTCTGTACCATAAGGTGTCTTTGGAGAAAATGATTAATTAACCCTTTCGCTGCCAAACTCTGTCGTCTGCTAACTTTGTCGTCTGCTACAATTTTTCATTATTTTGATTTTCTTCATTTTTGTTTCAAAAACATAGTAACAGTAACAAACAGTTTGGATCCTGATGAGACGCTGAGTTACTCGGCGTCTCATCTGGATCCAAACTGTTTGCACAGGTAATCACAGATCCGGCATTGGCAGCGAAAGGGTTAAGTATTTGGTGAGCAGCTATAAGAACAAGAAATAGTACTCTGGTAATGACGTAAAATGACTTCGATTACCAGCCTGTTTTTGCATGTTTAGTCCACTGGTATTTGTTGACTACATGTATACATCTATAATCATGTGTTCCGAAAATGAACATATTTTGTCTGGAATGTTCTAAATTACCGTTAGATGTAGAGAGAAATTGTTCTAACCCAATACAGTAAAACCTCTCTAAACCGGAATTCTAGTACAGAATAATTTAGATACTTTTAGGCAGGTGGTTGCTTAATGCAGGGTGAAAGCCACTTTCACCTTGTATTAAGCTGTCACTTGTATCCAAGACCGATATTCATACTTAATTAACCCTTCGCTTGTTGAATTTTAAAATACATTTCTCCTTCTTTATACGTGCCCTGTTGTATAATTACATATATCTTCATTGTGTACAAGTATTTCGCTGTGCAATGACTGCTGCAGAGTGCACTGGTTGCACAATTAATTTGTAAATAGTGCAGATCCTGATGAGACAGCTCCTGCAGGAGCTGTCTTATCTGGATCTTCACTATTTACAGGTAGGTATATTGGCGTGAATAGCAAGCGAAGGGTTAAGAATCTGGTTTAGAGAGGTTTTACAGTACATTGCATGTTTCCTGATATTATCGCAAGTTCAAACATACATTGATCGCAACTGCAAACTGCGATCACCGAATGTTAGGAACTCTGAAGTTAGACTAACCCTTACTCCATTTATGCACATTTCTACGCGTTTGCAAACAGAGTAGACCAAGATAAGACGGCTACTAGAGGAGTCGTCAGATCAGGGTATACTCTGTTTGCTAATGTAATAATATAGATATCATTGTACAGTTCCTACTACGGCAAAACGCCCGTGTTCATGTACCGTTATAACAGTTGATCTAATTAATGTCCATGATGTCATTAATTTTTTCGTGAATATTCATGGAGTAAAGGGTTAATTGGTTAATCGATTACTATCGAGGGTCGTAAATTAGGACTTTTACGATTGTTTTGGTCTACCGACCTTTTGTAAGACGGAGCCTCCATGTTTAACTCTTTACTCCATGAATATTCACGTTAAAACTAATGACGTCATGAATATTTATTTGAATAATTGTTATAATAGCACATGGGCATAGGATTGTTTGGCAATGACAGAAACAATAGAATCATAGAATCATAAGCAAACAGAGTAGTAGTAGGAGGAGGGGGAAGAGGATGAGGAGGAGGAGCAGTAGTAGTAGTAGTAGTAGAAGGAGGGGGTAGTAGTGGTAGTAGTAGGTAGTAGAAGGTAGTAGCAGGAAGTAGTAGTAGTAGTAGGTAGTAGTGGTAGTAGTAAGTAGTAACAGGTAGTAGTAGGTAGTAGTAGGTAGCAGTAGGTAGTAGTAGGTAGTAGTAGATAGTAGTACATGTAGGTAGTAGTAGGTAGTAGAAGGTAGTAGTAGGTAGTATAGGTAGTAGTAGGTAGTAGCAGGTAGTAGTATTTAGTAGCAGGTAGTGTAGGTAGTATAAGGTAGTAGTAGGTAGTAGTAGGTAGTAGTAGGTAGTAGTAGGTAGTAGTAGGTAGTGTAGGTAGTAGTAGGTGGTAGTAGTAGGTAGTGTAGGTAGTAGTAGGTAGTAGCAGGTAGTAGTATTTAGTAGTAGGTAGTGTAGGTAGTAGAAGGTAGTAGTAGGTAGTAGTATTTAGTAGTAGGTAGTGTAGGTAGTAGTAGGTAGTAGCAGGTAGTAGTAGGTAGTAGATAATCGTGGTATCATGAAGTAGGTAGAATGTAGTAGTATGTAGAAATTTGTAGTAGGAAATAGTAGTAGTAGCTGTTGTTGTTGTTGTAGTAGTAGTAGTAGTAGTAGTGGTAGTTGTAATTGTAGTAATAGTAGTGTTAGTATATAGTAAGTATTAGGCTGTAGGTAGTAGTAGGCAGCCGTTGGTAGTAGTAGGTAGTATTTGAATGTAGTAGGTAGCAGTAGGTAGTATTAGGTAGTAGATAATCATGGCAGCAGGTAGTAGGTATTAGTAGGTGGAAGTAGGTAGAAATAGGTAGTAGGAAATAGTAGTAGTAGCTGTTGTAGTAGTACAGAAGTACTACTACTAGTAGTAGTAGTAGTAGTAGTAGTAGTAGTAGTAGTAGTAGTAGTAGTAGTAGTAGTAGTAGTAGCAGTAGTAGTAGTAGTAGTAGTAGTAGTAGTAGTAGTAGTAGTAGTAGTAGTAGAAAAATCCAAGAATTCAAGGTGCCCGAAACACATTAAAACTTGATGCCCAACTAAGGTGAAGCCCTAGATCTAGACATTCTTAGAGTTTTCAAATCAAGTTCTCAAATCTCAGGGAATGCTTTATAGTCAGTTTGAACTCTGAAGTATTTCGTTTTGAAATAAATTAAGTTTTAAACCGTTATGCATGTTATATCCTGGATGTTTGACATTTTTTTTAAAAATAAAACTATGCAAGCATAAACTAATTAGTTTAAACGTATTTTATTTCCATTCTATACATACATTGGAAATGGGGTTGGGTCACAAATTCTGACAACGTTAGTTTCGACCCCCCCCCCCCCCTACAAAATTGTATACAATCAAAAAATACAATGGTAATTGTTTTCAATGACATACAGCCAGTAAGTATATAAAAAAGTGAAAAAACCCAGATCCAGAATGAGGTGAATAGAAGAACGACAGACAGATGGAAAAAGAGGGGAAGAGGGGTGGAAGAGACATTGACTAGACATAGACTACTTGAATATGCATTATTGAATACGCAATATACAAAAGATTATGCAGGTGACAGTTTTAAATTGAACATGGTACGTTCGAATTCATAGTTGTCCTAGCACAAATGCTGGATCCTACCTCTAAGTTTCATCGAAATGCATACTATTGACACTAGGACTGTATGTTAATATAGCATAATGCTTTGAAAAGTCCATAGCCAGTATCAAGAGGCATGCTGACAATTTTCAGTTTGTTTCCTTTAAAATGTATTAAGAGAAAAGAATATAAAAAATATAGAGAACATAAATAAAAAAATATACTAGTTTTTTTCCATTTATATTTGGTTTTGACGGGATTCGAACCAAGGTGTCTACTTACAACAGAAGTCCGACATAAGGTCGTCGGGTTCTGAAAGTCCCATACCCTTCCTGTGGTATTTACAGAAGTCCGATATATGGTCGTCGGATTCTGAGTTAAATGCCCTTTTTCCCTATTCTCTAATACCCTTTGCAAACAGGGAAGACCCAAATAAGAAGGCTCACAGAATAGCCCTCTCACCTGGATCTACATTGTAATGTTACACCTTTGTTTGGAAAAGTCACTAAAGCTCATTTTAGCTTGACTTGTTTAAATTTTGGAATAGTCCATTTGAAAATTCAACTTTTAATGGTTAGCTATAGTCCAATGGAACATATGTTAGATATTTTGCATATATATACCATTGCATAACATGATAGAATTGTTGGAGGTATTATCCTACCAATTTGACATGAGACTCCTGCATATTCCGTGTATTATCGTCGGTAATCTTCGAATAAATTTCCGAAGGTATAAGAATGCGCTGTAAGAATACAGTAAAACCCCTCTAACGCGACCAGCAAAAAGGGATATAATTCACAGTGTCAAAGGTAGGTGGTAGCTTAATAGAGGACGAAAGTTATGCAGAAAGCTCCTGTTTTGACCTGCATTAAGCAAGCACCTACTTATTAAGACAGCCATGTTTATTCATTAAGTGGTCGCATTAGAGGGTTTTACTGTACAATCCTCGTGAAACATGATTATTACCGGCGTTTGGTTTGCTATTTTTTGTCACAGAGTATTACGAACAATCCCGATAAACACACCGAAACTTAATCGAGTCTCGGGTCAAATTGGAAGGATAATACATGAAATTGCCCCATAACCTAAAATAGTTATTTGATTATAACAGCCACTGTTGATATTTCGATACACTTTCAACATTTTGTGGACTACACTGAAATACCGAAAATCAATGTCCGGTACTATTTCCGAGGTAGAACGAAATTTCAAATGCAGAAATTCGATTCCATTGCGACATTATCATGTTTCCTGATGTATTTTATCAATGGTCGTGCGATGTTGTTACTAAGATCTGGTTAAAAAATAGAATTTCAAAAATACATGTACGGTAAAACCTCTCTAAACCAGACGTTAAATTCAGTATAAATATCAGTCTTGGAGACAGATGGCAGCTTAATGCAGGGTGAAAGTCATGCAGAAAGCTCCTCCAGGGGCATTCTGCATGACTTCCACCCTGCATTAAGCAGCGACCTGAAGTATCTAAATTCTTATCTACTAGAATTCGGGTTA
This sequence comes from Azorinus chamasolen, assembly GCA_963576725.1. Classification (NCBI taxonomy): domain Eukaryota; kingdom Metazoa; phylum Mollusca; class Bivalvia; order Cardiida; family Solecurtidae; genus Azorinus; species Azorinus chamasolen. The sequence continues at coordinate 50,073,105 of OY755242.1, read as the reverse complement.
AGAGGGGTTTTACTGTATTGTAAAAGGGGACAAATCTATACTTTTGAATGTATTTCAGAGATTTACCAGTGATACCCTAACTACTCTAGGTATTTTGACAAACACACTTATGCAAATAGTTCAGACCCAGATCAAACACCTCCTTGATGGGCCCGTTTGAAGGGCTTTCACTATTTGCTACCATGTCTGTTTAATCTAAAGTTGCAAAAATATTTCCAAACTGACTTATTTAGCTGTACAAACTGGTAGAGAGGAGAGACTGGGTGCTAAAATACTTAACCCTTTAATTCATATAAATGTATTTCATGCGTTTGTAAATAGAATAGACCCAGATAAGATGGCTCGTCTGGTCAGGGTCTGCTCTGTTTGCTAATGAAATTTGAAAGATATGTTTGTTTACTTTCCTAAATGGCTACTAATTTCCACTTTTCATATTTCATTATAACTATTTTGTCCATGAATATTCAGGTATTGAAATTTAGAATAAACATAGAACATAGAAAGGGTTAAGGGAATTAGGGTTTTCATAAATCAGAAATTTATGGCATATTTTTGGTACTGACTAAGTAATGGTCAGAACCATCCGGGGTCCAATCTAGACCTACAGTGTTCTCATTCAACGATATTGGTGAAATCGTTAATCCCATTGTGTTAAGCACGACTTGGCTTGCATCTGACCGAGTGTCAAACAGCTTGGATCCAGATGATATGCTGAGTAATTCGGCGTCTCATCTGGATCCAAACTGTTTGACAACCAGCCACTTGTTTCCACCACGCTGCAACAAATCAGAAGTAGGTACAAATACAATAGATCAGACTTATTTTGACAGAATGGTAAGGCTTAACCCATTTCCTCATATTGACGCCTTTTGGCGCCTCTGTAATAATCACTTCTTGGAACCATTGTGATAAATAGAGTATTTTCTCCTTAGGAGCAAATGCTCTATTTATCACAATGGTTTCAAAACTACAAAATTCTAAAAAAAACCCTTTTCTCCAGTAAATTCTCCTTTTCGATAGATTTATTCAAAAGTGTTGGATCTAAAAATAGCCTGTGGGGGAATGGGTTAAAGGTATTGAAATACACGCACATGGACATTGGAACTTGTCTTGATAAAAAATGTTAACATCATTTATTCATAAAACACAATCGTGTATAAATGTTCCAAATAGTATTTCCTGTGTTTTTGTTATTTCGCTTTCACGTTGTACCATCGTATATAGAGATATGGTGACGTCATCAAAACCCGGTGTTTTGGACTGGAGTTGGCAAGAGCCATTTCGCTCTTTTGTTTTGATTGTGTAGTCGCTCTCATCTAGCAGTTCAACACGACACTTGTCTGAAAAAAAAAAGATTTTGTAAATTAAGAAGACAATGAAAACTAGAATTGTGTCCAAAGAACTTTGAAGATCCAATCTAAATTGGACAATGTAGTTAGAGTATGGCCTCTGACCTATACCTACCTCTGACCTACCATGACCTATAGTCTAAGAAAAGCACAAACATAACCAGTAGTGCGAATGTCTTACCAAGCAAGTTCCTAATTACTTCCTCTGATATGCTGTTGAACAGATAAAATCAATAAACAGTGAGATCTACAGCTAATATAGGGTACTGAACCCTTTCCGCATGAATATTAATTTGTGAATGTATTGCTACATGAATATTCAGATCTATATTATTCCAACGGCAAAACAGAACAGATCCTGAGAGAGAGAGAGAAAGAGAAAGAGAGATAGTGCCAGACAGAGACATACAAGAGACAGAGAGAAAGACAGAGAGACATACAGAGAGACAGGCATACAGAGACAGACAGAGACAGATACAGATATATAGAGAGATATATACAGACAGAGAGAGAGGGGGACAGATAGAGAGGGGGACAGAGAGAGAGAGAGAGAGAGAGAGAGAGAGAGAGAGAGAGAGAGAGAGAGAGAGACAGAGACAGAGACAGAGACAGAGAGAGACAGAGACAGAGACATAGAGACAGAGAGACAGAGAGAGACAGAGAAAGAGACGAGACACAGAGATACAGAGAGACAGAGTGAGAGAGACAGACAGAGAGAGACAGACAGACAGACATATAGACAGACAGACAGACAGGGAGATAGACACACAGACAAAGACAGAGAGAGAGAGAGAGAGAGAGAGAGAGAGAGAGAGAGAGAGATACAGACAGAGACATACTGAGACAGTGAGATAGAGGTAGAAGAGAGACAGATGCAGAGAGACAGGAACAGAGAGTGAGAAAGAGACGGTGAGACTGAAGACAGGTAGAGGAGAGAGAAAGAACAGACAGACACAGAGAGATACACAGAGACAAAGGGACAGAGAACTTTGAAGTACATGTATAAGACTGTGTATCAATTACCTGGAAATTTTCTGGGGTCAAAAACTATCGTTTCCATGTAATAGTCACCGTCCTCCTTCATCAGGGACGGCATTAGATCCACGTACCTGATAAAACATGAAACATATTCTCAGACTAGAAATACGAGGCTATTCACTGCAACATATATTTAGTAACATATGAGAATGATCAGGTAGACTTGTGCTAGATAAGTTCAAAATGATTGCAGTTGCTTTTCTGTTATTTGCGTAAAGAATCATGTCAAGCAGCGCTGTTTGATTGACCTAGAGTCTTTTTGAATTTTTAGTAAACAGGTAAGGATGGGGTGTAGTAATGCTTTGTTGAAAGGAGCCTGAGATACAAAGATACTTTGGATTATATGTAGAGACGAAGAGTTAGGATTAACCCTTTGCGTCATAAATACGCCTTTCTATGCCACTGCAGATAGAGTAGACCCAACTCATACATCTTCTATAGGAGCCGTCTGATCAGGGTCTGCTTTGTTTGTTTTGCTTAATATATGATACAATATAGATATGATTATTATGATTATGATCATGTGTCCGTGTGCTGATTTAAGAGAAATAGTCTACTTAATGTTCATAATTTCTCGCATGCATATTCATGGAGAAAAGGGTTAACAACGAGGTTATCCCCCTCCCCCAGGAGTGAATTGTTTTAAATAGAAACATATTTTGAAAGTTCCTCTACAAAAGTTGTATGGATTATGGCCCTAGGGCAGAATGAGGCCTGCCTCAGTGATGGCCAGCTTTTCTATAGAAACATTGTGAACATTTACAAATCCTCTCCTCTGTTTGTCTGGTGGGAAATATTAGGGCTGTCATAGCCTTCTTGTTTGATTTATTTGTCAGTTTTATTAGTCGTTTTATGCTTACCAGAGTGGTTGATCTTTTATCACAATTCTATGATACTTAGCCTATAACTTACTAACTCATTGGCCTTATGCTCAACATATGATATTTCAGTCGGAGACTGAGGGCAGGGCTAGAGGGTATGTACTGTGGACTTTGGGTATGTCTACAAACATTTTATTTGATTGTATTAGGCAAAGTCAAGGGAACTTGCACGAGTTACTTCCCTTTGACCGTGATAATGTCATATGAACACCACTGACATTCTATTTTTAGCTGTTGTTTTTTTTCATTGCAAATTGCAAGTAAGTTTTCTGTGATAAGATGGGCTCAGTGCACTTTTCCGTAATAAATTATAGTTTGCTATTTAATGAAACAAAATGTGATATACTATTTATTTCACAGACTTTCTAGTTTACAGGTTTCTATTTTATAGTTTGTTTGTTTGTATTGTTACTGGATAATCTGATTATGTCGGACAATAGTTTCAAAGCTAGTGTTTATTTTTTGATGTAAACCGATTATAAATAAAAATTATCTTAGGTTCGCAAAAAGGTTTGCTTGATTCCATTTCCAGCTTCTAACCGAATCTTAGGAGCCAAGAACCAACAAATATGTTTTGAATGTGCATTTTTTGAGTTCTGAGACTGAGATTTTGAAAGTGTTGACAAATTCCAAGCAGCTTATATCAAAAAGTTAATAACATATAATGTGTCAATGGATGCTGTAACCATCTGAACGCTGCATTTTTCAAAATGGAATGATACATCATTGTTTAATCCTTTCCTCCATAAATACGCCTTTCTACGCCTCTGTAAAAATCACCCTATTGAAACCATTGTGATAAATAAAGCATTTGCTCCTATAGGAGCAAAAATTATGCTCTATTTATCACAATGGTTTCAAACTACGAAATTCTAAAATTTTCCTTTTCTCTAGTTAATGCCCCTTTGGGTAGATTGATTCAAAGTGGTTGGAGCTTAAACTAGCCTATGGAGGAATGGGTTAATTGTAGAGTACATTTAGTATGAAATGGTATTCATTTGCCTGAGGAATTGGAATGGCAAACAGTGCAGATATTGATCTGAGAGCTCCTGTAGAAGCCCTCTGATCTAGATCTACATTGCTTGCAAATACCAGCATACACGTGTACTATATTCAAAGGATGTGTTCCACTCGATCTTTTCAATCAATGAACCATTGGCACCAAGTCTGTAAAAGAAGTCCAATGATTGCCACCCCAAAGAAAAGTTTCATTACTGGGATTGTCACAACTATGAAAACGATGCATTTAACCCTTCTCATGATATTACCATACATATGTACATTTGCAAATAGTGTAGACCCATGTGAGAAAGCTCCTGGAGGAGCTCATAGAGTTAACCCTTCTCATGCAATTAGCATTCATACGTGTCTACATTTGCAAATAGTGTATACCCATATTAGAAAGTTCCTGGATGAGCTCCTAGAGTTAACCCTTCTCATGTTTATAGCTCACATATCTACATTTGCAAAAAGTGTATACCCATATGAAAAAGCTCCTGGGGAGGTCCTAGAGTTATCCCTTTTTATGCTATAAGCATACATATCTACATTTGCAAATAGTGTATACCCATATGAGAAAGCTATTGGAGGAGATCCTAGAGTTAACCCTTCTCTTGCTATTAGCATACATATCTACATTTGCAAATGGTGAAGCCCCATATAAAAAGCTCCCGGAGGAGCTCCTAGAGATAACCCTTCTCACGCTATTAGCATACATATTTACATTTGCAAATAGTGTAGACCCTTATTAGAAAGCTACTGGAGGAGCTCCTAGAGTTAACCCTTCTCTTGAATGAGCATTCATACATGTATCTACATCTTGGAGCAGTTTCTAGAGTTAACCCTTCTCTTGCTATTAGCATTCATATCTACATTTGCAAATAGTGTAGACCCATATGAGAAAGCTCATGAGGAGCTCATAGAGTTATAACCCTTCTCATGCTATTGCAAGCTCCTATGGGTCTGTACTTTTTGCCATTAAAATTAAATTCAGTGGCTATGATTAATCCAACTTTAGACTGATCCAGCTAATCAATATTCATTATGGATGGATTCCCACTTGAATATTCAGCATGAGAAGGGTTGATTTTAATTTATTCATTAGCCTGTAAATGAGTTTTCATCAGTGTGAAATGCATTGAGAGTAAAAATGGCACCCATGTGACACCGGATATGGCTACAGTTAACCATTTCTTTCATATAAGCACCTTTTCACGCATTTGCAAACAGAGTAGACCCAGATCAGACGGCTCCTATAGGAGCCGTCTGATCAGTGTCTACTCTGTTTGCTTATGGTATAATATAGATCTGGTTCTTCCGTTTCTGCCTACGCAAATATGTCATTTGTTTATATGCCATTATAAAAAAGAATCTAATTAATATTCATGATGTAGTTATTTCTGATATGAATAGTGAACAAGTAAAGGGTTAAAATTATTTTAACATTGTTGACGCCACAGGTAATACCAGGACAACATTTGCAAATACAGTTGAACTTCGATATCTCGAACTCGGATCACTCGAATTCGGGATAACTCGAACTAAAAGTTTGGTCCTAAAAGCATTGGCTTTACAGTAATAACATGAACTGCACTGCAGATCGAGGACTTGGAGCAAAACTATTGTAACTCCTTCACTTTGTGAAGGAGTTACAATAGTTTTGTACCAAGCCCTCGAGATGGTTTAAATACAATGTGTACAATATACACAGTAGAACAATTGCAAAATGGCCAGTACACTGAGGTCTATTTCTGGAGTCTTTTTAACACATGTACAGTGGAACATGTCTAAAGCGGGCATCAAATGAATACAGTAAGACCTCTCTATAACGGACACTAAATCGTGTTAATTAGTTGGTATATTATGGCAGGTGGCTGCTTAAAGCAAAGTGAAAGTAAAACAGAACGCTCCTATAGGAACGTTCTGTTTTTACTTTCACCCTGCTTTAAGCAACCTCCTGCTTTCAACAAAAACTACTTTATGTAATTTAGTGGCCGTTATAGAGAGATTTTAACTGTAGTTCACATTTGTGTACTCTAAATGTTGATATCGAGCTACTTTCCGTTTTACGCTATACCGGCAGATGTAAGACGGCAACCATCACAAAATTAGCATGCTGTCTCACAGAGGGCTAACTACGTATTATCATCAAAAGCTTTGCTACGACAAATTATATGGGTATTTTAGACCAATTGTTTTCCTACGAAGCCAGTGTATATATTAGTGTATAAGTGTATATAGTGTGTAAGTGTATATATTAGGATATGTTTTCCTACGAAAACAAAGTAGAAAAACAAATCTATTATAATACCTATATAAATTCTCGTAGCAAAGCATTTGATAATAATACGTTGTTGGCCCCTTGTGTGTCTTACATCTCATTGATGAGACTACAAAAATGTTTAATAATGGGTTTGTAAGGCAGCTAGTAGCTTAATGTAGGTCAAGTAATGCAGAAAGCTCCTATATGAGCTTTCCGCATTACCTTTGCCCTGCATTAAGCAACAATCTTTAATACTCCTGTTTAATAAATGAATTGCCGCTTAAGACATGTTCTACTGCAATAGCGAAAGACAGAGCAAAATGTTGACCCTTTCACCGCCGCAGTCGCATAAATGCACCACGACAAATAGTGCAGTCCCAGATCAGACGTCTGATCAGGGACTTCATTATTTGTCACGCACGTGTTGCGTTTCCTTTGTCCGTGAGAATGTAGGAAAGTCCTACTTGATTCCATGATTGTAGGAAACAGACGTCGTATTATGGGAAAGCGGAAAGAAGGATAACTGTGCAAATGCTCTGGTTCTAGGAAAGGGTAAAATGTAAAAGTATTTGTTTTATTATATCGTCACCCTTACTGAATTAGGCTAATGAGATGCCATATTCTCTTGCACAGTAGTCATCCAATCATCACATCAATGTACCAAACATGTAACCAATCCGTAACTACTCTTTAACTAACATACGGATTACCAAACGGCGATATCAGACGGGCACCGAACTTTTGACCTCTCGGTTCCGAGGCGTAGGCCTTAACCACTAACCCATGTGATCTATATACCATATGATCAATTTGATTAATAAGTAACAAATCAGTCATTATGATTAATATCATTAGGCAATTATAATATGGACGGGCGGTTTGTTTTTATTTTGGGTGTGGTAGGGTGTAGTGTGTACTTATTTGACACAGTAGAACTTTTTTTACAGTGGTAACTTACGTCAATAAACATTTTTGTGTTTAAAAGTAGTCATTTGCTTTAACCTTTTCACCGCCAATATCGCATAAATGCACCACGACAAATAGTGCACTCCCAGGTCAGACGCCGCCTTTTCAAGGCGGTGTCTGATCAGGGACTTCACTTTTTTCTCAATCTGTGCTTTATTCTTTTGAAGTTTACATTTATTTATCTCATTTCCTTATTTTACCGAATGAATTAAATAAATTGGTTTGCAGACGACAATTAGGAATTTGGTGCCGAAAGGGTTAATGTCTGACGTAATGTGCTTACTTTTACGACATTTGTCCTGTACATTTGTCCGAATTATATTCGTAATTAAGTGATTACCTCGTCAGTTTTTACCGCCAATGTCGCAGTATGCACCACGACAAAAAGTACTGTCCCAGATCAGACGCCGCTTTTTCAAGGTGGCGTCTGATCAAGGACTTCACTCTTTGTTTCAAACCCTATTTCTTTATCTGTTCCTTTGAAATTTGCATCTCATTTTCTTTTTTATTTTACCAATTGATTTAACAAAATTGGTTTGCAGACGACAATTTGAATTTTGTCTCCGAAAGAGTTAAGTGCCATTATTCACCCAAAATGAAATTAGCTCAGTTTGATCCAGAGTACCAGTCGAACTAACTGACCTTGCTTGGCCTGTCTAAGAGACACGCACTCTGTGGTTTTGATAAGCTGGCTATAGTTAAACGTTTAAGGTGTAGCCGCACGTTCTCTTTTAACTCTTTGCACGTAAACTAATTTTTCGTCTGCAACAATTGTCGTCTGCTTCATTTCTTAAAATAAACTTTCTATCATTTTTTTTTGCAAAAATATGGTCAATGTGACAAACAGTTTTGATCCTGATGAGACGCCGCATCATGCGGCGTCTCATCTGGATCCAAACTGTTTGCATTCGTAATCACAGTTTCACCGCCAGCGTGCAAGGAGTTAAGCGTTGGCAGAAAATAAAAGGATTATGTCTTGCACAATAATCCTCTTCCACGATCATCGACTAATCTCGAAGTAGCACTGGTTACGCTTGTCTAAGTTGTATCGTGTCCTGTCTTACTGTAGACAAACCAATTGCTAAATACAAATGTTTGAAAATATATTTCTTTCAAAAAATGGTTTAAAGGTTGCTTTTTCTAAATGTGATTTCATGATCTGACATTAATATTTTTTTTTATTTTATAATTCTATAATCAGCACAAATAGTTTTTGGTAAGCCACATTAAATGACAGGCTAAAGTAGGCTTACTTGTTGTATATACTTATTACATTGCTGACAGTAACAACGATACTGCAACATATTCAAAAGGATTTTAGCAGCGTGTTTGTAGAACAGTACAGAAACAGATTATTTATTAAATTCATTTTATTGAGTTGTTTTGTAAAGGACAAATGGGAAGAAGGGATAAAACCTTCAGATTCAGATTTCAAACTCTTTGAAAGTGCACGCAAGCGTATTCTTGTTGAATTTTACATAATTTAATGATGGATGGGATGTATGTAATAGTTATTCTAATTATTGCTCAGCTATGTCCATATGGTAAGTATCATTTTAACATTATGTAATATATAATTAAATTTTATTAAATGCCAATGTCATTTATATTACAATATATCCATGTTAAAAAACATGTATTTTAAATTTCAAAAGCTTTTCAATAAAATTAAAACCCAATGTTGTGAATGTTTGTATTGACACAGTCTATCACATACGTATACTGTCCAAAAATTGACAGGGATAACTTAATAGATGGTATATATTTCATAGGGCATTATTTTTTTTCTTGATTTTTAATTGTTATTTTGCAACTTTTGACATTTTAATGTGTTTTTTATTTTAAGTATTGATTTATCACTGAGCATGGCACTGGATGGATTTAGATCGGGTTGACTTTTTAAGGTTTTAGTGCATTCGTGTCAGAAGTGAAATGATTTTAAAAGCTAGCCAAAAGTGAAAGGATCTTTTCAATATATGTGTGTAGTGCCCATTGGCGTTGATTACTGCCTGGCATCGTCTTCTCATGCTACTGATAAGCCTGTGGATGCTGCCTTGTTGGATTCGAACCCACTCCTCAAGGAGGGATTGTCGTAGCTCCTGGATGGGTGTAGGCTTAACAGGGCGTGCAGATATTGCAACCTGAAGCATGTCGCAGACACGTTCTATGGGGTTCAGGTCTGGAGACCTCGCAGGCCATCCCATTCTGACGATTTTCAGCTTGGAAGTACTCATTGGTCACTCTGGCTCTGTGAGGTCTAGCATCGTCGCCCATCAAAATTAAATCTGGGCCTACTGCACCAGCATATGGACGAACGTATACATCCAAAACATCTCTGACGTATATCTGAGCTGCCAGTGTGCCGTTTTCAATGATATGCAGATCGGTCTTCCCCTGCATGCTGACCCCTGCCCAAACCACTATTCAGCCCCCACCATAACGGTCATGGTTTGCGATGCATACCGGTGCAAAACGGTCATTGGTTGTTCTCCACACCCGGGCACGCCTATCTGTAAAGTCAACACAGAATCTGGACTCGTCTGTGATTAGTACCGGTGTCCAGTCGTTCAAAGTCCATGTTACGTGACCTTGTGTCCAATGGAGACATGCCTGGATGTGGTTGTGCATCAATGGAATACGAATTGCAGGTCGTCTAGCCCTCATGCCAACACCACGCAGTCTGTTTCGAATGGTTTGAGTTGAAACTCGAACCCTGTTGCATTCTGGAAGCCATTCTGGAGTGCCTTGGCGTCCATGAAGCGATGACGTCGGGCTTGTACCACAATGAAACGTTCTTCTGCCTGCGTAGTAACCCTCTGACGACCTCTGTGGATAACATCGCAATGCATTTGGAAGCGGTTCCACATCCTCGCTACAACGCTCTGTGAAATGCCAAGTTGACGTGCCACGCGACGTTGTGACGCCCCTGCTTCCAGCATCCCAACCCTCTGTTCATTTCTTCTACGCTAAGACGTTGTCTTACACGATAATTAGCCATTTCAAACAACTTTCAAGATGAATGATTGAGCTACAAGTGTACATCTGAAGCATGTACACAAAGTAAATGTCAAGGCGAACCCCACTTTTTCACGGGTATTGCTTTTCCCGTGCAAATTAGCAAGCCGGTATAGACAGAACCGGTAATACAGGTTATTGTTTATGTAGAATACACACACAAAAATAAGAAATTAAAGCCTCCTCGTATGTAATCACAAAAACTTCAAATTACATTAACTTTAAAATTTGATCCTTATCGACTTTTGAGTAGTATATTTTAATCGTTTGTATTGACATAGACTAGAACATACGTATACAGTTTTAATTGTTAGTATTGACACAGTCTATAGCTAACATATATACTTTTAATTGTGTATTGATTCAATCTATAGCTTACATATACACTCTCAATTGTGTATTAACACGGATTATAACGTTTATTGACACGGACTTTAACGGACGTATACACTTTTAATTGCGTATTGATGCAGTCTATAGCTTATGTATACACTTTAAATTGTTTATATTGACACAGACTATAATATACTTATACACTTTTAATTGTGTATTAACACAGTATATAGCTTACGTATTCACTTTTAACTACCGTTACGTATTGACACAGACTATAGATTACGTTTTTACTTTTAATTTTGTATTGACATATACTATACTTTAGGTATACACTTTTAATTATGTATTGACACAAACTATAACTTACATGTACACTTTTATGGTGTACTGACACAGACTATAACATACGTGTACACTTTACGATGCACATGTTTACAAATGTGGAAAACCATGCTAGAATGTGCTGAACTAAAGAAAACTCATATAATCTGTCGAATTTACTCGGCGGTACCGAATTGTCTAAAGTCATATCGAAAGCTGCTGGACTGCAACAGGATACCACTGTCTGTGGGATAGCTATGCAGAGGTTCAGGGGGGAGTCACATAGGGATTAAGAGCTTAATTAGGCTAGACAAGGTTAAACTTTCCCATACATGAAGATATGCATGTATTCAGTGCAGAGTTTGCACTTTATCTGAAAATGTGTCTCAGCTTATTGTGTTCAAATTGTTTTTTTGGTTGTTGTTATTAATCATGAATAATTATAATTCTGACGGGTAGTCGCCATTTGCAAAGTGTGTTTTTTAGATTTTCTTAATCTGTTTGAAGATTACAAAGCTTTAATGCCAAAGTATTGTTCTAATGAAATGTCATTGTCCCGGCTTGTGTAAATGCATAGTTAGCGTACATGTATTCAACTAATAGGCAATGGTCAGAATTTAAAATGAATTTATGAAATTAGTGTTTAATGAATCCTTTATCACAACTGCTAAGCATAGATGATATCTGAAAAAAGCCACCTATCCGAAATTGATTTTCAATCCATATAAAACACCTTTTCTGAAACCTCTTTCTGAAATTCAATATAAGTACCGTCATATGACATTTAATATAATGAACGGTTCAAATTGATAACCTCAGAAACTCAAACTCTAGAGACTTTTTAAAGCCGTTGCACAAGACTTTAGAGAGAGGGCCCTTGATCTTGAATATAATTCGATATTAAAATGAAATCAGTTGAGCACCAGTGTTCCAGAGGTAGAACGCTTTGTTCAAGAGACCGAACGTTTTGCGCCAGACGCAGGAGGTTTTGTTCCAGACGTAGAACGCCTTGTTCAAGGGGCAGGGCACTTGTGTTCCGAGGCTTTGATCAAGAGATATGACGCCTTATGCCAGAGGCAGGGGACTTTATTCCAGAGACATGGCGCTTTATTCTAGAGACATGGCGCTTCTTTTCCAGATGCAGAACGCTTGTGTTCAAGAGGTATGACACTTTGTTCCAGAGCCAGGACGATTTATTCCAGCGACATGACTCTTTGTTCCAGAGGCAGGACGCTTTGTTCCAGAGGCAGGAGGTTTTATTCCAGAAACAGGCCGCTTTATTCTAGAGGCAGGATCCTTTGCTCAAGAGACATGGCACTTTGTTCCAGAGGCTCGACGCTTTAATCTAGAGTTTGGACGATTTGTTCCAGAGACAGGACGCTTTTTCCAGAGGCAGTACGCTTTGTTCCAGAGATAGTCCACTTTATTCATTCCAGAGGCAGGACGCTTGGGTTTCAAAGTCAGAGGGCTTTGTTCCACAGACAGGACGATTTATTCCAGAGGCAGAGCGCTTTTTGTTCCAGAGGCAGAACACGTTATTCAAGAGACAGGATGCTTTGTTCCAGAGACAAGACGCTTTGTTCTTGAGACAGGACGTTTTTCTGCCGGAGGCAGGACGCTTTATTCCTGTGCCAGGACGCTTTATTCTAGAAACATGACGCTTTATTCCTGTGTCAGGACGCTTTATTCTGGAGGCAAGACGCTTTATTTCAGAAGCAGGACGCCTTTGTTCCAGAGGCAGGACGCTTTTGTACCCCTAAAGCCTTTGGTCGAAATACAAATACTTTTGAAGAACATAGCAACAAAATGTAGTTAATGAAGTAGAGATCCAAAAGGAATAAATATATTCTATATCAACATGTTTTCTTGTTTACAAACACAATCTAATGATTAAGGTCAATTGTGTACGCACAGAAGTGAATACTTTTTATGCTTAAATAGTCTATATGTGCCATTGTCATGTCACAGATGAAGTTACGAACTGTTGTTTTTTCCATAATATTTCATCCTGCCCAGGTGGTGGTATTTGTAGTCATACCACATTGCATTCATAAAACATAGTCTGCATGAAATTTCCGCTTAACAGTTTTCAGCAGTTCTATAATAAATATCTCGCGCATGGCATTTGAGATTGTAATTGGTTAATACAATCTCGCTTGTACTAGACAGAGTATTAGTCAGTGTCAGAAGACCACTAAAATGCATAATAGTTGTTTCAAAACATGCTATTTTGTGCCTGTCATATCACCATGAACAAATGCTGCTTTACTTTAACTGCACTGCTCATCGACTGCCAAAAGTATTTATTGATTCAAGTACTCTATACAGTCGAGAGGGAATGCAAAATTAAGGTAATGCTTTGTTGGGCAAATCTATAACTTTGGAAAGCATTTTGAAACACCGACAGACCCGAGCTCAACTGGATCCATACTATTCGCCAAATTTATCACAAATACGCTCCTAGTGTGGAATATATTTAGTAATTCTTACTCCTTTCTAGTCCAAACTACCTGTACGTTTCCCAGCAATCTTGAAGGAACCTGGGACAGTCCAGAGAAAGGGACTCTGGTTATCAACAGTACCACTATCTCGGGCTACGACATCGACACCTACACAGACCTCACCTTTACCTGCGAGGCTTCATCTGGGTCTTATTACGCCATCAGGTAAGATATGATTGGTAGTTATTAGGGATGTTCCAAATAATCATTTTAAAATCTGAAACATTGATTGATCGATCAAAAAAATATGTAATCGATATGTATCACTAAATTTTGCAAAAATACATAGCAAGCTGATCTCTTAAGCTGATCATCACCAGTGAGAAATGACCAAGAATAGTTTCAAACATGTTTGATACCGAAAGTAGTAAAAGTCAAGGAGGAAAAGCCACACACAAGACGCAACCATCACCAAAACATCGACAGAAGTAAATGGGACACATACACACAGGCACGCACGCACACACACGCGCGAACACACTCACACACGCATCCGCACCTTCCTCCACGGACTCCTATGGAGCAAATGCTCAATTATCACAATTGTTTCAAACAGTAACTTTTAAAGAGGCATCAAAAGGCGTCAATATAAGGGTAAGGATTTATATGTATTAATTCAGTTCATATAGGGTTAAAGACAAATCACCTTTGCTACGAACAGTAAAAGTATAGCTTGTTATTTAGTTAACTTTATAATAACGTAGATAGTTGTAATATTAATGTTTTGACTATAAAATAGATAGTGGTAATATAATTGTTTTAATATGATAATGTGTTTCGTGAATGTATTTTATTAAGTAAATTTGCGGCATCAAATCCCAATATCTGCCTTTAATTTTTTCGCAATGTCGCACAAATGAGCCACGACACATAATGCAGTCCCAAAGTGAAGCCGTCTGATCAGAGACTTCACTTTTTGTCTCAAACTCTATTTCTCATTCCATTAAAATTTTCATTTATTTATCTCATTTCCTTATTTTACCAAATGATTTAACAAGATTGGTTTGCAAACGACACTTTGAAATATGGCGCCAAAAGGTTAAACATCCTTTGTGATCCTATATTCTGTAAGTTTCCATAAACTTTATATATATTTCTATTTAAAAACAGTGTAAACATACAATGAAGTATAATGTACTATAAATAAAAACACAGTTTGTTCTGTAAGTTTCTTCATTTTTCTATGTTATTCTGTCATAAAATAAACAAGAGAAGCAATAATTTTCTGCAATGGATCAAGCTTACTGTCCTTCATATGATATAAACATATGTTTATGCAAACAGACGTTTATCTTTTCATCACTTTTCTTGTTTCAGATACGGCAGCTTTTCGTTGCTAAGCAACAGTGTCGACTTTGTTCTTTGTCTAGATTTAACAGAAGAGGCGACGGATAAATACTCCTACTATATTCTTACAGGTAAAGGTTCTTACAAACTCTCTATCTGTATGAGGATTTAATATTTAAAAAAGTTAATAACAATTGCAAGTAAAGGTCAACATAAAACGAGCAGCTCGGTGCTAGAGCACAGTCTCTGAGGTTCCCAGCATTCAGTTGGTTACCGGGAAGTTATACGAAATGCGGAAACCTTAGAAAGTGATAACGAGACAAAACACATACAGTAAAAACCTCTCTATAACGGCCACTAAATTACATCAAGTATTTTGTGTTGAAGGCATGTGGCTGCTTAAAGTAAGGTGAAAGTAAAACAGAACGCTCATATAGGAGCGTTCCGTTTTACATTCACATTGCTTTAAGCAGCCACCTACCCTAAACTACCAATTAATTAACACAATTAAGTGGCCGTTATAGAGAGGTTTTACTGTAATTGCAACGGCACAAGGAAAATAGTCCGTTAGATTTTGAAACCTGTGAAATGTCATTCTGTTAACTATATGTATCAACTCATTTTAAATACATTTCGGCCATATTTAATCTAATTTTATCGTGGACGAATTTATTAGAAATGAGTTTTGCATGAATCAATATATTATCGGAGAGTTTGGCACAGAAATATTCACAGTAGCGAATTAGGAACACCGTTTGTACTAGGACAAATTGCGATGGAGTCTTACCTAGGTCTATTTGCGATTGTGATTTGTCCTAGGCAAATAGCTGATTATTTGTCTGTGCTGTCATGTTTATTTGAATTATATGATTTCAACATGAAGAGATTGTGATCATATTCTCCTGTCCTATATATATGTCCCAAATCGGCAACCCCGAAGGGGGCTATATGTTTGCACTCCAACCGTCCGTCCGTCCGTCCGTCAGTCTGTCAGTCACACTTTGTTTTTCCGGACCTTTTTCTGCTTCGAATGTTCACGGAATTGCAGCAGTTGGACTTAGAAAATTTCCGGAAATGTTAGGTTTTCTTTTATCTGAACTCGTGCAGATATTGAAGTGATACTTAGCTTTATTATATTAAGTTACAGATCAAGTTTGAACTTTGTTACGCTACATTAATTGTTTCAGGGAATTACAGCAGTTGGACTTAAACATTTATATATGTACAGTAGAACTCCTCTAATGCGAACACTTAATGAATAAACATGGGTGTCTTTATAAGCAGGTGGTTGCTTAATGCAGGACAAAAGTGATGCAGAAAGCTCCTTTACTTTTGTCCTGTATTAAGCTACCACCTGTCTCTACCACCCAGAATTATACCTCTTTTAGGTGGTCGCATTAGAGGGGTTTACTGTATATACAGGTAAATAACGATAGGAAAGCTAATTGCAGATGATCCTTATCGAGTTATACCACATGGATTCATAATTGATTCGTGTCGAGTCCAATATAGATTTCAGCAGTACTATACGGACTTATATTGGACTGTCACGGGATGCAAATGCTTCACAGCTATTGGTTTACGTTTTTAAGGTATATAATAAATTTTGCTATTGACCATAATATTTGATAAATGACACAAGGTACGAGTCTCTTCGACACTTTTCCACGTACTTCACAGATAGCTGCGACCTTATTATGTTCCTTTCCGTCAACATACTAGCCATATATTTGTTTTGTTAATGCTTTATCTGCAGCTGAAAATCCATCTTTTAACAACGAGCGTGCTCAGGTCATATCCGCCACCTCCACGGGGTTGACAACCACTGACATGTGTAACGCAACTCTGTCCAATGCCTTGGAAGTCAAACTCTTGGTGAGAGCAGGTAATGCACATCGCCGTTCTAAGGTACACGCATTCCGTGATACAATTATACGAGAGTCCGTTTCACTACATTTATCTTCAAGTTAGGAGAATTGGTCGATCGTGGCACCTTGCTGACATATAGTGAAGCGATAGTGTTTAAAATTGTAAGTAACCTTAGGCTTGTTTACTCTAGCTATCGCTATACAAGATGATAATTAATTCTTACCTTTACACACAATCTTTGACGAAAGTTTGTTCAGATGAGACTATGTGATGAACTAAATAAACAGAACGGCAGAGAATCCAAACTGTGCACTTCGAGAAATTAAGCATAGGTCAAATGTTTGCAACGAAAGTCACGTAGTGATGAAATGTGTGAAGCAAGTTGCATGTATTGTTTTACAGGAGCCAGTGTCTCTTCATTGAAGGTGCATGTATTGTTTTACAGGAGCCAGTGTCTCCTCATTGAAGGTGCAGTGTCCCGATGTATTTCTAGCCACCATGTACTATACAAGTCATGGCACCTGTACCCAGAGCCAATGGGATGTCTGTTCCGCTCTCACAGACATGAACATCGATTACACGCTGTGCAGCGATATACAGGCATACTCTGGTAAATAGCTACTTTATTACTTGTGTTAACATTCAACCATTGCTCAATGTTAACTCTAAATCGTTGAATACTTGTCTGTTATTGTCGCCCCCACCCCCACGCATAAGCGGGGACGACTATATGGGTTTACGAATTTTTTCCCTCATGGTAGGAGCAGTCATTTCTGTAACGTTGGGGGAAATGAAAGTTTACTTGATTGGGCAATGCAGAATGCATATACATGTACTGATCGATTAAGAGTATGAATAACATATCATATGTGAAGAAAATAGGCTAAGCATTTTTTTGTATTATTGCATTAGGAAATGAATACGTTATTGATACTAAATAGACGATCCTTTCGAATGTCCTGCGCAATAATCGTGCCACAAGTTTTTGTAGAAATAGTTCAGTAAATGCACCAAACTTCTGAGTCCTCACAGTGATCTCCCTTGTCAGTATTTGATATGACAGTGCATGTTGATCGCCATCAGCGGAGTAATGTTTGACGTTGAGTTATAGCTCTTTCGGCGCCAAATTTCAAATTGTCGGCTGCAATCCAATTTGTATTAAATTATTCGGTAATATAAGGAAATAAGATAAATAAATGCAAATTTCAAAGGAATAGAGCACAGATATAGAAATAGAGAATGAGACAAAAAGTGAAGTCCCTGATCAGACACCGCCTTGAAAAGGCGGCGTCTGATCTGGGACTGCACTATTTGTCGTGGTGCATTTATACGACATTGGCGGTGAAAGGGTTAACTACGTATTCAGCTATTGTGGACAGGAGGGGATAACATGTTTAACTTATTCATATAACAATAATGCCATCATACAAGCTTATTAGCTGAATTATTATACTGGTATATGACCTCAATGTTTTTATGTCCCCTGGGGGTGGGACCATATTGTTTTTGCCCTGCTGTTTTGTTAACTGGTTGGTTGGTTGGTTTGATTGTCCTCAACTTTAACGTTGGCGACCATTTTGTCGCCATTGCACATACATACTTCAAACTTTGCATACATGTGCAGCTTATGAGAGGCGAACATTTTTAGGGTGACTTATTAAGGTCATATCGGGTCACATCTTGTTGGCCTTAGCAGCTATTGTAGATTCAGATCTATATAGTTTCATAGGCAATCAGAATAGACCCTGGTCAGACGTCTCCAACAGGAGCCGTCAGATCTGGCCCCAGTTTCACGAATATTTTAAGTAATTACTTAATATGAGGCCTAACTTATAGTGGGAATTAAACTTGCATCTAGAGGAGATAAGTAAAATAGTATCTAAACAGAATCCTTTGAGATAGTCTGTTATATTATTAAATAGAAAGACTTGTTTTTGGATGGAAACTCTAATTAAAACTCAAAATGATTTTGATAAAATTCTTAAGTCCGTTACAATGTCTTAAATAGTTGTTTTCGTTTCAGATCGCTTTGAGTTATTATCAAATACAACATTTATTCTCAAAATGATAACTTAACAGATATCTTATTTTTTTGTCAAAAAGGCACTTATTTATGAAAAGCTAAGCTCTTTTACAATTTTTCACAACAGGCTTAGGGACGTAAATTTACTTGGCGTTTCAGTTTATGGGAGTACTTTTACATGTTTGTGTGAATATATTTACATGTCTGTTACATGGCGTGTTTGTTTCATGGCGTGTTTCTTACATGACATGTTTGTTTCAGCTGCTGGTATCGTGTACTGCATACTTTCCAAAACTAGCGGAAGTGTTGGTATCACGTATGTTTACAACAGTGACTCTACAGTCGATGGATCTACTACCTACAGATATACGTGCCTGGTAAATATGAAAATACGTTTAAGCATTTATAAATCGACACAAGCGCATTGCTGATTTTAGGATAGGTGGTTGCTTTAAGCAGGTGGAAAGCGATACTTAAATTTCAAAATTATTGATAAATTATATCAAACTGTAGTGAAACCCTGTAGAGAACTCACAAAGATATATTATAAGTAAGAAGTTAATTATTGCAAAACGTACTTGTAAATGCAAACAGACTCATCTTTGCGATTTCTGCATTATTTTCACAGACCGAACATGTGTTCGCTATAGAAATATCTTGCTCTATGACTTTCAGCGGATAAAAAAAACGTTGCCATTGGTTGTGTCTTTATCCAATTCATGCTTCATTTAGCTTTTTAAAACAAGCATATGCTAAGTACTTGCCCTCTGTAATACAAGTAAAGTTATTTAAGAGAAATAAAGGTGTATGTAAAATACATATCTGACCAAATATTCTAGAAATCATTGACTAAAAGATGTACTCAATATTTTTGCTATAAATGTAGAGAGGAAATTTCTCCTAAGTTGTCCCAAGGTTAAAATATTCCTAAGGAGCTTTATGAATATGAGCCCTGGTTTATTTCGTGTGATTGGCCTTTATCACAATAGGCTAATATGCTGTTCCATGTTACTCCTTTTAAAGAATATTTCCTTTTATGTTATACCTTTTTAATAATATTCCTTTTTATATTACGTCTTTTAAACAATATACCCTTTTGTGTTACGCCTTTAATCAAGATACCCTTTCATGTTATGCATTTTTAACAATATGCCCTTTCATATTACGCATTTTTTACAAATAATTCTCTTTCAAGTTACACCTTTTATAATAGAACGAAGTGGCATTCAAGCATAGAGACTATGCGAATTCTGCAAACTAAATCTAGTCTCATTTTCAGTTTTTGAATTTCAAAACAAAGTATCAACGCTAGACCATCTACTAAGTATTCATGCTGAGTATACTGTCATCATACTTTACCAAGTTCCACCGTTGATCTCCCTACCTGCCAGACGCTGTTACGTGTACTAAAGATGTATTATGTATCTTGCTACATATGCGTCACGTGCATGAGTAAATGTCACGTGATCTAAAATAGATTAGAACATATATTTTCAAATATAATGAAATTGATTGTACAGTAAATCCCCTGTAATGCGACCACTTAAAACAGGTATAATTCTGGGTGGTAGAGGCAGGTGGTAGCTTTATGCAGGACAAAAGTAATACAGAAAGCTCCTCTGGGAGCTTTCTGTATTACTTTTGTCCTGCATTAAACAACCACCTGCTTATAAAGACAACCATGTTCGTTCATTAAGTGGTCGCATTAGAGGGGTTCTACTATATTTATTTGCACCAAGTGTAGACCTAGATTAGCTGATGTGTTGGAAACTGACCAGTTACCGCTGGAATTCAGAATAAAGTCAAATAATATACCACTCGCTTCTTTTGTGTTTTTAAATAATCCCTGATAAGATTTGAGATTTGTAAACACTGTTTGCAGTTTCAATAAGGAACCTAATATTGTGTGTTGGCTCATGTGTATATTCTCGTTGCAGGTTGCCGAGAGTGCATTGGGGGTTATTGTAATGTCTCAACATCCCACGTATTGCTACAAGAACCAGAGCGGTTCCTATGCCCCGTCTCCAGGAAAGGTCATGTCCTTCGGGGCAAATGGTTAGTTCCGTTTAACCATCAGGTCTGACAAACCAGTATATACCTGCAGGGTTAACCCTTTCCAATTATCGTCTGCAAACCACTTTTGTTAAATCATTTGGTAAAGAGAGGAAATGAGAAATTTCAAAGGAATAAATGCAAATTTCATAGGAATAAAGCATAGATATAGAAATAGAGTTTGAGACAAAATGTGAAGTGTCTGATATGACACCGCCCTGAAACGTCTGATCTGGGACGGCACTATTTGCCGTGGTGCATTTTTGTGACATTGGCGGTGAAAGGGTTTAACACTAGATTTGATTAGCGAAAGGTTATGGTTAATCTATAGCTCTTGTAAGGTTTAAGTTCTTATTAACCATTAGTTCTAGTTTACTGTCTGTTCTTCTTAATCATTAATTCTTTTGCTACCATCTGTTCTTATAATCTATTAGTTCCGGTTTACCGTCTGTTCTTGTTATCCATTAGTTCTGTTGTATAGTCTGTTATGTTTACCATTAGTTCTATTTTACTGTCTGTGTCCATGCTTATAAAGCTTTTAGTTGAGTCTGAGTTTCGCTCTCAGGCTTTTGATTGGTCAGATTTGAGTTCTCAAGCTTTTGATTGGTCAGATTTGAGCCAAAGGCTCAAATCTGACCAATCAAAAGCTTGAGAACGATCTCAGACTCAACTAAAAGCTTTATAAGCATCGACCCTGATCTTGTTAATCATTAGTTCTCCTGTTACCGACTGTTCTTGTTAACTATGAGTTCTGTTTTACCTATGCTCTTGCTAACCAATACACCATGTTAAACGTCCACTAGCTTGTTTGTCAATGCAACTCTTCTTTATAAACGATTACCAGTCATTCAAAATACAGTAAAACCCCTCTAAGGCGACAACTAAAACAGGTATAATTCTGAGTGCTAGGTGCAGGTGGTAGCTTAATGCAGGACAAAAGTAATGCAGAAAGCTCCCAGAGGAGTCCTGCATTAAGCAACCGCCTGCTTATAAAGTCGCGCATGTCTATTCATTAGATGGTCGCATTAGAGGGGGTCTACTGTATAAAGATATAGATAAAAATTCTAGTAACTCTTCTCTTTCTGTGTTATTCTGTAAATCATGTTTTAACTCTCTCCCCATACACGTTGCTAGTATGGTTAAATACCATTTCTAACATGGTAAACTATTTCTAATTTCATAATTAGATAGGACAAAATTATTTTTTATTTTCTTGTAGAATCTCTTCAACCAGATAATTTCGTTGAATGAAACCCGGTTTTTAATGACACGTAGTTGAATACAGAAAACAGTAGTGCGAATAGTTTAGCATTAGTTTAGTCTACACTATCTTACATCATGCCTGTCGCAATTAGAATTATATTCTCCCTTTGCTTCCGTTCCCTGTTTTGAGGGGTCGCTTACTTATGCTTATATATAACGCTTCAACCCTATTTAGAACAGGCCTACCAGTAACAGTAAACGAAACTATATAAAATAATATGTTGCCACCACAAGAATATAACGTATATTAAAGAATGAGTATTATTTTCATGTTACAGTAACCTGTGGTACGTACTGATTTATTTTATTCTGGATATTTTGTACAGTTACAAGAATAAACAACAACATATGTTATACTGTCTCGACTCGTAAGCTGGCTTTTGTTGGTAACGTGATTCAACGTCACGCTTATGAATTAGAATTTCAGTAGGACCTTTCAGACCTTTAAGTCAGTCGTTAAAATAATTTTAGTATTCTATATGTTTAAATCATTTGTTTTACAGTTGTTTCAGAATTGTTGTATTGTCAGTATTTAGTACATGTGCAAACGAGTTGGAAAACGTTTGAAATCAGATCAGATCAAAGTGAAGATCGATTAATTAATTGTCACTTGTTACATATTAACATCATTATACAGGAAGGAAAAGTATTGATTTTGTTAAGAGTCAAAACTGAAACTGCTTTCCATTATTTCCAATAATGCGTACATTCATGTAGGTATATTTGATGTAACACTCACTCACTC
Source organism: Azorinus chamasolen (assembly GCA_963576725.1). NCBI lineage: Eukaryota > Metazoa > Mollusca > Bivalvia > Cardiida > Solecurtidae > Azorinus > Azorinus chamasolen. The sequence continues at coordinate 50,050,197 of OY755242.1, read as the reverse complement.
CCATGCAGCCACTCACGCGTAAAGAAAATCTATGCTTTGGTCATTACATGTAATTCATATTCACCTATTTTTTCAGTGCCTTCTTCCGGTAGCTCTTCGTCTTCGTCAACGAGCAACGTTGGTTTAATCGCCGGCCTGACTGTTGCATTTCTTTTAATTATTCCGGCAGCGATTGTCGGTGCATATTTTCTGTATACCAAAAAGTTCAAATCTGTGGCACCAGAACACGGAAACGCTTTCCAAAGCGAGACTCCAGTTAGACATTCACAAACACATAATACTGGTGCGTCCCATGGAAAGTTGGTCAATGTTCTAGGGCCGGAATATGCTATGTCCCAAGAGGGAGGCAGTGCTAAAGATAACATTGCTCTTCAAGACATTGAAAAGCCCTCAAACAAACTGGAACCGCTAAACAGCACGGGAGTAACGCCTCGCGATATCGAGGGTGCTAACGAACTACCACAGAAGCACCATCTCCCGCCAATACAGCACAACTAGCGTGCATCAGAGACAGTTCCTATTGATACAAGTTCTTTTCTTTTCGCACATTGACTTACTTCACAGTCTCAAAGGATGACCATCCCCGGCCAGAAGGATGCTTGTTACACTGTTCTTGAGGGACTCTGCTGAATTATTCCAAAACGCAAACACGTATCAAGATTATCTTTTCAGGGTCTAAACTGTATAATAGTTGTCAGTATTTTAAAGTGATGTGTAATGTGATCAAAGGTGTTAATATGTGTTTCCATCATTAGTTTCAATGACATGTTGAAATTCAGGTAATAGTGAGTAAATAGTGGTGACTGCACCTTTGTAACAATATCTATTCACATATATTTTTTTAAAAAGAAAAGCAAACATACTTCTTTTGACAATGTCTACAGACATTCATGATTTTGTTTAATTATTGTGCAAATGGTGTTTATATACATGCAATTAAAATTGTCTAGAGATTAAAACGACATATCTATAGCACAGCTAGCCGTCTGAAACTGATTAAATGCAATGTTCACCCTTTCCCTTATGTAAGCGCATTTTGACGCATATGTAAACAGAGTAGACCCAGATCAGACGGCTCCTATAGGCACCGTCTGATCAGGGCCTGCTCTGTTTGCTTATTGTGTAATATAGATCCGATACAGCTTCTGTCTGAGGCAAAATGTCTAGTAGTCATATGCCATTATAAAAATTAATCTTATTAATATTAATGACGTCATTATTTCCTGCATGAATATTCATCAGGGAGGTAATATACGTTGAATTTCAAACTAGACCATGCGGACTGCGAAAGTCGATGACGTCATAATATTGAACAATCGGCCTGATTAGGATCTATTGTATGGTTTTGTCATGGTAGTGTATCGAGGACTTGGTGCAAAACTATTCTAACTCCTTCACTTTGTGAAGGAGTTAGAATAGTTTTGCACCAAGCCCTCGGTGTACGCATCGCCAAATCAGATCGATACTGCTACCTGTGACTGATATACACATATTTTATATTATGTTCTTCAAAGAGGCATATAGTTGCCTGTGTGTCCGTCCATGTACCCATGTTTTCATTCAACTGTCCGTTACGCTTTATGGAAAGTACTGATAATTTATTGAGTATATTGTATGGATATTCAGTTGAGTAATTTATAAGGTAGTAATGCCCCTTTGATTTCGAGTTCCGGTATAATTATAGGACCATTTGTGTGGGTTCTCTATCTCAGAGAACTTTGATTAAATGCAATAAGATTTGATAGAAAGGTTTGTTAAGTCGAACGACCGAGTGTCTTTCCCCGCTGAAGGAAATACACGTATGCTTGCGTCACTGGGTGTGGCTTAACACAATGGAAATATATTGTTCCGTCAGCTTCCATGACCACTTAAATGTTGTAAGTAACCATTCTTTTGTTTTCCAATAATAGATGTACTAGTTAAGGTTACAAATGTGAGGGAGTCCGTTCGTGTGGTCATCAAAAACCCAAACCCTTCATATCTCCTGTTTAACCCATTACCTCATAGGCTATATTAGATACAGCCTCTTTGAATAAATCTACCGAAAAGGACCATTAACTACAAAAAAGGAAAATTTTCGATTTTTTTAGTTTGAAACCAATGTGATAAATAGAGCATTTTCTCATATAGGATCAAAGGCTCTATTTATCACAATGGTTTCAACATGTAACGTTTGCAGAGTCGTCAAAAGTCGTCAATATGAGGGAAAGGGTTAAAAATTCCTCTCACCTGGACAATGCAGAGCTCAAGTCCAACCAACCAACCAACCAACCGTAGGTGTACATATTGGTCTGTTTTACTGCTTTTATATGTGATGAATTTGAAGGATTTTGCCATATATTGATAAATATTAACCCTTTTACCGCCGATGTCGCATAAATGCACCACGACAAATAGTGCAGTCCCAGACTGGGACTTCACTTTTTGTCTCAATCTCTATTTCTATATCTGTTCTTTATTCCTTTGAAATTTGCATTTAGTTATCTCATTTCCTTATTGTACCGAATGATTTAACACAAATTGGATTGCAGACGGCATTTAGAAATTTGGCGCCGAAAGGGTTAATGTTCCTCAACTGATATGCAGAACCCCTAACCTCCTGGGTATTATGGTCAATGTCACAGTTGTATCTCATACGGTTGAGACCGCGAGTTCCTTTTCTTTCTAGTGTCTTCCTAAGGCTTTATCGTAAAATAAATCAAATATTGATCTCCTTAGGATGTTAGGCAGAAATATAGTTCCAGAAACATAAGTCCAATGGCATGGTCAAATCCTCTTCGCATTTCCCAAATGGAAATTGATTTCTCTGAATGGTAACTTAAATGAGTGTGTAATACCTCTGTCAAGGCTGATTAATCTCCTTTCGGAGTTTTTTCACGCATGGTGTAGCACTCAACTGGTTTCTAATGACATTTAGGAAAACCATGTGAGCCTTGCTAAACTGAAACACATAGAGTGATTTTGAAAATTCCGCCCAATTCACGTTATATTTACAAGATTTAGTTCTCCAATTATCGTAGGGGGATTCACTGCGTGTCGCACATTTCCTACCTCAAATAATAGCAGTTAAAAATGATTAGTATATAATTTAACCAGTCTTTTAACCCTTTACCTTATATATACGTGTTTTCACGCATTTGCAAACAGAGTAGACCCAGATCAGACGGTTCCTATAGGAGCCGTCTGATCAGGGTCTGCTGTTTGCTAGTGGAATTTGAAATATCTGTTTTTCTTTACTTTCTAAAATGGCTACAATGTTCCACCGTCAATATTTCATTATAACTTTTTTGTCTATGAATACTCAGTAGGTATTGAACTTTGGAATAGGTATAGAACAGCTATATTTGGTGAGGTGAAACCGAGAACAAGTTCTAAACATTTCAGTACGGGACTCAACAATGTGTAATGACCTCTTTATTCCACACCACTGCTTGTTACTCATATAATCAACCATAGAGCTTTAGTTAACTCATTTGGCGCCAAATTTAAAAGTGTCGTCTGCAATAATAATTTCATATTAAATATAATTCTAAACTAAATAATAAAGGTATATTAGTAAAACATTGTTTTTAAAAAACCTGTATGCTTGGGTTGAAATAATACAGAAAACAGTGAAGTCCCAGGTCTGATGCCGCCTTGAAAAGGTGGCATCTGACCTGGGACTGCACTGTTTTCAATGATGCCAACAGGCGACATTGGCGCCGAAAGAGTTAATATTTTTACAGGTTATATGTGTAAGTGCATAAAGGTAATTTGTTTAGTTCTTGACAAGCAAGACTTTGCAAAGCTTTAATATTATTTATTTTTTTGTATTTGATGCATCAATTTGCCAAGGGTTTTGTTAATTTATGATAAAAGCTGCTCGAATAAAAGAATACTAAAACTGTATATATTTAAGACTCTGTTTAATTTTGAATTTTAAAATTGTTTATTCATTTATTAAAGAGCTAATAGTACATGTAATACTTATCGAGATTCTGCTTGCTATTCTTGTTCCTGCATCTGCATAATGTTGTTTTATTATTTAGTTTTGATGCATGACTCTTTTTATTGTTACTCCTAGCAACAAGGAGTTGAGAAGGACATATTTCTGTTTGATCTTATGCTACAGTGCTCCCTCTCTTCAACGACACCCTTTGGGATACGAAGATCGCATGTGTTGTTCAGAGGGAGTTGTTACAGGGAGGGGAAATAATTAGCTTGTTTGCAGATTCCCAGATAAGGTGTATTTCGAGATCTAAAACCGTTATGCCTCCATCAAACCCTATGTTGTGACCACTCTTTAGAATCGTCACAAACATAGGGTTTGATGGAGGCATAAATAAAATACGATGGAAAAAGTTGTTTCTGGAGCCTTGTTGTTTCGGAATGAGTGACATGCGTTGTTGTAAGGAGGGAATCGTTATTGAGAGGGTCGTTGTAGGGAGGGAGCACTGTACTTTATTTGCATAAGCTTATTATTTATTTGCTTATTGTTAGTGCATGAATCCTCTTTTGTTTTGATTGTGATGTTTCTATTTGATAACCGTTTCTATATGTGTCATGACTATTTCTTTTTTTCTAGCCTGTTTATTAATACAAAGGGTTATTTAGTAAAAGTGGTAAAATGTTTGTACTGTAAACTGATTTTAAATTCTGATTGAGATACCTGACTGACTGAATACGCATATGTATATACATATATAGATAAATTTATATATCTACACATGTGGTATCAAAATAGTTGTGATATTAACATTAGTTTGAAAACTACATAGGTCTTTCTTTCCTTATGATAACTTAGATTTTATTTAAAATATGATTTTTAATGTCAAGTGTGATCATAACCTAAGTTATATCTTTTAGAAGTATTAAATCTAGCAGCTGTGATATGCTTATTATATTCTTAACTTTAGTAGCTGTGATATGCTTACACTATTCTTAACTTTAGTAGCTGTGATATGCTTACACTATTCTTAACTTTAGCAGCTGTGATATGCTTACACTATTCTTAACTTTAGTACCTGTGATATGCTTACACTATTCTTAACTTTAGTAGCTGTGATATGCTTAAACATTCTTAATCTTATTTTTACTATGGCAACCCTCCTCATGCTGAATATTTAATCTAAACTCGTCATGAACAATAATGCATACCTTTTTCAGAACTGTAACCATATCTTGACGTACCCAGCCATGCGATCTGGGCAAACTGTGCTGACCATAACCAGACAGCTCCTCTAAAACTACCTGGTCTTGGGTATACACTGGTTGCATTAATTAGCAACATATGAATCAACATGAGAAGGGTTAACTCTAGATACTGTAGTAATGTAAATTAGTACTTGTACTTTTGTGTTATGTACTTGTGCTTTTGTGTTTTATGTGAAATTATGGTTATCACTTTCCATGCATATTTATGTAAGTCGGTTTTAAAAGCTCTTCAGAGCTTGTGTTTCATTATGCACTTTGTGCTAATTGTTTGTTAACCCGACTTTATAAATAAATATTACTTGACTTGACTTATTAAAACATGTCGAAAAGCAATGGTTGCCAGGTGCGGATCCAGGATTTCAGATTAGGGGTGGGGTAGATTTCTTTTTGGAGGTGGGGGTGGGGTAGATTTTTATGTTTGATGACATAAATAAATAGTGTGTTTGTAATACATGTTGAAAAAGAGCTTAATTGAGTGAGGGAAATAAAACACTCCAACTGAATCATTGTTTTATTGGTTTTAGTAGATACAGTAAAACTATCTATAACGACCACTAAATTACATCAATTATTTTGTGTTAAAGGCAGGTGGCTGCTTAAAGCAATGTGAAAGTAAAACAGAACGCTGCTATGGGAGCGTTCTGTTTTACTTTCACCCTGCTTTAAGTAGCCACCTGCTCTAAATACCAACTAATAATTTAGTGGTCGTTATAGATAGGTTTTACTTTATAAAGATCTAAAATATTACTAAAAGAATTGTTTTGGCAATTTGGTACGCCCCCACCCTCTAAATCCGCGCCTGGTTGCTGACGTTAACTGACGAGTGGTTCCGCATGAACTTATCAAATGATTCCGCTTTGTATGTTTGTATGTATATCAATGCATAGTTTGTTCAATATTGAATATTTGGCAATGAGGTGCGTTTTTTTTGTTCATTTAATCTCAGTGTTAGGTACACGTTCATATAATTTGTAACTGTTTTATCTGTGTGAAGGCATGCGCTGAATATATGCGTCTTTCTATACGAAAACCCCTCTATGAGTTTTTGTTCGTTTGTCCCTCTCTGTGATGTCATTTTGAGACCCGATCTAAGGACTGGTTACCAGGATATTACATTCAGCAAAGTTTATCACTTCTAGCTTTCATCTCCGTTTTTTTTCTATTTGAAGCACCTGTATGTGGGAGGTGATCGACAGACACACAGAAAGGGAGAGGAGTGGGATAGAGAGACAGGGAGAGAAACAGGAACAGAAAAATAGGCGAGAGAGATTGGAGAGAGAGAGAAAGAGATTGGAGAGAGAGAGACCGAGAGAGACCAAGCGAGAGAGAGAGAGAGAGAGAGAGAGAGAGAGAGAGAGAGAGAGTGAGAGAGGTAGATTGGGGTGAATTTGGAGGGAGACAGAGATAGAAGAGAGAGAGGATAGAGGCAGTGAAAGAGGGAGTGTGGGTGGGAGAGTCAGAGACAGAGAGACGGAGAGAGACAGACAGACAGACAGACAGAGGCAGAGACATAGACAGAGACAGAGAGACAGGGATAGAGAGAGACAGACATAGACAAACAGACAGACAGACAGAGAATCACACAGAGAGACAGACAGGCTGAGAGAGAGACATATAGAGAGAAAGACAGATAGAGGGAGACAGACAGACATGCAGAATAAGAGAAAACTATTTAGGCCCATGCAGATGAATATATTATTTACTAGTCCCAATACAGTCTATGCAAACGGATGATTAAGAATGGAAAGACAATTATTTGATTTCTTTCAAAAATATAGAAATATTCCACTTTGGTATGTTTGATATGTACCGTAAAGGTTTTCGCTGTGCAATAGAACTCCTCTAATGCGACCACTTAATGAATAAACACGGCTGTCTTTATAAGCAGGTGGTTGCTTAATGCAGGGTAAAAGTAATGCAGAAAGCCCCTCTAGGAGCTTTCTGCATTACTTTTGTCCTGCATTAAGCTACCATCTGCATCTAGCACCCATAATTATACATCTTTTAAGTGGTCGCATTAGCGGGGTTTTACTGTATATGGCAAAATCGACTTCATTCGTTTTTGAACTTTCTCCGTACCTTCGTTGAAGTCCCGATAAACCCTACATATTCATATTCCAAGTTTTGATAATCTGTGCATATACTCTCTTTAACCCCTTCTCTGTTCAATATTCAAGAAAGAAAAATCATATATACCTTTTAGCTGAACTATTAAAGTGTTATATATTGAAGGTTATGTTTTGCTTTGTCAAAAACTGTAGAATCAGATTTATACCATGTCAAAAGCAAACAGAGCAGACCCTGATCAGACGGTCCATACATGCTTATGGCACGCCTGGTCTGGGTCTACGCTGTTTGCAAATGCGTGAAAATGAGTTTATATGAAAGAAAAGGGTTGAATATTAAATGCGTCGTGCAGCTAGGTGGGTAGGATATAAAATACTTTCTTACACCCAAACTGAACAGTTGCTGTTCTGTTGTTATCAGTACGTAATGGAAGAATGGGTAAGCAGCCGTGCTCCGACCATATATTTTTATAAGTATCTATATACATTATCGCTTAACATTTTCCATACCACGCATTGGCGTCTACAGAATTTGCCATATTCTACAATCATCCCCCCTATTCCTTGAAACATAATCACAGTAACAGCATATGCCGATTGGATCTAAACTGTGTGCAAAAAGGTCACATATTCGTCATATTAACAGCAAAGGAGTTCACCCTTTCCCTCATATAAACGTGTTTTCATGCATTTGCAAACAGAGAAGACCCAGATCAGACGGCTCCTAGAGGATCTGCTCTGTTTGCTATAATAGAATGTGATATATCTTTCTCTTTAATTTCTAAAATGGCCGCAATGCTTCACCTTCCACATTTCAATATAACTATCTTGTGTATGCCTATGAAGTAGGGGTTGAAAATTAGACTGTATATAGAACAAAGAAAAGGTTAAGCTGTATGCGCCGATTATATGGCCGGTGTATACTGTAACTAAATTAGAGTTAATCCATGATTAAGCCATAGGATTACCACACAGTATGGTTAAAGACTACCTACTAGAGCTTGGTCAAAGGAGCTTAACCCTTTCCTTAATATAAACACATTTTCACGCATTTGCAAATATAGTAGACCCAGATTAGACGGCTTCTATAGGAACCGTTTGATCAGGGTCTGTCCTTTTTGCTTATTGCATCATATACTTCTGATTCTACATTGTTTTGTTAAAGCAAATAATTTCCTTAGAAATTACATTTTTAAAATTCAGCTAATACATATTCATGATGGCCTTGCTTTTGACACGAATATTGAACAGGGAAAGGGTTAAACTCTGGAAACATTAACACGTTTGAAATTAAAACCCTCACAGCTGTCATATAAAGTCGGGCAAATAAAATACATGTCGTCCAAAATCACCTTTTCGCAACTAGATTTTATAGTCAAAATGTGTCTTAGCAGTGAACGTATGACACGGATACTCCTACGTACATATAGCACGGATACTCCAAAGTACATATCACACGGATTTACATATATATGCGTATGACAGGATACTCGTACACACATATGACACGGTTATCCGTATTTATGTATGACACGGATACTCCCTACATATATATGACACGGATACTCCTACATGCATTAGATGCGAATATCCCTACATACATATGACAAGGATACTCACAGTACAAGTCCAACATACACATCACCTGAATACCCCTACGAATATATGGCACGGATACCTCTACGAACATATGGCACGGATACCTCTACATACATATGGCACTGTCACCTCTACGAACATTTGACACGGACATCTCTACGTACATATATCACGATAAACATATTTTGAATACCTTTACGTATATATGAAACGGATAGCTCTACATGCATATGACTGGGATATCCCACGAACATATGGCACAGATTCCCCTACGCATCTATGGCACGGATACCTCAACATACATGTGCCACTGATACCTCAATGTACGTATGAAACGGATACCCCTACAAACGTTTGGCATATATATATTTACCTACATATGACACGGATGAATCTACATACATATGCTACTGATATCCTATCGTACATATGACACAGATGCCCCTTGAATAACATGGCACGAATACTCATATGCACATATGACACGCATACTAATTCGTACATATGACTCGCATACTCCTACGTACACATGGCATTGATACCCCTACACACATATGACAAGGATACTCCTACATATATATGGCACAGAAGACCCTACGTACGAATGACACGGATACACCTATATACACATGACACGGAACCTGTACGACATAGAAAAGAATATCCATACATAAAAATGACACGGAAACCCCCAAATACATATGACTCGGACACCTCCACAAACATATCGCACGGAAACCTATACGTACATTTGACACGGATACCTCCATAAACATATGTCTCGAATACTTTTACGTACACGTATATATGATACGGAAATCTCCACATACTTCTCCTTACATATGACAAGAATATCCTTATGAATATATAAATACGGTCATCCCGAAATACTTATGGCAGATACTACGGATACCTCTGCGTACACACGGCAGGGGTACGCTTATACGTATATATGACTCAAAAACACCTAGGTACATATGGTAAGGATAACTCTACGTGCAAATGACACGGATAAACCTAGGTACATATTACACGGAAGCTCCTTACGTACATATGGATATTCTTACTCTGACGTACACATGACATGCATGCTCATATATACATATGATACTGATGCTCATACGTTTATATTACACGAATATCCCTATATGCAAATGACACGGATAAACATATGTACATGTTCTACAGGTACTTGTATGTAATCACACAAATTCCCTTACGTACATACATGTATGACACTGATACTTCTACGTGCATATGATACTAATACTCCTACATACATATGACACGGATATTCCTAGTACATACATATAACACAGATAATCCAACGTACAGATGAAACGGATACTCCTATTTACATACCACACGGATACCTCTACATACATATCACACGAATATTCCTTCATACATATGACAAGAATACTCCTACGTACATATGGCACGTATATGATTATGACATAGATATAACTACATACATACGGCACGGATACTTCATGCATATGGCACGTATATTTCTACGTACATATGACATGGGTTCTCTTATGTGCATATGGTACGGATACTCCTACGTATATATGCCACGGATACTCCTACAGACATATGACAAAGATACTCCTATATACGCATGACATACATGACTCCTACATACATATGACACGAATACTCCTATATGCATATGGCACGGATACCCCTACATACAAATGATATTCCTATATACATATGACACTGATATTCCTACATAAATATGTTCTTATAACTACATACATACGGCACGGATACTACATGCATATGGCACGTATATTTCTACGTACATATGACACGGGTACTCTTACGTACATATGACACTGATACTCCTACATATATACATATGACATATATATACATATGACAAGGATACTCCTACATACATATGCCACGGATATTCCTACATACATATGACAAGAATACTCATACGTACATATGACACGTATACTCTTATCTACATAATTATGACATAGATATACCTACATACATACGGCACGGATACTCCTACATACATATGACACGTATATTTTTACGTACATACGTATAATATGGGTTCTCTTATGTACCTACGGTACGGATACTCCTACATATATATGATACGGATACTCCTACAAACATATGACAAGGATACTCCTACATACACATGACTCGAATATTCTTACATGCATATAGCACGGATCCCCCTACATATAAATGACATGGATACTCCTAAAACACGTGACACTAATATTCCTACATACATATTTTCTCATTACACTGATACTCTTACGTACATATGACACTGATACCCCTACATACATACACATGGTACGGATACTTTTACATACATATGACACATTGATACTATATGAAACGGATTCTCCGAAGTGCATATTACTTTGTAGCTATGGCATATAGCAAGTATCATTTTTCCATTGTAAAAGTGTGCTTACGTAACATACCGTAGATGTTCATATATGAAATGATACTACTAATCTATAACATTTTACAACTGAAGGAAAAATACTTTTCAGGTATTGCGCGACGCATTTATGAACGTGCGGACTAGCTGACTGATTGACGGGCGGATAGATGGATATCACAAGCAGATCTACACCAATTTTGAATATAATGTTGACAGAAAAGGGGGATATCGAATACATTTTAACCTGCCTCCATGAATATTCATGCCATAAATAATGACGTCATGAATATTAATTAGATTAATTTGTTGTATTAGCACATGGACACATGCTTTTTTGACAATGACAGAAACTGTAGAATCATATCTGTATTATAAGCAAACAGAGCAGACCCTGATCAGAGGGCTCCTCCTATAGGGGCAGTCTGAGCTAGGTCTACTCCGTTTGCAAACAGATTTACTTTCATTCAACCCTTAACTCCATAAATTTATGGAGTTAAGTGTTGAATGAAAGTAAACCTAAACGGTTTGAGACGTCTTGCATTTGGCGTCACTTATAGCTATACATTTTCCCTTTATATTGCAATATTGTAAAGAAAGGTAACATGGCTATTGTCTTAAACATCTAGTTGTTGAACTTGGAAGTAACAATGACCGATGGCTTAACTGGTGGCTTTGTACCTACAGTATACAGTAGATGCCCTGTCATGTGATCACTCAGTGATGAAAAAGCTGTTAACCATTTCGGTGCCAAATTACTAATTGCCGTCTGTAATCCAATTTTGCTAATGCATATGGTAAAATAAGAAAATGAGATAAACAAATACAAATTTCAAAGGAATAAAGCACACATGTAGACTTCACTTTTTGTCTAAAATCTAGTTCCCTGATCAGACTCCGTCTTGAATCTGCGACTGCACTATTTGTCGCGGTGGATTTTTGCGACATTGGCGGTGGTGAAAGGGTTAAATAACTCAATGCAAAACGAAAGTAATGCACAAAGCGTCTTTTGGTGACTTTCTTCGACTCTTTAGATCGATCTGCATCATGTGATCTGTTGCCATTTACTAACAGATATACCCCCTCTGATTGGTCACTTTAGTGAGGGGTTACTGTGCCACTAACAAAGGGTTCGATCGATAAAAAAGATTAAGATTAAGGTGTATGAGATTAAAAATTTAAACGCTTTCCTAAGCCGAAACTATGAGAAACGGCGATGGAAACATAACTAACGTCATGGAAAGTTGATCTAAAAGCGAATAATGGATTTAAGGTTTTATTGGAATTAATAATGAATTGACAGAAAAATAATGAAACATTTGACAACGTTTATAATTGCATGTTCATTCGTTCACATCGGTAAGTAGTTTTTTCCTCCTTGTTTTAATATTACTATAAATAACTTTTTTATCCCTTTTTAAGTACGGCTATAAACAACGTTTTTGCCTCTGGTTTTAGTATGACTATAAACAACACTTTTTATCTCTTCTTGTGGCATGACTGTAAACAACTCTTTTTGTCTCTCCTTGTGGTATGATTACAAATAACGTTTTTATGCCCTGTTTTAAAATGACGATAAACAACTCTTGTTTTAGTACACGTATGACTACAAACATCTGATTTTTATATCCTGGTTTAGTATGATAACAAACAACTACTTTTATCTCTTGCTTTAGTATCACTACAAACAACTACTTTTATCTCTTGCTTTAGTATCACTACAAACAACTATTTTTATCTCTTGCTTTAGTATCACTACAAACAACACTTGTATCTCTTGCTTTAGTATCACTACAAACAACTACTTTTATCTCTTGCTTTAGTATCACTACAAAACAAACTATTTTTTTAATCTCTTGCTTTAGTATCACTACAAACAACACTTTTTAATCTCTTGCTTTAGTATCACTACAAACAAACACTTTTATCTCTTGCTTTAGTATCACTAAAAAAAAAAAAACAACTTTTTTTTAAATCTCTTGCTTTAGTATCACTACAAACAACTACTTTTATCTCTTGCTTTAGTATCACTACAAAACAACACTTTTATCTCTTGCTTTAGTATCACTACAAAACAACTACTTTTATCTCTTGCTTTAGTATCACTACAAACAACACTTTTATCTCTTGCTTTAGTATCACTACAAACAACTTTTTTATCTCCGGATTTAGTATTGCTACAAATAACTGTTTTTATCTCCTGTTTAAATATGACTACAAACAAGTCTTTTTTATGTCCTGTTTTGATATGACTACAAACAAGTCTTTTTTTATCTCCTGTTTAAATATGACTACAAACAAGTCTTTTTTATTTCCTGTTCTGATATGACTACAAACAAGTCTTTTTTATTTCCTGTTTTAACATGACTACAAACAATGCAAAATGAACAATCAGCGTAACATACTACAAACATTTGAACTGCGCAAATAACTGTGGTTCCATTCTCTGCAAAATTGTAGACCCACATCAACCATAAAATAACACCTGTAGACCAACATCAACCATAAAGTAACAACTGAAGACCACAACAACCATAAAGTAACAACTGTAGACCCACATCAACCATAAATTAACAATTGTAGATCCACACGAAATATCGCGTAACAACTGTAGACACAAACAGTTACAAAAAATGAATCGTGTAACAGCTATAGACCACACCAGCCATTAGGCAACAACTATAGAACTACACCAGCCGTCACGTAACAACTGTATAATCACACCAACGATCGCGTAACAACTGTAGACCCCGACATTCATCGTGTAACAATTATATACCACACCAGTCATCAGGTAACAGCTGTAGACCCACACCAACCAGCATGTAACAGCTATAAAACTACAACAGCCGTCACGTAACAATTACGATTACGTAATAATCACACCAACGATCGCGTAACAACTGTATACCCCAAAATTCATCGTGTAACAATTATAGACCACACCAGTCATCAGGTAACAGCTGTAGACCTACACCAACCAGCACGTAACAACTGTTGACGTACACCAACCAGCACGTAACAGATGTAGAACTACACCAGCTGTCGCGAAACAACTGTAGACCATACCAACCATAACGTAACATAACAACTGTAGTACCACACCAACCATCCTGTAACAACTGCAGACCACACCAGTTATCACGTAACAAATGCAGACCACACCAGCTATTGCGTAACAACTGTACACTCACACCTACCATAACGTGACAACTTTAGAATTACACATCGCGTAACAACTATAGAACCACACCAAAAATCACGTAACAAATGCAGACCTACATCAACCATCGCGTAACAACTGTACAACCACACCAACCATAACGTAACAAATGCAGACCAACATCGACCATCGCGTAACAAGTGTAGAACCATACGAATTATCGCGTAACAATTGTAGAACCACTCTAGCCATCGCGTATCAGGTCTAGAACCACACCAGCCGCTGCGAAACAAACGTTGCATCAAATGAGGATCTATAACGTGGATAATAACACATTACAAATGTTGATCAATGATATATCAGATGCCGTGAATCGTATGTGATAACTACTTTGGGTCTACATATTTGCAGATCCCAATAACCCCATTTCTTTTTCCATGAATGATTTGGTATGTTAAGCATATATTTAACAGAGCTACAGAATACCCAAATACTAAAATCGTAATTTCTCCCCCAAACCCTATACTGTGACCACTCTTTAGAATCGTCTCGAAGAGACGATTCTAAAGAGAGGTTACATTATAGTGTTTGGTGTAGAATTAAAGGAGTTATTCTTGAAAATGTTTAAATTTACGCATCTTATCTGGAGTGCTGTTTAATTATATTTAAAAGTACTGTACTTATTTAATGGGTAAGGTATAATTACGCTTTGTTACTTAAGACATTTGACATGTAAGATAACGTTATTGCTAATTCGAGTGGAATGTTGTATACCTATAAAACAAAAACGTATGTTCAGGTTTAGTACTCAAAAATATGGTAAACACAATGAAACACAAACGCATTCATAGGTTTAATACTCGGCAATGTGGTGTACATAATAACACACAAACGTATTCTAAGGTTTAGTACTTGACAATGTAGTGTACATAAAATCAAAGAGCATAACTGCATACCCTTTTTTACATAGTCCGTGGATATCTGTACTTTTTGTGAAAATACGTTTTGTTTTGTTTTCAAAATTACTGCTGACTTGTACGCTTGTGTTTCATTTTTATCAATTATAGAACAAGCCATGTTGTTTACATGTCATTGATTACATTCCTTAAAATTCGTTAGGTATGAAGAATAATTTACTCTCTTGTTAAAATATTATGACGCGTACTGTTACCTCCTAGCAAAATTGCAAAATGTCTGAAGGTCTGAATCTAAACGCCACTGAAGTTTCAATCTGACGTCATGACAACACTAGTACATATGTATTTGGTCCCAGTATTTGTTCGAATCAATCAAAGTAATTCAAGAACGGTATTTACACATATGTGGCCGTTTTATGTAATCAATTACTTTTCTATTACCAGTTTCATCACAATGCACATTTCCGACCAACTTCCAAGGGACGTGGGAAAGTCCGGCGAAAGGAACTCTAACGATAAATAGTTCGTCTATCGTCGGTTATACTATCGACACATATACCAACCTCGTTTTCGACTGTGAAGTTTCTTCCGGGTCATATTACGTCATCAGGTAAACTAAGGAGACACGTTACTTTTTATTAATTTTACGACATAAAAGCCCAATGTTAGCCTTTTTCAGCACGCGACTTAGTTAAATTTTCAAAGAAATTGGACCCTGATCAGACGCCTAGTAATTCAGCATTTCATCAGGATCCAAGCGTCTTGTCACTTAGACGTTTTTTAAACCCACCTGGTGTCATGAAGACGAGTCTGTGATATTTTTACACAACCGCTTGGAACCATATGAGCCGCCGAGCCACTCGGTGTCTCGTCAGGATCCAAACTATTCGACACTCTGATTATTGTTTCATAAGAAATGAACAAACGTCCACTATTAAACTTGAAACAGACGAAAATGTATTCAGCAGATGACCATTGCATTAATGCATTAACCTTTTCCCGCATGCTGACGCCGTTTGAGGACTCTGAAAAGGTCACTGTTTTTAAACCATTGTAATAAATAGAGCATTTGCTCCTATGGAGCAAATGCTCTATTTATCACAGAGGTTTCAAAACTACACAATTCTAAAAGTTTCCTTTACTCTAAAAAAGTTTCCTTTTCTCTAGTAAATGCTCCTCTTCGGTAGATTTATTCAAAAATAGTTGGGTCTAAAAATAACCTATGGGCTGTAGGTTAAGGAATGAAAAACAAAACAGCAGCATATTCGATCTTGAAAAGACAATATTTGTTTTCAGGTGAATAAGGGTTAAAGGTCAAACAATGTCTATTTTCAGGTCAGGGGACTTCTCGGTATTAAGTAACACTGTGAATGCAGTCCTCTGTTTGGCACTGACCGAAGAATCAACAAACAAATATTCCTACTTCATCCTTACAGGTAAAGACAACAAGATATTTACATGATTATTTCACACACTAAATACAAATTATAGAAACAAGAACGGATGAACACGGGCTTATTGTTTGTCTTATACATGTATAACAATTGCACAATGGTTGTCCCGATCAATTTTTAAAACACATGGTGTCACATTTAGATATGGACTGTTTTCAAAGTTTGTAACTTTCCACTAAATCACTCGATTTGTGATGCCCAATCGCAACGTATAGCTAAAGTAAATTGATGATGATAATGGTTGCAGTAGTATAGCAAGCCACATCCACTACTACTACCACTACCTCCACCGCAACTATCACTATCAGCTTCACCATCCACAACCAGCACACATGCACACTATACCAATAATCACCACCAAATACATACAATCCCAATACCCACAACCTCTAATACTAACCATGCGAACAAAGATGCCCACCATCACACGTACAAATACCCACCCACCCACCACCAATGTTAACCACCATTCGTATTAATGACCACGACTAGTACCAATACCCTTCATCAGCAATACCAATAACCAAATATCCAAAACACAAAATAATCAAACATAATTTATTGCATGTAAGATACATGCCAGATATTGGGCTTTCAGTCCATTCAACATTATAGAATGCCCCATCCTCAGATATTTATAAATATGAAAACACAACAACAGTCAAACAGGGAGAGATACATACGAAAGGACACCGCACCAAACACAACCAAACAAGAAACTGCACAGCCACAAGACAAAACCCAACAAGACGCATATCAAGACGTGAAACATTAAACATTAAGCATATTAAATAACAAAGTTGACCATAGGGTGAAAGCAGGAGTACCATCTTGGAGCGGTCAGTTACCAAAACAGTGACAGCAATAAGCATGAGTTATAAATAATCATGATATGTACAACAATGAGAGACTGTTCCAAACGTTCTATTATTTTTGACATTCTGGAGTAAATACTCACCCACTGTTTTGACTAATGTCAACTTTAATTGGTTGGTGACTGATTATTGTTGAAAATAAATAAATGAAAAGTATTGCCTCAGAGGGACAACGACTAAATTAAAAAAAATATAGTTAAGGTATATTATAATTCTGAACTAAAGTTAAGAAAATATGTTTTCAGGAATCTTGGCTTGGAATTTAACACAGACCTGTCATATAAACGGACGAGGACTTCAAGCACTGACCAGTCGCGATCCGATGCCATACTTAGCTTTCTCCTGATGGCAGTATTGTTATGAACATGTAACCATCTCTTTTAATTTAAACAAAACCCACTTAGATCGTTCGGAAGCTATTGGTCGGGAAGTCAAATACTCGGGTTCAGCTGAGAAAGCGACTATTCATTCAAAGGCAACCTTATATTCAAATGTCATTAGATACATGCAATGGTAGGAGATGTTCCATTGATATGCCCATTCAGGATATTTGCCATCAATCTCGTTTTTATTCTTCAATAGATGAGCTTGCTGATGCCAACTATGAACGAGTTAGATTTATTTCGTCCACAAGCACAGGCATTACGACCAGCGAAGTATGTAATGCAACAAGTGTCGCAAGCGATCCCACTGAAACAAAGATCGTGGTTAGATCAGGTAAGGACTGTTAACGATTCAGTAAACATTGGGAGGAGAACGGTGATAATATTACGTTGGGCTGCATTTAGATTGTGAGGAATGCCAACCAGTTCAGGTTTTCGACCATAAAACAGCCCCACCAATCGACCAATCCACAATAAGTAATTATCATCAAAACATTCACCTAAATGGTACCCGTGTGTATTCTGCACGAACAAATCACAGGGGTCTGGACCGCTTCATGGGGTCTATATGTATACTAAATAATAACAAGGGTTCCAACTAGCAGAACGGATATCCGTGTACCACAAGTACAAATACGAATGTAACTCTTGCAATTTCAATGATAGTTTTGTAATTCTTTCGGCTATTGAAAGCCAATATATTTTACTATCAAATAAATATAATCTTCTGATGGTAACTTATGCACAATTATCAATCCAACAATGATTTTCTCAAAATTTCACCTGTTTTCTGGGTCATTGACAAACGTTCGTTCACCCCGATTTCACTATATCACAGCCATAACCTGGCGATTCTCAGTTCAAAAGATGGCATGGTTCAATAAAACAACCCGATTATATCACCAATCTCCAGTTGTTTTGTCCTCTAAATAAGTAAGCAACTAGCAACAGCGGCCTTTCCGTCTGTCGTTATGTTTCTATTTCGGATGGTGCCATGTTGCAACAAATTTGAATGGAGCCATTTCATTGGATGAGCGAAGGAAAAGTTGGGAAATCCGTGACGTCACGTACAATGGCTTCTTCCTCGACGATTTGAAGCAAACTGACAAAAGTCGCTAGTTTTACATCATTCCTTTGATGTTGGGGACTAAACATTGGAGGTGGGATATAGAATTGATTCGTTTTATTGAACCACGCCATTTTTAAACTGCAAATTGCCAGGTTATTGCTGTGATATAGTGAAACCGGGGTGAATGAACGTTTGTCAATGACCCAAAAAACCACGTGAAATTTTGAGAAAATCGTTGTTGGATTGATACTTGTTCATAAGTTACCGTTATAAGATTAAATTCATTTGATAGACAAATATATTGGCTTTCAATAGCCGAAAGACTTACGAAATTATCATTTAAATTGTAAGAGTTACAGTCATATTTGTACTCGTGGTACACGGATATCCGTTCTGCTAGTTGGAACCCTTTTTATTATATAGTACATATAGACCCCCACCAATGAAGAGGTCCTGACCCCTGTGGAACAAATGACATTAAAGGCATTTCGAAAGGAATGTTGACCCATTAACCCCATGCTGTGTATTTTGGGACCCAAATGTCAGGTATCTGATACACAAACTGATAAGGCGGGCTACCATCACAGAGGATCAATGTATAATTGCATAACTTTATCTCTTATGGCTATGGACCCTGACTGGACACTGCGGGAGCACAGCTGGATACTGTGTATATAGGGGGGTCACTTATATAAGGAGCTTTGAAATGCCTTTAAGCCCAAAACCCTTACGCTTATTGCGATGATTAATAATATTGCTGATGCTGGGCTTTCTAGTCCTTACTAGGTTTGCGTTTACGAACAAAATGTTTAGAACGGCTTGTGTAGATGTGTCGTAGTCAGCACAGTTGATCCTGTTAGGTAAATACTTTACTGTAATAGTCCTTATTACCTGTAGCATGCCTGAACGGTCGCCATCTTTGGCGAAAATGTGGTCTTAAATTGATAATTATTTTGTCTCGATTACAGTGAAACCCCTCTCTCTGTCTCTGTTTATGTCTGTCTGTCTGTCTATTTGTGGGGCATTATTGGTTCTTCAACAATACAATAGTGTCCCTTTAATGCGACCACTTAATGGCAAAGCATGGGTGTCTTTATAAACAGGTGGTTGCTTAATGCAGGACAAAGTAATGCAGAAAGCTCCTCTAGGCGCTTTCTGCATTACTTTTGTCCTGCATTAAGCTACCACTTGCATCTATCACCCATAGTTATCTCTCTTTAAGGTGATCGCATTAGCGGGGTTATACTGTATTTTAAAATCACGTATTATCATTTTAAATTCTCATTTATAACTCTTATCTGTATCCGCCCTGTATAGACATATTTCTGATATTAAGATGAGGCTGAGACACCGATTCAAATAACTATTAGCATATTCGAGTCTCGTCGTGAATGGTCGAATAAATGGTATGGACTTTCTTCTGTTAATAGGATATGGCAGCACGGAGAAAGTGCAGTGCCCGGATGTGTTTCTAGCTACAATGTACTATGTTAACCACACCACATGTAACGAGAGTTCCTGGGACGTGTGTGCAGCGGTGACAGACATGACCATAGACTACACAAAGTGTAGTGACTCACAGGCATTTTCAGGTATACCTATTTTTGTCACTGAATTAGTTGCATAGATTGGAAGTTATGAGTTACGCATAAAAATATTTCTCACATACGTTCCCTTATCTCCAAGTTAGAACAACGGGTTAAGATTTCCTTATCTGTAACAAGTGTAAGATCACTTTAGAACATACATGTATATGACGTCATACGTCATATATGACGTTAAACCATAGAAACCGATGTTTACATGTCATTT
Source organism: Azorinus chamasolen (assembly GCA_963576725.1). NCBI lineage: Eukaryota > Metazoa > Mollusca > Bivalvia > Cardiida > Solecurtidae > Azorinus > Azorinus chamasolen. The sequence continues at coordinate 50,029,241 of OY755242.1, read as the reverse complement.
AAACGGCGAACATACCCTTTTTGTTATGTGAGAAAAAGAATCTGATGCTCGTTGTCTTTTAAGATCACATGTTCCTAAACGAGCCTTAGAAAATGTTATTAAGCGAGCCCTGACGAGCTTAATAACATTTTCTTTGCGAAAATACACTTTTTTGTTATTTGAGAAAAAGAATCTGATGCTCGTTGTCTTTTAAGATCACATGTTCCTAAACTCACCAAGAAAATGTTATTAAGCTCGCCAAGGCTCGCTTAATAACATTTTCTAAGGCTCGTTTAGGAACATGTGATCTTAAAAGACAACTCGCAACAGATCCTCTATACATTACATGAACATCATAAATACAATATAATGTACCGTAAAACCCCTCTAATGTGACCACTTAATGAATAAACATGGCTTTCTTTATTAGCAAGAGGTTGCTTAATGCAGGACGAAAGTTATGGAGAAAATAGGAGTTTTCTGCATAATTTTCATCCACCATTAAGCTACCACCTGCCTTTGTCAATGTGAATTATGCCCCTTTTTGCTGGTCGCATTAGAGGGGTTTCATTGTACATGTTAAACGAATTGTCAATACGGTTAAAGACTGTCTTTTTCCTGTTTTAGTTGATCTACGTTACTATTGCATTGCCCACTTCCGTTCTGGAAAAATGGAATATATTATTTGTAAACAGAGAAGACTAAATAATACAAACAGTCAATCACTTACCCATTGTAATGCTCTTAACAACTCTTCCTGAATTCACTTTTTTGGAAATAACTCTGAACTATTCTCCGCTTTAAATGACGTGTTGCGGCACTGACTATAGCTCTTTCTAACATCTATACATTAATACACAACGGTAAACAATGCTGAACCCCTCCACTCCCGTTCGACGTTTTTTTTTTCAAAAACGGCACAGACTTATATAAAATGTTCGACGTTCTTCTACAAAATAGACATTGAACTCTCTGGAAAGGGGGAAAACCCCTAATCCCATTTCTGACCCTTACCCTTACCTTAACCCTAACTAAAATTGAATTGAATATTTACTGGAAATGTTAATTCAGCTTGAAATGAGTAATTTTAGGTGCGGACAGATTCTAAAAGTACAAATATGAGTCATGCAATAAATACCACATACAAAACAAACAGCCGCCCGGACAGCACCACAGCAAGAAAACACAACTAATGTACATAAATATCAAAATACAAAGAGATGCACAAAAACAAAACAAATAAACAATAGGGGGAAGATGGAAGTACCGCCTTGGGATGGTATAAATATATTCCGAAAGTGGGAGATCCTTCGAAAGCAAACGTAGCAATGCAAACAGAAATAACTGCAGACTCGGTTTTATTGAGTCTCAAAATCTAGCAAATCAAGTCTGTCACCAAGTGATCAACGTGCCACTGTTACTTGATTTCAGCGACCGGCTATGTGTACTGTGTTTACTCAACAACCAGCGGTAGTGTTGGCATCACGTATGTGTACAACAACGATTCCAGTGTAGACGACAGTACCACCTTCAGGTTCACCTGTCTGGTAAGATATATTGATGTACATGCTTTTGTCAGCGGTAATGCATTGTACAAACTGTCCAGCTGCAGTTATTTGCACAAATAATAAGTTAAATTGTATTAGGACACACCATTTCTATACAAACTGTCTTCCAAACAACCCTCTCCCTTCACTCTATCTAAATTTTACAGCAATGTTAACTAGAAATAGGACAGCTTTTTTGTCATTAGAAAGTACGGGCCACAATCATCATAAAATTGATATATGCTCATGAACATGTGTGTAAAGTATGCAACAATTGAAGCTGTTTACATGGCTATCGAACTTGACCAAGATATAAAAGTCACAGACATGTGTGTAACGTTTGCTTAGTAGGATAGGGCAAAATACTTTTCAGCAAAGAGTCTGGACAATATATTTCTAAACCACTGATGACATTTATATGGCTATCAAACTTGACAAGTTCCGCAGCAGTGAATAATAAGTAAACTAAATAGCAAGCCAATAGAACCTGACAGCTGAACAATTGCTTCTGATTTTAGATGGCAGAAAGTTCTGGAGGTTATATCTTCATGTCCCAGAACCCTAAGGATTGCTACAGGAACCAGTCATCTACGTATGCCCCCTCCCCCGGCAAAACACTGACCCTCGGGGCGAATGGTAAATAATCATCTGGGTTTTAAAAAGTTTTATTTAACAAGTGTTCATTTATATTCATGAAAATAAACTTTATAAGATAAAACATTACAAACATATCCAGGGTAACCATTTAACCCTTTCCTCCATAAATACGCCTTTCTACGCCTTTGTTAAAGTCACTTTATGAAACCATTGTTATAAATAGAGCATTTGCCCCATATGAGCAAATGCTCTATTTATCACAATGGTTTCAAAACTACACAGTTCTAACGTTTTTTTTCTTTTGTTTAGTAAATGGTAAACTCATTCTAAGAGGTGTTTTAGTCTAAAATAGCCTATGGGTGAAATTCTATTTTTAGACAGATGACAGCCGAATTAGGATTATTATAAGCTTTTGAGAAAATATTGAACAAGTGTCAAACAGTTTGAATCTTGGCGAGACCCCGAGTTACTCTGTGTCTCAAATCCAAGCTATTTGTAATTGCCAGTCATTTCGCACAACAACCACATATGTCAATCCCGTTTTAGAAAACTGTAACAACATGACTGTAAGACAAAGCTATACTGAGCTGGTAAAATAAGTTATTTTTTGTTACTGTTTAAAACTATTGTTGAAGTGGTTTTCTATCTAGGTACATATATTTTCAGTTATAATAATTACAACATTTAAATAATTTTCAGTCACCTGTGGTAAGTGTTTGCTAATTTTGTTGCTCCATTCCGTTGTTCTTTTAAACACTAGTTTCAGTATAGTGACATGGTGGTTTTATCTGAATCAGTGTGTACTTGGTACACTTGATCCAATAATAATTGCTAGTACTTTTACACTTTCAAGTTTAGTCAAACCATGTTACTGTTTGATTATCACGGACTATATTTGCATATGCTAATAAGTTTTTCACTTTATACGTCACTGTTAATGGTTCCATATGAGAAAGCAGACAGAGATAAGAAATATAAACATATCGAGGTTATTTATGGAACAATTATGCAGCACCTGACATGCTTAAACATATATAGATTTATTCATAATATATTTAAACTGTACATGGGCTAGTATCAACTCTAATATTTGAATATAATTCTGTACTAAGACCTTGCAGGCAATTGACCAAAGTCAGCTGATATGTCATAGACGCCGCGCATTATCAGCGTCGAAAAATGTCGTACATGTACAAAATTTTGAAACCTAAATTGATAAGTAGCGAATGCCCAGATCATACATTGTGTCTTTAACTGTTTACAACCATAAAACAGCACGAAAACACGAGTGCAAATGTAACAAGCTGTACAGATGTAACAAACTGGAGAAATAAGAACGTACAAATGTAACAAACTGGAGAAATAAGAGCGTACAAATGTAACAAACTGGAGAAATAAGAGCGTACAAATGTAACAAACTGAAGAAATAAGAACGTACAAATGTAACAAAGTGGAGGAATTAGAACGTACAAATGTAACAAACTGGACAAATCGGAATAGGAAAGGCATAAATATAATTATCTGGTAAAGAATTGACAGGGCACCAATATAACTAAAAAGACAGATGTATGTAACACCTGCACTATTGTAACTGCAGGAGGTGCACATATGCCTGCAAAACATACTTTAACCATAACCACTACAATCACATCGTCAACGCAGTCATCAGCATTATCATTTATAATCATCGTGTTCTTTGTAATCATCATCTTCATTTATCTTCACCATGGTCCGACAATGCCGGGTAAGTAGATTTTGGCATAGGATAGGTAAAATGTTAAAGCAATTGTACCCAGGCAGGCAAAACAGTGCAGGTCTACTTGTGCTCTTATCGTATTAATTTGAATAGACTTCTTAACTCTTCGTCTGCCACATTTTATCACCCTGTCCTCTTTTGAATATTAATTAGGCAACTATTTACAAATATATACTGCAAATGTTGAAATGATTTCTCTAGCCAAAAGCATAGAACATGCAGGCATGGATTTATCATGGCAAACAGAGCATACCCAGACGAGAGAGTTCCTATAGGAACTCCCTCATCTGAGTCTACATTGCTTGCAAAAGCAACTATAGTTGTGACTTGCAGACTGTGGGTTAATGCAATTATATTCTAGTAAACTGCGTAAACAGCAGGCAGTCATTTCACTGCTTGTTTTCACATTGGAGGATATAATGGGAAATTAAACAATTTCATGAGTAAACAAAATGTGCTAATGGGAAATCTTTCGGCATAGAGTCTACAAATGGTCAATATCAAACTCCCATTTAAATGAATGTGGGGATAAATGTATATAATGTTGAAATAAGATGTGTAGCAATCATCCAAAACCATTTCCAGTTCTGAATGTTTTATAATTGTAATCATAGTCATCAACAACAACACTACAAACAACATCATTAACTTTTATCACTATCATCATTACAATAATCATCATCATAAGCATCACCCTCACCATTGTTATAATCATTATCGTCATAGGTGTCATCATCATCATTTTTATCATGGGTAACAAAAACAACAACAACACAACAAAAACAATATCACTATCAGCAGCATCAACATTAACATCATCATTCACTATTATTATCATCGGCAACATTACCAACAACAACATCATCATTCATTATAATAATCTCCATCAACAACAAGAACAACATTATTCATAAACAGCAGCAGCAACAACAATAACAACAACAACATCGCCACATTCATCACTTAGTCATCATCCTCTGTTACGTTGTTGTTGTTGATGGCAGTGGTGATTAGTGAATACTGATCATGGTAATGATTAATGAGTAATGATGATGATAAATGATGAATGATGATTATTATGATGACGATTATGATGTGATTGTGATTATGATCAGATGATTTGCTACACAGAGGGCTTGAATAACACATGTGTCGATGTTGTTGCATTTATGCCGTGTCGGACGTTTTACCAATGATTTACATGTGTACCTTTTATGTTACACATGTATCGATGTTGTTACATTTGTTTCGTGTCGGACATTTTGCCAAAGAGTTACATTTGTACCTTTTCTGTTACACATGTGTCGATGTTGTTACATTTGTTTCGTGTCGGACATTTTGCCAAAGAGTTACATTTGTACCTTTTCTGTTACACATGTGTCGATGTTGTTACATTTGTTTCGTGTCGGACATTTTGCCAAAGAGTTACATTTGTACCTTTTCTGTTACACAAGTGTCGATGTTGTTACATCTGTGTCGTCATGAATATTAATAAGATTATTTTTATAATGGCATATGCACACACGACATTTTGCTTCAGGCAGAAGGTGTAGAATCAGATCTATATTACACGATAAGCAAACAGAGCAGACCCTGATCAGACGGTTCCTATAGGAGCCGTTTGATCTGGGTCTACTCTGTTTGAAGATGCGTCAAAATACGCTTACATAAGGGAAATAATTAAATAAGAAAACCCCAGTAGCTCGGATAAGTGTCTCTCAAACAATTCACTTTTCATTTTAAGATATTTATTTTATTTCCAGTTCCGAGTAATGCCGAGTCAGCAGAGACATCTAATGCCGGGTTAGCCGCCGGTTTGGCTGTGATGTTCATCGTTATTATAGCCGGTGGTCTGGTTGCTGGCTATATCATTTACACAAAAAAGTTCAAGAAAGTGGAACCAGAAAAAGATCGGATTATTGATCGCCAACAGTCAGTCGTAAGTGACGCCCACAAGGATGCTGTAACCCCGAGCGTGGTTCACACTGATCTGACGACACCAAGACATGGTGGTGGCTCTCATGGTAAGTTGGAACGTGAATATACTATGACAAGTAGGTCGGATGGTGCCCCGACAGTTGAGAAGATTGCTCTGCAAGATTTAGAGAACCAAAATAAGCTGACACCAATTAAAACTGGCGATACTCCAAGAGAGCACATGTCTCCTCTAGATACACAGTTAAAGAAACCACAACTGCCACCAATACCATGAACTAAATAGATATTGAAAGGTCATCAAGAAACGATCATGAAGTAGCAATCGATCAGTTTCTTATGTTAAGCTCTTTGGTTTAGTTTTTCAGTTAAGGTAAATGCTACATTCTGGCGGCGTACAGTATTTTCCTAAATTCTGTACTGTTATGGATGAAAATTACTCTAGGATGTTGATAAACAACCATCGAGGATGTGAGTAAAAATGAAAAGAGCGGAAACAGGATTGTATTCCTGCTACTTCTTTGATAACATGTGATGAAAAAGTGAAACATACCTGAAAACACTATAAGGATCTTTCTTTTAATGTGATATGTTAATGTCCACGAAACAGCACACACTGTGTCTAGTATGTCACTGTCTATCTTTCGTTTTGTATACCCTTTGTTTGCTATTCACCTAGTCCTTCATTGTTTACATGACTCATTTGCTTATGTCTTACGTGAGATATAGAAAAAAACCAGTACAAAAGGCAAATGTGCAAATAGTATGTAAAGTTTGAAAGTTTGAACCAACTGATTTATTGGCAGAAGTATCAACTAAGCGTTTTTCAATTGTATAAAAATATATTTCCATATATGTTTTATTACATATATTTATATTTCAACCTGAGTTTTGATAAAGAGTTTTGAAAGTTCCAATTCGATCTTCAAAATGAATTTTCATATCAATATATTTCAAGATTTTATACTGCTTATAATTTACACTATCCACTATAAAATAATCCCAAGTTCTTTCTGTGTGTAAATCTCAAGCGAATTTGTGAAAAGGTGTGTTATATTTTGTACGCTTGTTTTAACTGTTATCGTTTGCTAAAATAAATATACAATTAACTACCTCGTTTGTTCTAATTAACCCATTCCCTCTGAGACTAGTTTTAGACCCAACCTCTTTGAATTAATATACTAAAAAGGAGCATTAACTATAGAAAAGGAGACATTTAGAACTGCGTAGTTTTGAAACCATTGTGATAAATAGAGCATTTGCTCCTAAGGTGCAAATGCTCTATTTATCATAATGGTTTCAAAGAACGAGTTTTACAGAGGCGCAAAATGCGTCAATAGGAGAGAATGGGTTAACAACCCAACACTGTCAGTAATGTTCTAGTATGTTTCACGGATTCATCACAGCCGTTTTCAAACATTTCCTCTTAAAATTAAAGTACATGTAATTTTGAGTCATCTCTATGGTTACCCTTATAAGTAAACAGTCAAGAGATTGGATTTTGATGAACTTGCAAATTTATCAAAATTCTTAAAGAACATAATAGTTTGCATTTTTAAAGAACACGTATGGCGTGTGGAATGTTGCAATATTGTATAAAGAAAAATATTTCTTTAATAAAAAATTGGATAAATTTAGCTATTTGTTCAATAAAAAAAGTTATTCAATAAATTACATTTATTCAATCTCTCTCAGAAAAAATATTTGTTAAAAAAATAATGATGTTCTTAAATATATTCATGTGAAAAAACATATTTTTGGATAAAATATTTATATGAACTAAAAAATGTTTTTGAGGTAATTTTGTTTTATTAATTCTCATTTTTTTTATATGGACTAAAATTATGGGGTAGCAGAATTAATTTTGTATCCACGGATTTCATTGGCTCGTATACTGACGACTAGTTTTTCTGCGCTATACACTACAAGGATATATTTAAGTAAATAAATCACATTTTAATTCTAGTTTTGCACCAAACCCTCGAATTATAGTCCATATAAATATTTTTTTTACCGTAAAAATATGTTTTAGTCCATAAACACATTTATCGACAATTATTATTTTACCACATACAAGTAATTACTTTTTTAGAACAAATATTTTTTCTGAGATTGAATAAATATTTTTTTTTATTGAATGAGTGTTTTTTTATTGGACAAATATTTTTCTTTATACAACATTGCAACATTGCACACGCCATAATGACGTAAACTACATCTATAAAAGTAACATTTTTCAGATCCCTATAGATTCGATAAAGAAAAATCGTATACACGCCACATATGTATACGGGCCTAATACGTACGCATACACGCCACATATGTATACGAGTCCCATACCTAAACGTGCAACGTACGTACGTATAGGATTCACATACTTGTACGTATATGAGCCACATATGTATACGATTAATATATGTATGTATACGAGCCACATAGGTATATGAGTCACATACGTATACGAACCACATACGTGCGTATATGGGCCAGATAAGTACGCCTGCTTTATAAACCACGCAAACAATCCTACGTTTTACATTATAATATAGTATAGACTATAAATTGAAAGAGATGGATAACTCATATTGAGAGTAAAATCCCTGTGAAATTGGCGTTTCTAGTATTGATATACCAATACTGCATTAGGCGCAATAATTGTGCATATTGTAACAGCAAGGCTGTTATGTATATAAACACCATACACTCTCCTTGTGTGGTTCATAGTTCGGTGGGTGGCCCCTAGTTTTCAACGCGGATGCACGCTGCAGTTGATGGCGGTGGTGGGATGAATACACTTGCCTGATTGGAATTGTAAAAAACCAGTTACGTATGTAGGCTAGTTATAGTCTACTTTCAGTCCGAATGACCGTTCAGCCGACTGTACATTTACTCCCCTTGTCTTATCCATAGTTATTTCCCAGGCCAGCTCTCAGGTTGAGACTTCTCAGAGGGGAAAGTGATGTAACGGCGAGACTGTTAGATATATTAGCACTATAAACTCTCCTTGCCATGGAGCTAGCTAATTGGCGACGTGGTTTATGTGCTTGGAAATGTTGCGAAGTTAAGCAATAGGCTGTGTGGCCTGACTGGAATTGCCTTACCCACAGTTATTTCTCAGGTCAAATCTCAGGTCAGGATTTCTTGGGGTGGGATGGGGCTGGTTAAAACGAGACTGTTAGATATAAGCATTATGAACTCTCCTTGCCGGGGAAATAGCTCTTTGGAGACGTGAGTTAAGTGCTGGAAGTTTTGCGGAATAAGCAATTGACTGTAAATAGCCGGTATGTTGACTGACAAGGTTTACCTAGGGTCTACGCTACCATACTATGGTATTGATTAACATAGTGTGAATATCTGAAATGAAACAGATTTCAGTTATAACTATATTAACGTTCTATGAATGCAATATCTAGAAATTTCGCCAATCATATATGTACATGTATATCATATATATCAATTATTGTCAACGAACCTAATACTCAATTTTTCTTTTTGGTTTGGTTTTATCGTGGATTTGACAGTATTTCAGTCATATCACGGCGTTCAGCTAATTAAAGGTAGAGGAAGACCCTAGGGGTTATTCTGTGCATGAAATAAATTGCATTGTTTCGTGCACAGAAAAAAATTCAGGTAGAACAACCGACTTATTGCAAGCCAGCTGGAAGGCTTTCTTACATGAAATATCCAAATGCCCAGACCTTTACTCGAACCACAATGGTACGGGGCTAAGCGGTTGTCAGCCGAATACCATAACCACTCGGCCACGGAGGTCCCACCTAATACGAGATAACCTAATACTTAAATATAATCTCGAATATTACATACATTGAACTCGTTTAATTTACGTTTACATTGAGAACTGTCTTCAACTACCGATATCATTTTTAAAATCCATTTATCATAGCAGTTAACAAGCTTGGTAAGATGAATACGTTTCACGTAAGTAAGTAAGTGCTATATTTCTTGTAGCGCGCTAGAGGAGGTAGCATTAAAACTACTTTCACCACCTACTGTAGGGAAAATAAAGATCAAAAGAGTACCAATACGGAGAGAGGAGCCTGTTCCACCAGCAGACACAATCCACCCCTTTACACCACGCTTTCGCACAAGACTCGATAAAGAACGGCCGACTTTAATAACTCCACAACTTATTAAATCCCAGTCTCGCAACCGCAACATTGAATCACCATCAACCTTAATTGCATCACCTCGTAACATTCCGCGAGCACCGAATGCTGATAAAGCGCCAGAGGAATTACAGTTGAATCTTTCCCGGGAGGACACGATTCCTTCTTTGTCCAGAGCAAGTACTTTGTATGAAGATAGAATATCTCTCACGTTTGAACCCGAGACATCAGTAAATGAAATCAAGCCTGTGAATGTAAAAGGAAAAATTCCAACCACACCTTCAACGGCAAAAAGTAAAAGACGAAAAATACCAAGTCTTAGTGTTAAGCCGTTACAGAAACCGAAGAAACCCATAACAAAAAGAATACGTACAAATGTAGTGTTCAAAGATGGAATGAACATATATAAGAAGAACGTTAAACTGGTTGGTAAAGTTCAAAAGAGGAAATTGGTACACGCAAGCAGACTGGTAAAGATAGAAGAAGAACCCAGCGATATAAAGACTAGCACGCCTATACCGAAAAAGACAGATATTTACAGGAAACCGTTAGATTTGTCAAATTTAGTTACAGAGTTAAAGCGTCCGAAAGAAAACTATCAAATGAAACCAGTCGAGAAAACGTCTGAGAAACCTACGCAGCCTCCTGAACAATCTATTATTGAAATGACAAATAATGTTGTTGATGACAATTTCTTTACTTACGAAGAGCACGACGAGGCCGATGCCAAACTATCTCAGACAGAAGTCATACAACCAGCTCAAGAAAAAGAACGTGTATCTGATCCAATTGCGGATAATACTGATGAGATTAGGAAAAAACCACAAAGAGTAAAGGTAAAGAGAAAAACTACCAGTGACTTTTTTATGGCGATGGTGTCAGAAATGGAACGGGTTGCACAACGAAGTGTAATTCGTAGCAAAATTGAAAAAGAACTAACAACTAAACCATCTGTGAAAAGACAGAAAGAGGTCATAATTGAACAGAAGGTGTTTTCTAATATTCGCTATAACTACGATCTCAAAACAAACACGAAAATTAAACAGAGACAAAGACGAAATCGGAGGACTGTAGTTCTCAAGAAAAACAACCTCAGTCGACTTCCAACCTTGATAAACTGGGTAGAGTGCAGCAATATACTGAAAACGCCAGCAATGAAAATGCAGAATAGACTCACGGATGGTAGTATAAATAAAGATGTGCCTGCAAACCAGAAGTTTTCTGGAAATATCGTTCCTGTGTCTCAATTAACCGATGTTGAGTAGCAATCCTCTACAAAGGGGCCATTCTAAAGACGTCTAGTGGTAGGTCTTTAACCCATTTCCTCATATTGACGCCTTTTGATGCCTCTGTAAAAGTCATGGCTTGAAACCATTGTGATAAATAGAGCATTTGCTCCACAATGATTTAAATGCTACAAAATTCTAAGTTATTTTTTCTTTTTACTAGTAAATGCTTCTTTTCGGTAGATTTATTCAAATAGGCTGGACCTAAAATAGAATATGAGGGAATGGGTTAGGACAGGTGGTATGTGGATGCAAGACAAAAACCCTGAACTATCGTTCTACATTAGACAACACCGTGTATGTAATGACCTGTTCACGAAGATATTCTTCTGTATTAACTCATTCCCTCCTGAATTATTTCTAGACCCAGACTCTTTGAATTAATCTACCGAAAAGGAGCATTAACTATAAAAAATGAGAATTTCTGAATTGTGTAACTTTTAGACCATTGTGATAAATAGAGCATTTGCATATTTTCTATGGAGCAACTGCTCTATATATCACAATAGTTAAAAAAATTGGTTTTACTTTGGCGCAAAAAGGCGTCAGTAGGAGAGAATGGGTTGCAGGTGTTTTAACGTTTTATAATTTACCCAATGTAGTAGTTTGACTCCGTCTAAGAAATATTGAAATAAAGACTGTGTTTCAAAATACTAATTACGATCGAAACTCTTAATAGTCCTTGTAGAAATTGCGTAATAAACACGTTATTTCAGTGCTGAAAATATATCTCTGCGTTGGTTGTTTTGTACTTATTTTTGTAGTTTTGTAAAATGAGAGTAATCAAAGTATTTCATTTCATTTTTGTTGCTTTGTTTGTTCTTACGTTTTATACGTGTGTGTGTCTTTTAATTACTTCTTTTAACTTTGTTAACTTGTGTAAATAAAATATGATGTTCACAGGATCTGTGCCAGAATGAAATCAATAACATATATGGAATACATCTTAATGTTGTTTTATTTGTTTAACCCTTTCCCTCATCTAAAAGTGTTTTCACGCATTTGCAAACAGAGTAGACCCAGATCAGACGGCTCCTATAGGAGCCGTCTGATCAGAATCTGCTCTGTTTGCTAATGAAATTAGATATATCTGTTTTCATTGCTTTCTAAAATGTCTACAATGTTCCAACTTCCATATTTCTTTATAACTATTTTGTTAATGAATATTCAGTAGGTATGGAAATTTGGAATAGCTATAGAACAGGGAAATGGTTAATGTCCGTATTTTTGCAGTCTAGAACTAATGCCATCACTAGAGGAGTAGTACTCATACAGAACACAAGCATCGCTCGTATCCATTAACCCTTCGCTTGCTATTCACGTCAATATACCTGCCTGTAAATAGTGAAGAGCCAGATGAGACAGCTCCTGCAGGAGCTGTCTCATCAGGGTCTGCACTATTTACAAGTTGATTGTGCAACCAGTGCACTCCACAGCAGTGATTGCACAGCGAAATACTTGTTCGCAGTGGAGATATATGTAATTATACAACAGGACATGGGTAAAGAAGGAGAAATGTATTTTAAAATTCAGCAAGAGAAGGGTTAATTAAACATTTTATCAAGCATAGCTCTTATATTTCCCCACTAACCCTATGTTGTGACCACTCTTTAGGATCGTCTGGCCGAGACAGTTATACAGAGTAGTCAACGCACAGTGTTTGTTGGAGACGTGACGAGTCCAGTAGATTTTTGTTATTGAGATACGCCCGTTTATCTATGCCGCTGATAACCCGTATTTTGTTGACTTAACCCTTTCACCGCCAATGTCGCAAAATGCACCACGACAAATGGTGCAGTCCCAGATCAGACTTTTTAAGGCGGCGTCTGATCAGGGACCTCACCTTTTGGTACAAACTCTATTCTATATCTGTGCTTTATTCCTTTGAAAGTTTGCGCCGAAAGGATTAACGGTACTCACTAAAACCCTGTGTAATGTGTATTCTTGCATAAAACGTGCTGTTGTTGTCCCGCTAGACTATGTATTAACAAGGCGATTCTCGTGCTCACGCGCTGTTGTTGACCGGTTTTAATTATACCTATTCGGGGCCTAATGTAAACAATGGACGCCAACGCTATAGCGTTTGGCCTAAGCCAACGTGTGAGTTTTTCAGGGGCACCGACAATGAACTGCTTTTAGTGATAGACATATTGAATGAAATCCCATGTAAACGGTATTTGATACAATCGTGGAATGACGTCAGAAAGAAAACAAAAGAGTGGCCCGGAAACTGCATAAATCGAACGAACGGAAGAGTCAAAGAAGTGTATAGTTTTGCTTGTATTTGGAAGAAATAAATTGATGCAGGAAAGCAGAAAATGGGTTTATGCAAGAATAGCGTTAATACACGTTTGTTTTCGGGCAATAACATCTGCAGTGTCCCTTGGGAATGTTGTTGCCCTCGCCCTTCGGGCTCGGGCCAACAACAGTCCCTCGGCACACTGCAGATGTTATTGCCCGAAAAAACGTGTATTAACCCTCTATTAGTAAACCTTCGGTTGAGAGAGACACCAGATCCACTATGTATGAGTAGGCCTCGGCTTGAGATATTTATTACATCCATGGTGCGGGAGTAAACCTCGCGTTGAGGGAGACACTATATCCATTGTATATGAGTAGGCCTCGGGTTGAGAAAGCCACTATATCCATTTTACATCAGTAGGCCTCGGGCTGAGAGAGCCACTAGATCCATTTTACATGAGTAGGTCTCGGGTTGAGAGAGTCACTAGATCCATTTTATATGAGTAGACCTCGTGTTGAGAGAGTCAGTAGATCCATTTTATATGAGTAGACCTCGAATTGAGAAAATATTGACAAGTGTAAAATAGCTTGGATCCTGACGAGATGCGGATTTACTTGGCGTCTCGTCTGGTTTTTAGGATTTTTTCCGGGTTTTACGTCGTTTTAATAGTATTTCAGTCATATCACGACGTCCAGCTAATAACAGGTGGAGGAAGACCCCATTGAATATTCTTTGCATGGAACAAATAGAACTGTTTCGTGCACAGAAGAACACTCAGATAGAACCACCGACCTACCGCAAGCCAGCTGGAGGGCTTCCTCACGTGCAAAAATTTAAATGCTTAGACCGGGATTCGAACCCACAGCGGTGAGGGGCTACGCGATTGTCAGTTGAGGACCATAACCACTCGGCCAAGGAGGCCCCGCTTCTCATCTGAATCCAAACTGTTTGCAGATGTGACTGGTGTCGCGTTAAGCAGGGATGGGTCCAGTCTAAATTTGAGACACAAACTAAAACAACCCTTTGCCTGTTAACCGAAACCTTACTAGCATTTGTATATAAAAGATTACATAGTTATAGTTTACTTTCAATCCGAATGATCGCTCTGCCGACTGTATATTTACTCCCCTGGTCATAGAGTCATTCGCCTACAGTATACTGCTAACATATTATGATGCGATCTTACGCAGCCGCTGTACGGCTAGTGACCCTCACATGTATCCATTTAAACCCAGGTGGAGAGGAGGCAACGTCGTGCGGGTTGGAGAAACTGAAAAACGTCTCCGAAATTTCTAGCTTAGCCAGCCGGGATTCGATCCCCGGACCCCTGGGTTATCAGCTCAACGCTTAACCACTAGGCCAAGCCACATCAACAGTCAATAGTAACTGGTGCCATGTCTGAGTGGTGAAGAGTAAATGATTGAGTAGCACCATGATATATACTAGCACGACACTAAATCGCAAAAACGGCGAATTTCATTAATTGGAAACAATAGCAGACAATAATTCCCGGGACACTATATGAAGTCGGCTTGAAATGCAAATAGAATTAGGAACATGCGATCGTCTACTGTCACTGGTCTACTTCTGTTTTTAATGATCGTCCGTTTGACCCTTTCCTCTGTAAATACGCCTTTCTACGCTTCTGTAAAAATCACCTGTTGGAACTATTGTGATAAATAGGAGCAAATGCTCTATTTATCACAATGGTTTCACACTACAAAATTCTAAAGTTTTCCTTTTTCTCTAATTAATGCTCCTTTTGGGTAGAATTATCCAAAGTGGTTTGATATAAAAATAACCTATGAGGGAATGGGTAAAAAATTTACTTGCTTTGTACTCAATACATAAGCATTATCGTAATTTTATTAAAAAATTCAGCCATGGTGGCAAATAGACCCAATCCTGAAAATACACCGAGTCTCGTCGATACAAAATGATTGCAAAGGTGATCACTAAATGACGAGTAACATGCTTAACCAATTCCCTCATATTGACGACTTTTGACGACTCACTTTGTGAAACTATTGTGACAAATAGAGCATTAGCTCCTATAGGAGCAAATGCTCTACTTTTCACAATGGTTTCAAACTACAAAATTCTAAAATTTTCCTTTTCTCTTGTTAATGCTTCTTTTCGGTAGATTTATTCAAATAGGTTGTATCTAAAACAGCCTATGAGGGAATGGGTTAAAGTGTTCGATACAAAGTATTTACTTCCGTATTTGAGATTAACCTTTGTAAAGCTGGCAAGTTGTCAAATTGTCGTCTGCTTAAATTTCAAAGTTTTATGATTATGATTATGGTTTTTTTTTACTCATTTCAAACCAATTGTTAAGGAAACCAAACAGGTTTAATCCCAGAAGAGACGTTCAACACGTCGGCATTGTTTCTATTGTTGTCTGTATATCTCAAGCTAAATACTAACCTGGTTCATGTACACAGATTTCGGCTAATCTTCCGTTACTTCCTACATTCGGAACACACCAGGGTTTATCATCTGGCTGTACACAGGTAAGTTTTTGTTTCTTGTCTTTGTAAAATATTAATTACATTTCATACATTTTAAAAATATGTCAGCAGCTTTAAATTTGAAATTAAGCTAACTTCTTAGTTAGAGATCTGTGTTTTATATCATATGTTTTGAAATACGTTAGTAAGACGAAACCGAAAGAACAACATTGCAATCTGTGTAAATATGAGAAGGAACTATGAATAGGAAATATGCATAGATAGATAGAAAACGAAAGAGAGAGAGGATAGCGCGAGAGAGAGGTCGAGGGAGAGAGAGAGAGAGAGGCTGACAGGAGGACAGGGACAGAGAGGTATATATATAGAAAGACACCAGCCGCATGGGTCAGTGGTAGAGCGTCCGCCTGCGGTACGGAAAGTCGTGGGTTCGATCCCCGGTCGCGACAGACAAAAATTCGTTAAAACTTGGTATTAGTAGCTCCCATGTCTATGCTTGACATTAAAAGGGTAGTTCTAGGACTGGTCGACCCGGTGTCAGGATAATGTGACTGGATGAAGTGTCCTTACCATGTGCCCGCGGCAGGGGCATTCCAGTGAGGCAGCAGGTGCCGTCTGCAAATAACTGAAATACTGTTGGTCGGACGTAAATCCAACCCTCTCACTCACTGAGAGAAAGACAGAGTGAGTGTGAGAGAGAAACGATATATCTGTGCGTCCCTATATATATATCAGTCTCACTGTGCGTCCCTCTGTCCATCTGTCTCTCTCTGTCTGTCTGTATGTATATATGTATATCGTTTCTCTCTCACACACACTCTGTCTTTCTCTCAGTAGAGAGAGAGAGACAGAGAGACAGAGAGAGACAGAGAGAGACAGAGAGAGAGCGACAGAGAGAGAGACAGAGAGAGAGACAGACAGAGACAGACAGAGATGGAGAGACAGGCAGAGGGACAGGGAGAGACAGACACATATAGACATATATTGACAGACAGGCAGGGAAAGTAGAGAGCGAGAGACAGAGTCAGAGCCAGAGACAGAGATAGAGATAGAGACAGAGACATAGACAAAGAGAGAAAAAGAGAGAGATAGAGAGACACATACAGAGACAGACAGACAGACAGATACAGATACGGAGACAGAGACAGTGACAGAGACAGAGACAGAGACAGAGACAGAGACAGAGACAGAGACAGACAGACAGACATACAGACAGAAGACAGACAGACAGACAGAGACAAAACCAGAGAGACACAGATAGACAGGAAGAGATAGACAGAGAGAGACTGAGAGTGAAAGAGGAAGGGAGACAGACAGAGACAGATATAGAATACAGAGAAATAGACTAGACAGAGAAAGATAGTAAACAAGACAGAGTGGTACAGAGACAGACATACAGATAGATAGATAGATAGAGACAGACCCAGACAGACACAGAGAGGCAGAGACAGAGAGACAGGGAGAGATAGAAACATAGAGACAGCGATAGAGACAAAGAGACAGCGAGTGCGTGCTGTGCGTGTTGTTCGTGTGTGCATGTGGGTGTGAGTGTTTGTGTGTGCGTGTTTGCGTATGCGTGCGTTTGTGAGCGAGTGTGTGTGTGTGTGCGTGCGTGCGTTCGTGTTTTTTCTTTGTTTGGCATGCCCTTTTTTAATTTGGAGCCTGCATGTTCTTCCTGTAAAGTGATCCACTTCCGGTTGCCTTAATATTTTAATCTCGACCTTCCTAAATTCTTCAAAAAGGAAATAACTTTAACCGTCTTTGTTTACATGTGTTAACGAATCACTTTCCTGCATATTTTTCTTGTTGTATTCATCTATAGATGCATAATACATGTAAATTTCGAGCATTCGAATTTTCTGTATAGAAGAATTTAGACCAGGTGGCAGGTGGCTCCTTAATGCATGGTGAAAGTCATGCAAAAAGTTCCTAGATGAGCTTTTTGCGTGACTTTCACCATACACTAAGCTGCCACCTGTTTTAAAGATCGATAATAATAGTTATACAATAAAATCTCAATACTACGAACACTCAAGTAGGTATCATTACTGATCTTTTACACAGATGGCAACTTACTGCAGGGTAAAAGTCATGAAGAAAGCTCCTATAGCATGACTTTCACCCTGCATTTAGCAGCCATCTGCCTACATTCTTCATTAATAAAATTCGTAGTATCGAGTTTTTACTGTGCGTATTTTAGTGTTCGAATAATCGATATTTTAGTGGGCGAATAATCGAGATTTAAGTGATCGAATAATCGAGATTGTACTACACTGTATATACATTGATGTGTTAGCCGTCACTGTGATGTTGAGCAGTCTGGCGTGGGATTGTACACTGTCCGTCTGATTGTGTGAAGATGGGTTAACCCTTCTCTTGCTGAATTTTAAAATACATTTCTCTATCTATACCCATGCCATGTTGTATAATTATATATATCTTCACTGTGTACAAGTATTTCGCTGTGCAGTCACTGCTAGTGCACTGGTTGCACAATCAATTTGTAGATAGTGCAGACCCTGATGGGACAGCTCCTGCAGGAGCTGTCTCATCTGGGTCTTCACTATTTACAGGTAGGTATATTGACGTGAATAGCAAGCGAAGGGTTAAGAGTGCTATCGTTAATCGAAGATCTAAATTCAATACAATTCATATTCATATCTGTATTGGTTTTGTACACGTAATGAGACACATGCAGAACAATGTAATAATTTACGCTCAGCTCTCCATTTGCTAAACATAGCTATGTGGTCGTTAATAGAACTATGCAGTTAAACAGTTGATTTAAAACAATATGTAATCAACATTCAAGCGCAGTGTTCGCTGAGAGTCAAATGCGAATACTGAGCTTTGAAACCGTTATTCAGTCCTGCAATGGGTAATAAAATGCAAAATAATAAACTAAACGCTCAACTCTGCATTCTCTCAAGAGTAAACCGCGATTGCGAAACCTGGCTTCCATTTTCTAATTTCGGAATACCTCCAAATGTCTGACGTGAACGTTTGAGCGTTTGATATAAATTAGATATCAAACTGAGTAGAAAGAAGTATTATATTAGGACACCCCAGGTTGCTTATGGTTGGATCTAGTTTATAGAATCACAGGACAAACTGGTTTCATTTTAGGAACGAGTTGTCGATTGTATTTTATTATTTGCAATAAGAAGGAATGGGTGAAATTAACAATTTAGCACCCGTTACAATTTAGCATCCATTTCCAAAATCAGATAACTCCTGAAACCAGTGGTGACTTAATTGATACGTCAAGGTACCAGAGATATACGTATAAACATGCGCTTTTGAACACACATATCCCATGTGAAAAAGAGCGCTTTATAAATACGGTATATTAATAATAACAATAAACGTTGCACCTAGTCGTATTTCTGACCAGAAATGGAAGAAAACATTATCTTTTTTTTAAATGCAACAAACATACACGTTTTGCGAAGTATCCCTGCATCTGTGTGCCATTGTTTCTTTTCCAGAATCTTAACATTGAAATGTCGCTCTTCGGATGTATCAAACCCAGAAAGAAAATTAAAGATCCCATTGAAGTATTGGGAACAAGAAGACTATCGGTACGTATGAATAGCACTGCTCAGACATATATGGTGAACAGTTTAAACCAACACAGGATGCCAGATTAAAGACATTGTTCTGATCATAGTCTACACTTAACGAATCTTATAAGTGTGCACTTTTCTTTTCGTTATATATGTTTTATTAATATGAATTTCTGCACAAAAATGTGTGTGTTGGCTCTTGGCAGAAATTGGAATATCAAATCGTTATCAAATTAATTGAGTATGAATAGCACTGCTCAAACATATATGGCGAACAGTTTAAACCAAGACAGGATGCCAGATTAAAGACATTGTTCTGATCATAGTCTACACTTAACGAATCTTATAAGTGTGCACTTTCTTTTCGCTATATATGTTTTATTAATATGAATTTATGCACAAAAATGTGTGTTGGCTCTTGGCAGAAATAGGAATATCAAATCGTTATCAAATTAATTGATTTTTGTTTCACGGCTCAGTGAACCATGAAATTACAAATTACTCAAATTGCACGAGAAAGTCATGAACTGGCGGGGAAATTTTCGATACTTTTCTCGTGCATCGTCTATCAAGCCGCACATTAGGAAAACAAGTTATAGGAAGAATATCAATCGAGCAACGTGGAATAGCCGTCGGTTTATTAAACACCGGCGTGAAGGAAGCTGAAGTACGTCACGTTTACTAAATTAATGTTTGTTTGTATGGGGTGCCGTTTTACTTTTTATTCACCTTTTTGTTATATCACCAATTCGAATAGGTGCTATCACTATTTCGAATATGTGATATCACTTATTAGAATTAGCGATATCACTTAAGAAAATTCATAAGTGATATCACGTATTCGAATAAGTGACATCACCTATTTTTTTTTATTCGAATTTGTGACATCACCTGTTTGAATATGTGTTATCACCAAATAAGAATAAAAAGTAAAACGGCACCCCGTACGTTTGTTTGTCTGAGTTGACAATGAAACACTGTAACAATGACTGTTTTACCCACTTACGTTTTTCGTTCATGTTTATCGATTATTTCTGTTGTATCAAATAAAGTAAACAAAATATAATCAGAAATATGTCTTCTTTATTTTCTACAAAATTTCAACACGATTTTCTTATTATTGACTGAGATATGGTCCCATATATACATGCACACTTATAAGATTCGTTAAGTGTACACTCACCCTGTTCGTCAACTGATGAACGTTAAATACGGTAAATCCTGATCAGACGCCGCGGCGATTTATACATTAAACTATATATAATCTATACATAATCTATATATAATCTACATATAATCTATATTTCAAATGTCCCTTTCAATCGCCAGTCCACGCAAAGAGAGGATATATGAAAATGCCGGTTGGTTGGTTGTTTAAAAGTAGTTTGTTTTACAATATATAAAACGCAAATAGTTTTGTTCTATTTCAGCACAATGAGCCCTACCATGGCAATACTGATCATCCAAATTCTGTTACATCGTCTGAAATAAGGTTAGTGAATACTATCTCTGATTTGAACATAAAGACAAATGATAAAAGCACCATAAACAGAACCGGAAAATTATCCGATGGGGTCATCCGGTACATTGTCTCGTAATATACTGAGCTTATATTCTAAATGGAAAAGTAGTAAAGTCAAGCAAATCAGATGAAATGTTTTATCAGACACCTTGTTATAACGTCAGGCTCCCTGTTATTACATCACTAAACAAGATGGCAATAGGATAAAGAACAGACTATAGTACAAAGAATCACACAAACTTTATGTTTGTTCCACACGAAGACTCGTTGGACCACATTGAGTTCAAGGTCATATTTTGAAAAGTGTATGTAACAGAAGACTGATCTTGAAAATACCTTGTGAATACACTACATTTATACTCAAACCATGACACACATTATCATTCAGCCATGCAGGCTTGCATCACTTACTGAGCTATTGCATCGTTTTGGTTTTCAATGTAAAAGGTCAGGCTCTTACAAATATGGTATGAACAAGGTACAGAACAAACCGTGGTACACAAAATTACATTCCTGCAACCTAGCTTTAGACATTATACCCTATTGATTTTCAATGGCAATCGTCAAAGATGAATGTCATATAGGGCGGATATGAAATTCGTTTGAAGATGATACAGAGCACGCATGCTTATTTCACATGACGATACGTTGCACTCTATGGATCCAGAGCTGAAGGACAATGTCACAGGAGCGGTAAATCTTGAAAAGGACTTCTGAAAAAAAACCATGAAACTTACTCTGGAATAGTTTTACCTCTCCAATAATCACTATCCCAAACATTCTTTAAAAAGCAACCATTTAACTGAATGTCAATCAGAAGGGGATATCCCGCTTAACAATGTTTTTATTATGATCTCAATGTTCTGTTTGCTGCAGAACACCACACAGAATCCATGGGAACAACAGAGTAAGTCAGCATATCAGTGATGGTAAGGACGACAGGCAACAAATCGAAATACTCCGTAAGCAGAACGAAAGCCTCCGACATCAATTGTATGAAACAGACGAATTTGTGCCACAATTTGAACGTCAATTACAGACATCCTCAACAGAGTATCATGAAAACACTGATCGGTAACGTATAGTAAATCGATACAACTGGGGATGATGTTTAATGTTGTTGATTGGCCGGTAATATTTATACTTTAATGGAAATTAATTGAAAGGACATTGGCTTACACTACTTCGAGTATATAGTAGTGTTAACCGATGTCTTCCATTAATTTCCATTAAAATATACAAATAATTGTAACCGCAATAGTACTGTGCGTAATATACCAAGACAAAATGGTGACGTCAAGACGTCGCCATGTTGTATCGGCCATGTTGTCACTATTGTGACAAACCTGTTAGTATATAAGTATATGTCATTGTCTACCGACATTGGTTCCCCGAGGTTCATTCGTGGCGTAATGCCGGGCAACATAATCCAACAGCAAATTATAGGTGCATTTGTAAATGTCTAAGAGAAGACATTTCCAAGACAGTTTATTCTTTTATTTCGTTTGTCACGAATCATGAGGGATTGGTACTATAGTATTGTATAATAATTTAATCAACTTTAACAAAGAACACTTCTTTGTTGACTCGTCTAATATCTGTGATGAGCGAATTTAATTTTCCTTTCGTGAGATTATTACATAATATGTATTGGCCAATCTGACCGTTGGAAAATAAGTTGAGAACTTAATAGTGCACATCCCGAACAAATAGGTCCTACAAAAGCTCTGGGTCTACACTGTTTGTCTATGTCCCTGTGAGGGACATTGTGCAAATGGGTTAAGCTGTATGACAATTGTATACGTAGTGCATTTGAAAGTCATAGGAATAAAATACAGTTTCTTTTTGGTGTGGACATTTACTGCCGACGATATTGACTTTGCCAGGTAAATGTTTCGGTGACACTTAGCTGGACAGTTGGTACCTAGATAGACTGCTGACACCTAGCTGGACTGCTGGCACCTAGCTGGACTACCGGCAACTTACTTGACTGCTGGCACATAGATGAACCGCCGGAATCTGGCTAGACTGTCAACACCTATAGATGGACTGTCAATACCTAGTTGGACTGTTGGCTCCTAGCTGGGCGACAAACACCTAGTTATACTGTCGGTATCTAGCTTGACTTACGACCCCTGGCTTGACTACCGATACCTAGCTGGACTACCGACACCTAATTTGGTGTTTCCTGCATGACTCAAATTTGTACTTATGGTGATCAAAAAGTGTGTTTCATAACACACTGTAAAGGCATAAGACAAGTTAAACCATTAATAGACACAGCGTTAGTCAACATTTTATCTTTTATGCAGATAATTCCGGGGTGGGGGTCTTCTCATGCCTTCACTTAATTGACAGTTATGAACGTTCGGGAGGAAAGTTTCCACTCATTGAGCTGCCTTGTGAACGTTCGGCAGGAGAACTTCTTTTCATTGGATATATTGTGAATATTCGAGAAGTTATGTAATCCTGCAGCGATGGTATTGTCATAAAAGATCCACATGAAATTAAAAGTAGTCAAACTCATTGATGACCAATTTACGTTTAACATATGAGAATAAACTCGTTAATTTCAGCTGGGCAGATGGGCACATGGAAATGTCTAGGAGTGACAGGTATATGGGACAAGCCATCATAGCTGACGGCGACAACATGAAACGCATGACGAAAGTTGGACATGAAATAAGGCAATTAAAGCAGAAACTGACAGGTGTAGAAAAAGAGTTACAAGCAACGAATGATCGACTTAGGACATGCGAACGTGAGCGCAACGACTACCGTGACAGGTAATTATCCGTGATTGCAAATGTTTTAATATGCATTAGATGTTTATTTCACGATTTTATAATTACGCACATTTCCGATATTTTATTTCTCAAAGTTTTTATGAAATGGTGATTTTAAGTACGTATACATTTTTAAATTTAATATTAGACTCTACCATCGATTTTGATACATTCGGCTTGTTGCCATGTACAAAATATTCATGAAAATTACCACCTTTGAATAAAAGTATGTTATAATTCATTTAACATGTCAACGACTGACAGCGTGATCTGTGTAAAATACTTTAAATCAAAATGAATTATGCCCAATAAGAATAACCATAATTTTTGCTCTAATAATTCTGAAAATGGGTGATCCCTCGAAAGCAAAAGTAGAAATGCAAAAAGAGAAATTACAGACTCGGTTTTATTGAGTATGTTCATGAGTAGTAATTAAAAGTGCAACACTACTCACGCCCCCTAGCACCGGCTTAAGCAGTATTCAATTTTCAAAACTAAGAACATGAAAACTAATGATCCCAAAGGACCAGAAAATATAACAACACTGAGAATAAAGTACGGGGCGACATTTTACGGCCGCCACACAAGCACTTAACACCTGCTGTTGTGAAGTACATATATTCTGAAAATGGGTGATCCCTCGAAAGCAAAAGTAGAAATGCAAAAAGAGAAAATTGCAGACTCGGTTTTATTGAGTCTGTTCATGAGTAGTAATTAAAAGTGCAACACTACTCACGTCTCCTAGCACCGGCTTAAGCAGTATTCAATTTTCAAAACTAAGAACATGAAAACTAATGATCCCGAAGGACCAGATAATATACGGGGCGACTTTTTAAGTTTTTATTATTCAATTTCGTTACTGCTCTTAATATTAAGTGGAGTTACCATTTCGTTTTCTGTAGACTGAGCCAGTATACAGCAAATAAACTGATGGACAATAATCCAAACATCACAGATCTCAGTGATTCCAACAGACCGACAAAACTGCTAGAGACATTCTCGGAGTTGTATGACAACCAATGGTGCGATGCTTTTGAAGAGTTGACAACTGACGGCATGTCTTCTAAAGCTGCAATAAAATCATTGCTTGATGCATTGCGGGTATGTAACACAAGACCCTAGTCCAACGTTCAAAAATAATCTCAAACATGTTGCTTATAAGAACATTATGGACATTGGAAATAAACAAATGTGTTTAAGAATGTCATTGAGCGTCGTCTGAGGGTGAGTCGGTGAACTCAAAAGCAGCTTTAAATAGTTTCAACATAGGCATATGTTTAGACAGTAGATGTTTGGAATCTTTATACACTGTCTCACAATGTGGACGTGTATGACCCCCAAACTCTGAGCGAAGTGTCACCAGTTCTAACGCCGGTCTGCCTTTTTTTACACAGTTTAATTTCCTATTGATTTACACATACTTACTATTAGGTTTGAGCTGCATGAGATTATTGTGTTAATTACCCACTTGGATCATTGAGTGTCTGTTCAAAGCCCGTATTTGACATGTTAAGCATTAAATCCTCTTTCATCCTCTCCGCCTAGCTAGCGATGTTCCGCTTTCTTTAAAATCCGGGCGCTGTCTGGATGCACTTTATGTCTGCTCCTTGCCTTCTGATGCCCATTGTACTTGGTGATGTGAACCAATGGTTTCTCCGGACCTGGTATCTGAATAGAGGTTACAGTGTAAGGGGACCCTATACATCGATACGTGCTATTTCAGGATGTGGCCAACCATACTGCTCCTCCTTAATAGTCTGTTACAAACCTTGTACTGATAGTTCTTACCAGGTTGCGTGTTTGGTCTGACATATTGTCAGCCTGAACCTAGAATGGTAACACTTTTGTTACCCTCGAGTTATATCATGGCAGTAATTAATATATGTTGCTGACACTTTCCGTATTTGAGGTATTTTATAGATATGATAGGATAGTCTTGGTATCCGTTACCATTGGATGTCTGACCATAATTAGGTACATAAGCAGAGATGTGTGAATGTGTGTGAACATAATATCTTATTGACACGTGCCCTATACCATGCTGGCAGCTCAGGTAGCATAACGTTATATAAAATGCACATATTTCTTTTATTTAACACTGCATCTACAAGTAATGTTTATTACTTTTACTGAATCACAGTATTGTTTAAGACTGTAATATAATTTTGTATCAAATTATTCTGAATTTCCTCGTTACTCTTCCCACCAAATTGTAGTACAATTGTATTTCTTTCCTCGTACTGTGTTATCTTTGACATGACGCGCCACTTTCACAAGTTCTCCTTTATTCAATTGCAACACAAAATTCTAACCTGCTCGATTTGTTTGAGGCCAAAATGGCCTCTGACAATTCCAAGACGGTATCTCCGACTTGATCCTATTTTTGTGTTTGTATCGTGCATCTATCATACGTTTGTACGCATGGTCGTTTGTATGAGTGATATTTGTATGTATGCACCTGTACTATCCAATTGATGTGACTAGGTACTTGTGGAGTTCATGTATGCTCAATATCCTTGATGCTACGTGACATTTTCGGTGTCGCAGTGCCTTCAAATCTAAACTGTCCTGATAAGGGTATTAGGTGCACAGTGCCTTACACCAAGACCAACCGATATACGATGTTTACTTTCAGTAAGGCATTTTGTGACATTAAGTTTTATCATACTCTGAGTCTTTGTAATTATTTGGGGAGTTTTAGTTGACATTTCATCTCATATGTTGTATCAGTAATTGTTTTGTGTTTTGATTCTCTTGTTGCCTGCTGCCACTTTGTCACAGCATTAGGATATGATTTGCTTACGAAGTTCATACGACTAGACAAAGCAAGTTGCAACCAATGTGTTCTTGCACTGATTTCGCTGGACTTGTAACGGATACATTCAAACAGAATGGGTTCCATATTGGACAGAAATGAGGGCTTAATCTGTCCGAACACTATGTCAAAGGAGCTTTCTGTATTACTTTACATTTTCACAAGCTTCGAAAGACATGTGTGCTTTGTGCGCCATGAAGAGACCCCTTCAGATATATCTTACCTATTTAGAATGGTATGGTAATTTGTGTGTCTTACAGACTGTTTTTGAGACCTGCGCAAGAATATCGCATGAACAATTGAGGACACTGGAACAATCCATATTAGTCTGCATATGTTCTGAGAAGGTAATACCTTTATCCTATATATAATTATTACTTTAGGAAAACCAATTTTCAAGTGTTTTTCTTTTTTCCAAATTGTGTTCTGCTTCAATGTTCAATTTGTTTTCTGTAGATCAATTACGTAACAATGCATGGTGTTAACCCATTACTTCATATGCTATTTTAAGATAAAGCCTCTTTTAATAAATCTACCGAAACAGAGTATTAACTAGAGAAAAAGAAAATTTTAGAATTTTGTAGTTTGAAACCATTGTGATAAATAGAGCATTTGCTCCTTTAGGAGCAAATGCCCCAATTATCACAATGATTTCACAAAGTGACTTTTACAGAGTCTTCAAAAGTCGTCAATATCAGGGAATGGATTAAAGATTTTGTGTTCTGAAGCTTTACACGGAGTATTATATTACTGCAGATTGTTTATTATAACAGATCATCCAGATGTTTTCACTGTGAATGTTACAAATGTTTTATTTTCTTACAAGTAAAGTCATTTTGAATCACTAGCATTAAATTCAAAGCAGAGCTTTGTGACATCGTGAAACGATTTAACATGCATTTGTACAATAAAAAATAGTTCATTGTTGGAATAATTGTTATGCCCCTACCCCGATCAAAGGTGAGGGATATTGTTTTTACATGTCTGTTGGTCTGTTTGTATGTATGTCTGTCTGTTTGTTGGCTGGTTTGTGGACACTTAAATATTTGCGATACTCTTGTAGCCATTGCACATACATACTTAAACTTGGCATGCATGTGCAACTTATGAAGGCAAACATTTTAGAGGTAACTTTATTAAGGTCAAGGTCATATATCAAGGTCAATGTCAAATTACGGATTAAATTTATATTGGCGACAATTGGGGGCGTAGTGTTTCACTCACATATCTTGTTCTACTTAAGACAAGACTAAAATCAACCTAATTTAACCTTATGAAAATCAAATCTTATGAATGTGAACGTTTTTCACACCCTTCTTCCAAATCTCCATTATAGTTAGCTGACTGCTTGGCCTGACGTGAAACGGGCGCTTAATGAGCGATAGTAACGAAGAAAGGACACGTGAAAGCTTGCGTCAATAGTTCGTATTTAAGGAAGCATCCATTTGTACTGGGACAATAAAGAAGTTTTACTGTGGTCAGAAAATACAACAGTCTTCATAACTTATTATATTATCCGAAAGGCTTCAAAGTATTTTATTAACTCATTTCTGATTAAGATTCCAGATCATTTGTCTACACACATGAAATTATACAAAGAAGAGAGGAAGAAACACTACGCATCGGGTGTTGCAGGTATTCGTAAGGTTGGTACAGTTGATACAGTCGAAAGTCTTTAAATATACCACTTAATTAACTCTTAAGTATCTCTTAATGCAGACCGAAAGAGGTACAGGCAGTTCCATAATTACACCTTTCTACGCCTACGCAAACAGAATAGACCAAGATCAGAGAGGACGCATATGCAAACAGAGTAGACCCAGATCAGAGGGCTCCTGTAGGAGCCGTCTGATCAGGTTCTGCTCTGTTTGCTTATGCTATAATATAAATCTGATTCTACATGGCCAAAACATCCCTTATCTATGTGCTACTATAACAATAACTTTAATTCTTGCACAAAACGTGCTGTTGTAGTCCCGCAAGACCATGTATTAACAAGGCGAGTCTCGTGCTCACGGGCTGTTGTTGACCGATTTTAATTATACCTATTCGAGGCCTAAGGTAAACAATGGACGCGAATGCTATAGCGTTTTGGCCTAAGCTAGGTGAACGGTACGATTATTTCAGAGGCACGACAATGAACTGTTTTTTGTGATAGACCTATTGAATGAAACTATTAAATATTAAAATATTAAAGGAATAAGAGAGTAAACATTTCAGTAAATATTAAAAGTGAACCAATTTGTTATTTGTATAACATTTTCTTTACTAAATTCGCAACTAAGCTTTTCTGCATCCAAGTTGTTTACATATGCCGCAGTGTTGAATAATTTACAGATAATATACAAGTTTGGAACTATTGTTTTTAAATCAGGAGGTTTTACAAGCTCTTGGGAGAAAGGAATGCCAAACCAAAGGCAAAGAACACAGAAAATATATAAAGGAAGCGACGTCCGTGTGTTGGCTTATGTGTATACAAGACCCGCCGTTGGAACTCATCTTCGACTGCAATGTGGGTGGCGAGTTTAACAAAGACATATTTAGATCCTACACCAAATCTGGAAAAGCATTGGCATTCCTCGTTTGGCCAGTGTTGCATCAATACAAAGGAGGGCCTGTTATGTCGAAAGGTGTTGCCCAGTGTAAGAAAAAGAAGAAAACGCAGAAAGAACGCTTGTCACGTGACAACCGCACGCAAATTACACTTAGTAGTATTTCTGATATCGAAGATGATAACAAAGAGCAAATATCAACTGTCAGGTCTGCAAGTGTAGCACAGTGTCAGAAAGAGAAGAAAGACCGCATTGTAACTGATCGAAACATGAAACATAATTTGAACGTTGAAGATGCTGGCCACGATTTTATAAACCATGATGTCGTACATGACAGCTATGACAAGGAAAACACACAAAAGAGAGCTCCACCATTGGACAGCCAACAGAACTCCATTGTTGACAATTTTCTAGATTCGCATAATGTAAAGCGGCACCGCCTTACAAAAAGGGGACCAAAACGAAGTGGTATACCAGATGTCGAAATGGACCGCATGGAAAATGCAAAGACCATAAGCTACAACGAAAGAACAGTGCATTCACTGCAAACAACTATAGACCCAAGGCGAAGTCTGACAAATATGTCATATTAATCTGAAATTCCAAATTCTACGTAACAAGTACGATATTCCGACAGTTTTTACTCTTGACAGCATCCTAATAATAAATTAATCTACTGGCAAATGAAAACAGTTTGAATGAAGAGTAGTTTTTTTTAAAAAGAAATCTAGTGTTTTAAGTAGACTTAAATCGTGCCGGGATTAATTATCCACTGAGATGCCTGGACTTCGCTAAATGGAACTATCTATAATTTTATTGTATGTACAACAAGCCGGATGTGAAAACTTTCTATTTCTAACTACAGAATTTCCCGTTATCCATTTCTATGGACACCTGCGTTTCTAAGGAATGGGTTAAATTTAACGAAGATGTTATCATATTAACTTATGTTTCACCAGACTTATGTTTCACTTATGATAACGTAGATAGTGATAGAATTTGTGTGCTAAACGCAGAACTAACTGCACGTTCTAGGTCTATTACGCCACACGTTCCCATGGTTCATGTTTTTATTTCCGGCGATTTGAACGCACGGATAGTAAATTTATGTCATACAATAAGATAACAAACAAGGTTTTACGCAAGCGTAAAGTGACTGTGTAACATGTATTTAAGCAGGATAGAAGAAAAAGAGGGAGCAATATTGTTTAGTACCTTTAATTAACAGATACATTGGGAAAACATGACTGTTATGTATGAATTAATACATGTAGCAGAAACGGGGGAATGTTTTAATGAGTCATGATGCATAATACCTGTGTTTGACACCAATAATACACATTACGTCACAGATCAATGTTGTTCATTTGCTGAAACACACTGACATAGAAACCATTACCGCATTAAGTGATGTTCACAAGGCATACAAACTTCCATACTTACAGTCTACATGAAATTATTCCAATAGGTCGACTCAATGCCCATTAACTTTTTCACTTATATTGTCCCCAAATTAAGAACAGGTTAGTATAAGATAATTATACATTTAAGTTGAAGCAAATTCATGCACAATGGTGAAATATGCAAAACCGTCAACAAAATCACGAGTAAAAGGTCTCAGCTTTAACAAAGCCAAAATGCAAACAAAGGACTTATATTTTTATGTACTAAATGGTTCTAAACCAAAAGCACGTATACTAAGGGTGCTAAGAAAATATGAGAGAAAAAAATAATTCAGCTTCCACCGAGGATCGAACCCACGACCTCACGTTTCCTAGTCCATCGTTATAACCCTTAGACCACGCTGACAGATATGATTGGAAAAGTGATTTTAATCATTTATACATAATTCAATAGCATTTCACTGAAACTGGATCATGGCAGAAAAGAAACAAATAACCCCGACAAAAATATGCTGAGAAAAATATATGAATCAAAATAAATAAAATAAATTAATATATATTAATAAAAACTTGTCTCACAGTAAACCATAGAATTTTCTATCAAACATTTAAATAAAAACTAAATTCCCGCAGAAACGCATAAGGACTTTTTAAACCTCTAAAAGATTGGCTGCGGCGATATGGACTATATATATACGAGTATTTGTCAAAACTGAATAAACTGAATAAAATGTCTTACAGAGATACTGCAGTGAACTAATGTGGTTATTCGCCAATATATTTATTTTGCAATTACGATTGGCATATCATGACCAAAGGTGCTCGACGCATGCTTGGACTCACCAATGGAAACACCCCCCCCCCCCAAAAAAAAAAATGTAATCGAAGTGTATCTATTGGCTTGCCACACATAATTTAAGGCGTTCTGGCCACATTCTTATAACTGAGAAAGGAAGACATTTGCATGTTGATAGAGACTTCAGATTTTGCTAGTTTGTCCCCATAAAACATATTTTCAATTAAGTATGAATTCCATTTGAGTTTTGTCGAAACAGAACAAAAGTAATACAGGAAATTAGGAAATACACACAGAATTCCACAGCAACACCCTCGCATTCTCTTGCCTGCTAAACACGGACAGCATTTTAGCAGCGCCTTAAACCAAAACTCAATCAACCCATCGAAACCAAACGACACGACGTGACATCATAACTTCGACAAGAGTAAGATAAGATACAGCGTCACAAATGTTTTACGGACAAGTATTTGTCGTTTGGATTGAATCTAAGGTACTGCGATACCAAATTGAAAAGTTCTGAGTTTAGGGTACTGCGGTACCAAATTTGATAGTTCTGAGTTTAGGGTACTGCGATACCAAATTTGATAGTTCTGATTTTAGGATTCTACGATGCCAACTTGGATAGTTATGAACAAGTCAAGTAGGGTATAAATGAACTCTACAAGCACTTATAGTACGAGTGCCGGTAAGTTAAGAGTGGTTTAATAGCATGCTTGGTAAACACAGTTGTCTACCTTCTCACCTTGTTTTATTCTCTAACCATGGCAGGTGGTAGTGAGAGCTGTATAGAGTCCGTATCGACTTTATAAATTACACGTTTTAAATCTGCATCAACATTCAATATACACACATATGTATGTAATAAATTTGTTTCGAATGCGAACCCATCGATCCGGTAGCAGTCATATACCAAAGCAGGCACACAGCACAGCAGTCACACACCGCAGCAGTCACCCACCACAGCAGTCACCTACCACAGCAGTAACATACCATAGCAGCACACACTACAGCAGTCACACACCGTAGCAATAACACGCCACAGTAGTCAAACACAACACAGCAGTCACATACCACAGCAGTCACACACCGCAGCAGTCGCACACCACATCAGTCAGACACCGCAGCAGTCACATACCACAGCAGTCACACACCATAGCAGCATACACCACGTCAGTCACACACCGCAGCAGTCACACACCACAGCAGTCACATATCACAACAGTCACACACCACATCAGTCACACACTACAGTAGTCACATATCACAGCAGTCACACACCACATCAGTCACACACCACAGCAGTCACACAACGCATCAGTCACACACCGCCATTTCATACTCACCCAAACATTATAATACCCTATCACCGAACCAAGAACAAATTACTTTTGAAGCGATATTTATCTGTATATTTGCAGACCCTTGTCCTGCTACCAAAGCCGCTATTAGGGCAAACTTTGCGTGATCTTTCTTGTATTGTAACATACTTGTTATATTCAAATGTTAAACGCAAGTGTAACTATTGACAGGATGCTTAGTGATAGAAATCCGTATGAGAAGCACTTTAGTGACAACTATTTAACCCTTTTCCTGTTCTGTGTTCATTACATATTTAAATGCCTACTGAATATTCATAGACAAAATACATTGTAGTTATAATGACACGTGGGGTGTAGAACACTGTTGCCATTATAGAAAGTAAAGAAACCGAACTATTAAATTCCATAAGCAAACAAAGCAGGAGCCGTCTGATCTGGGTCTTCTCTGCTTGCAAATGCGTGAAAACACGTTTATATGAAGGAAAGGGTTATCATTGCATAAAATGAATTTTATTAGCAGGATAAGGGTTGGCCAAATATTAGTCACAAAACCATTAGTATAATATGTCCTACACATATAATTGTTATATTAACATAGCCTTGTAATAAACCACTGCTTATTTGTGAAATTGTAAGCATGCAAAGGAAAGGAATTCAACACGCTCCTATCTTCTAATCATACGTTATATTATGTCATAGCATGTTATAGAATGTTATGTTATGTTTTGAGGAAGTAGTAGAGTCAAGCAGGAAACACACACACACAAAACGCAATCACCAACACATCGACAGAAAGCAAGTAACACACAACCACACGCACAAATACGCACGCACGTACGTACGTACGCATGCATGCACACACGAACACGCGCATCCGCACGCACGCACGCACCACCACCACCATCATCATTATTATTATTATTTTTATCATCATCATCAGCAGCAGCATCATAGCAGCAGCTGTAACGAGATTCGACCCGTGTAAGTTAGTATTATAATAAGCTCTTGCAATAAGGACACACGCAATCACAATCTACCTATCACTAATAGTATTATGATATTTTGTTATCAGTTTAATGGTATTTTATAAAAAGTTATTTATTTCGTTGGAAGTCATGTTGTTATGTTGGTTCGTCAATTTTAATCCCGGTAACTAAACACTTGGATATGGGGAAGATACACTTTATTGTTTCAATATTTATGTATCCGTAGCAGAATTTTAACATTTGTATATCATACTGAAATTATTCATTTATTTGTATTGGGTTTCTCGCCCGAGTGACACCACTAATGATACAATACAATATCTCATGTACATTTAAAACAATGACAGCAGCTATTTGAGGTGTGTTGAACCGTATATATCACGGATTGAATATGTAACACGAGTGAAAAATTCGACCGAATATGTCACACGTGTGATATATTCGGTCGAAAATGACACGCGCATAAAACAAATATGGTACATAAAATGTGATATATCCGTGTGGCTTAAGATTTTATATGCACACCAAAACGAATTTGTTACACCCACAATGTGGACACAAAAAAACGAAAAGGCAACGAAGCCATCACATTTGTTATTTTTTATCTGTTTTGAAAAAACACGTATTTTTTTAACAATCACATTTTATTGAAATCTCATTTATACATCGGTTTTCTGTTCATGTGCACCATTAACTGGTATATTATCGATATTACATATTTGCGGCAGTAGTATTAAAATGGTAAATGAATGTAGTCACATGAAACTGTACACATATGCTTAAGATAATTACATGTATGACATCGTTATTATATAGAAATCGACAATATTGTTTAATTCTTTGAAATCACTGTTTAGAGTTATATTAGTTTATGTTATCAACGTTACCTATTTGCGACAGTGATATTAAAGTGGCAAATAAATATACTGTACACCTGTAAACTGTACAGATATACTTAAATGATTACGCGTGTGACATCGTTATTATATAGAAATTACATGTATGACAATGCTGTTAAATTTGTTGAACTCACTATTCAGAGCTGTATCAGTTTCTTGTTTATTAAAGTTACTAAACTTTCGTTTGTTCTCTGAATTAGATACCCCTTTCCACGTGAACTGAAAGTTACAGAAACAGCATGAACGTTCAATAAAATGGTGATGAGTTCAAAGTGACGATCATGTAGTTGTTGATGATGACGGTCGTAATGAGGATGATGTTTTGGGTGATGACGGTGGTCGTGATGCTGGTTACGACGACGATGATGATGATTGTGATGGCAATGATGATAGTGAATGATGATGGTGATACATGCAATGATGATGGTGATGATGGAAATGATGGTGGTTGTGAATGATGGTAATAGTTTTATATTACAACATATGTGAAATATACGGTTATGGATTTTACTGTCATACTGAGCAGACGAATATGACACATGTGACAGGTGTGATTTTTACGGTCGAATATATCACGCACATGTTACATATTCGATCCGTGACATATACGGTTCAACAGAGGTGAATGCCATAAGGAATACTTTTCAACCAAATCAACACAATAAACTGAACCATGTACGCATTGCTCTTGAATAACTACATGGACCTTCACATTGATGTTCTTGAGCGCAGACTATCTATATCGTCATACCTGTGGTGGACAGGCAGGTAACCTCTCAAGCGGATGGCGAAATTCTCTATAACTCTCCGCTTTATACTTGAAGTACTTTTTCAATTTTCATCGTATCAGCTCTGGATAGCTATTGATACATCCTGGTCAGTTAGATTGTCCGGTTGATTCAGAGTTATGTTCCTTTGTGAATAAAATTATAACAATTACAACTTTGTTTCCTTTAAAACCGATATTATCCAGTCTCCACAAAGCTGTGCGTGTTTAATGGTCTAGTATCGGACTCAGTGTCAATTAACAGTCATGTAACCTTGAGCAGTCATGAGTGATGGCCATTTATCTTTTAGAGCTGTACAGGAGGGTACAGTAGAACCTCTCTATAACAGCCACTAAATTACATAAATCCTGTAGGAGCGTTCTGGTTTACTTTCACCTTGCTTTAAGCAACCACCTGTCTTAAATACCAACTAATTAACACAATTTAGTGGCCGTTATAGAGAGGTTTTACTGTCTTTGCATTCTGTGACAGTATTACACTATTTTACTGATGTATTCTTCTTTCCGTTACGGCACAAACTCAGGCGTAAACGTACTAGAGTGTACAGTTGAACTTCGATATCTCGAACTTCTCGTTAACTCGAACTAAAAGTTTTAAAATATATCATAACGGATATCTAGAAACGCATGTGACAGCTTGTGCAGTTCTAAAGTAATGCTGAAAGCTCCTACAGGAGCTTTCAGCATTACATTTGACCTGCATTAAGCTATGAACTTAATAAATTTTCCAGATTAAAACTCGGATAACTCGAACGTCGTTTATCTCGAACTAATTTGAATAGTCCCTTGAAGTTCGAGATATCGAAGTTGAACTATATGTAACAAAACCCTTGGGCGACTGAAATGTGACAAGACAAAACATTTGTCCGAATGTTTTAGTGTGAGACAACAAGTCAGATCCAGTCTGTCAGCTGTGTAATTGCTTTGTGGTAGTTAGTCTACAGTAAAACCTCTCTATAACGGCCACTAAATTGTGTTAATTAGTTGGTAATTAGGGCAGGTGACTGCTTAAAGCAAGGTGAAAGTAAAACAGAACGCTCTTATAGGAGCGTTCTGTTTTACTTTCACCTTACTTTAAGCATCCACCTGGCTTTAACACAAAATACTTGATGTAATTTAGTGGCAGTTATAGAGAGGTTGCACTGTAGTTATACAGGGAAAGAAATGGTACTTTAGCACATCTGTGCGGCAGAAAGGGATTTGGAACCTAGGAATTTGGGACCTATGTCCACCACCATGCCCCTCACACAAAAAACTGACGTTAGCAATATCATGCGTGACCGGAAACGCCATTACCGGCTTTGCATATATAGGTGCGGCGCTGTTGTATCGAGAACGAGAGTAATGCAGACAGCTTCTGTTTGACATGCTGCAGCCTGTCTTTCAGGAGTAGAATCGTTTTTGTGTATAATGTTTATAGTTAGGATTTAAATGCTTGCTGACTAGGGCAAACAAAATTCTTAAGTGTCTTGACCATACATGGTGAAAGTCATACAGAAAGCTCCTAGACGAACTTTCTGCATCACTTTCACCATGCATTAAGTAGCCACCTGTCTTAAAGATCGATAATACTACGTATTTTAGTGTTTGAATAATCGAGATTTTACTGTATTTGTATAAACATAAGTGTTATAATATTGTATTACTCGTACTAGTTTCACATGTACCATACAAAATAAGATATAGCGAGATTAGATTAACCCTTTCCCAGTTCTATGTTTATTCCAAAATCCAATACCTACTGAATATTCATGGACAAAATAGCTATAATGAAATATGGAAGGTGGAACATTGTAGCCATTTTAGAAAGTAAAGAAACAGATTTTGCAAATTCCACTAGCAAACAGAGCAGACCCTGATCAGACGGCTCCTCTAGGAGCCGTCTGATCTGGGTCTCCTCTGTTTGCAAATGCGTGAAAACACGTTTATATGAGGGAAAGGGTTAGTAAATGATTAGGATCGTTAATATGAGATGACTGCTTCGCTCTGCATTCAGCTGCTAACTATATTTAAATCGACAGTCGTTTTAACCATTTCGGCGCCAAATTTCTAATTGTCGTCTGCAATTCAAGTTTGTTAAATCATTCGGTAAATTAAGAAAATAAGATAAATAAATGCAAATTCGAAAGGAATAAAGTACATGTATAGAAACAGAGATAGACTCAAAAAGTGAAGTCCCTGATCAGACGCCGCCTTGAAAAGGCGGCGTCTGATCTGGGACTGCACTATTTGTCGTGGTGCCTAAATTTTATGCGACATTGGTGGTGAAAGGGTTAAGGAGACTTTACTGCAGTTAAATATAAACATGGTAAACATTATTTTCCTGTTTTTTTTTGTGGCAGTTATATAATTTAATTAAATTGCACATATACATGTGCGCAATACAATGTAAGTATGACATTATCAAACGTATGGCATGTGGGGATATTATTAAACACCTTACCTGGAGAATCAATTTTCGCACAATCAAAATATTGGTTGCGTTGTGTTTAAATATTCATTAAGCTGTATTCTATCTGTATTTTTGTCTTCATGTACGTAGACAAAAATGGATCTCATGAGAAACTGAGTTACTCAGCGTCTGATCTAGATCCAGATATTTTGCTAAGGTGATCATACGTTCGACCGTAGCTAGCTTAAGGTTAACTTGATAAAATTCATGTAGGTCGAACGAGATGAGGCATAAAATATCTGATATTCAGCTTGGCACTAATATATGAATGGAGACGATCTTATCTGAAATCCTTTTAGCAGTATCTGAGAGCTGGTGATCGGTATTACTAACGGTTTGGCTCCAGATGAGACACCGAGTGAATGGAATTCTCTACAGTATCGAAACTAATTTATAATACGATAATACTTTAAATAAGAAATGAAATAAGTATTTCTTTTTAAGATTTTTACAGAATGTAATATTGTCATACTCTTAAACAGTTCGGTGTGTTTAACCTTTAGCTTGCCTTAAGCGGATGACTGAATACCTATGCAAACAGGTTGGATCCAGATGAGACGCCGAGTAACTCGGCGTCTCATCAGGGTCCAAACTGTTTGACACCCTGATTGCATTTTAGTAGATATATTGATTATAGCTTGAATTTTGAAAATGTATCGGATGAAAGATTCTGTAAAAATAATTTGCTCAGCAGGATAAAGATTAACGTTAATATCTGTTAAAGTGGTGTGGGATAAAACAATAGGGAGGGTTTATATCGAGTGGTTGACGCTGGTGATCTATCCATTGTCTTAAATATTAATCAGGTGTATTTGTTGACTAGCTATGTATAGGCGACGAAATATATCATTCAATCACCTTGGAGTGTTTAATAATATCTGATTAGGTCCGTGTATTTGCGATTTGGGATTCGCTTCTAGTCCTCAACAACGTACGTTTTAGCCAGCTGCAAGACAGGTAAGTGGTTTTATTATAGTTTTACTATATCATGTAATTTATTTATTTTTACTATATAGATATATAACATCTATGCATTTCTGATTTGACTATTAGACACATTTAAACTGATTTATTCACTGAGTTCCAAATTAGCTGATTTTTTCCTTCTAATTTTGCGTTGAATTGGACTGGGTAATGTGCTTGATTTAAGAGCTTCATTATGTCTCCTAGTTTTATACATGCCTTGCCTGGCGTCACATACATGAAGCATTCTAGTTTCCATAACCTCTTTTAGACAGCAGATTCGAGGAGGTACAGATGCAAACAATACTAGAAAGAGTTCTTACACGATTAATTGAAGTACTGGCTGTTCAACTAGTAAAGGAGTTGCTTGCCCATTTATGTCGAGTGTCCCTTCTGAGGGACATAGGGACTACTCCTGTTTACTTATATAGGAAATATTTTATAAACTCTATTTAACAATGTCAATGAGATTTCTTAAAGAATATTTTGACAAGTTCACTTGTACAGTAAAACCCCGCTAATGCAACTACCTAAAAGACGTATAATTCTGAGTGCTATGTGCAGGTAGTAGCTTAATACCGGACAAAATAATGCAGAAAGCTCCCAGAGGACCTTTCTGCATTACTTTTGTCCTGCATTAAGCAACCACCTGCTTATAAAGAAATTCATGTTTATTCATTAATAGGTCACATTAGAGGGGTTCTGCTTTATATATGGTCTAATCAAGAAGATGCTTGAAAGGAATATGTGTAATAGGTCTCGGAGAAATGAATGCATTTACGAGTTACTTAGGAAAATATATATTACAAGGGATTCGCTCTTACTGTCTGCCAGGAAAATGAACAACATCTCGTTATGTTCCATATTGTCGTGTTCTAAGTAAGTAAAATAGGATTCCCTTTGAAATTTTCGCATCAGAGAGATTTTTCTGTATCAACAGTTATCATTGATCATGTAATAAAATGCAGGGTATCGTTTTTTCTGTTAAAGGTGAATTTCGACTATAGTCTTGGTCGTTCATTTCGACAAGGGGTGGCCGTTTGGATTATCTTGGGGACGTAAACTGGTTCTCGGGAACTAGTTTGTAAGTGAAGCAGTAGAATGCTTTGCTGTTTAGATGCCGGTGTCCAGTCTGATGACGAATATTCCGCCCGTAAGAAATCATCCAAACGGTCCAAGGTATGTGAGAATATCATGTACATATTTAACATGCAGTATTTGTTATGTAATAATGATCGCAATAAAATAAGGTTTAACCCATTCCCTTATACTGACGGCTTTTGACGACTCTGTAAAAGTCACTTTGTGAAATCATTGTGGTTTCAATCTGCAAAATTCTAAACTTTTCCATTTCTCTAGTTAATGCTGTTTTTCGGTAGATTTATTCAAAGAGGTTGGATCTAAAAATAACCTATGAGGGAATGGGTCAATGAAGAGACAATACGCTGAACACGCCAACATTGCCAATTCTAAGACACCCATCTGGTCATCTACCTAATAACTGATGAAAATTGATCAGTGAAACTATTTAAATCACACAATGGGGAAGGGATGATTGGTTCAATGCTAGAAAAGGACGTAATGACGCGTTGACAATGATTGATGCAAATTATTTCTTATGGTCACTATAAGGGTACAGATAACCGGTTATACCACTCGGCCGTAAAACTAGTTTATTAATTTATTATGTTATGAATATTCATGTAAGAAATAATGACGTCATGAATATTAATAAGATTATATTTTATAATGGCATATGAACACAGGACATTTTGGCTCAGGCAGAAGCTGTAGAATCAGATTTATATTACACCATAAGCAAACAGAGCAGACCCTGATCAGACGGCTCCTCTAGGAGCCGTCTGATCTGGGTCTACTCTGTTTGCAGACGCGTCAAAATGCGTTTACATAAGGGAAAGGGTTAATTTATTTATGTTATGATTGCATACTTGAGTTTTGTAAACAACAATCCTTACCAGTTCGATGCTGGGCAATCGAGTCTGCAATTTTCTGTTTTCACTTTGCTCCTTTTGGTTTCGAAGGATCTCCTACTTCCAGACTTTATGTACTTTACAGCAAGTGTTAAGTGCTCGAGTGGCGGTCGTTAAAAGGCACCCCGTACTTCATTCTATTGTTATATTTTCTGGTCCTTCTGGATCACCAGTGTCAATGCTTTTAGTTATGAAAATTGAATACCGCTTAGGCCGGTGCTATGCAGCGTGAGTAGTATTGCACTTTTAGCAATTGCTCGTGAACAGACTTGATAAAGCCGAGTCTGCAATTGTTTTCTTTTCACTTTGCTACTTTTGCTTTCGAATTATTTCATACTTTTAGAATTAATATCAATATGTTTGGCTGCTTCAAACTTTTCAATGAACAAAACTAGCAGATGACTTAATACTTTAAAACCTTTAGCATTCTATTTGCGATTAGTGATTACCTTGCAAAAAGTATGGGTCCAATTTGATGAAGATCAAAACTTTTTGACACTCTGATACCTTTTCATTAAATAGCAGAAACATGTAACTAAATACGTATAAGTGTATATCTACAAAAAAATGTTCATATAAATATAATCTGCTCGGAGTTCTAAAGGTCAGTTTTGAATATCTCTTACTAGAAGAAGAAAACGTTCAAGGAGGTACAACTAAGTGTGGACGACGCTTACAAGCATATGAATGGCCGAATTCCCGCCGACGAAGAGAAGTCTATGTGAGTCATGCTTAAGGTTTAGCGTTCCAGTGATGAATGTATTCTTTTGTAACCTTTATAAATTGATTAGATATTGATCAAACGCAAACTATAACTTTGTATCTCAATACAACCAACACTGTTAGACACACTGCTAATGGTTTCGAACAGGAAGATATATCGAAGATGAATATTAGCTTGGTGAGACCACAGTACAGCAGATCCTCGTTAAAATGACTTCAATGGTTTGTTTGTCCTGTCTCCGTCTTTAATGTGTTACGGCTAGCAGAATAACTATACGTTCATTTCAGTTCAATGTATATCAATTAATACTTTGATTATTATTTTCATCAACTAAAGCAGTATAGAAGTCGATACTCGCTAACACAAATAAAAGAACGTTTAAGAACTGAACAGTTGTACATGAATAGACTCAAATATATATAAAAAAAACAACAACAATGTAGAGACAGCAAAACCATTTTCAATGACCACTTACGAGAAGGTTCTGTAATAAGATCGTGACTTAACGTTGTGCCTGAATTAAGCAGATATCTATTTTTTACCTACACCGACGTTTCTTCTTTAAGTGATCGATATAAAGAGATCATACAGTACGCACGATATATAGATATTATACTGTACGTACGATTTATGGATTTTACGTATACTGTGCGTGCGATATATAGATATTATAATGTACGTACGATATATAGAGACTACCCCGTACGTACGATATATGGAGATTAGAATTTACGTACGATATAGAGATTATACTGCAACTACGATATATAGAGATTACACTGTACGTACATATAGTTATAGAGACTATACTGCAACTACGATATATAGAGACTGCACTGTACGTACAATATATAGAGATGATATTGTACGTACGATATATAAAAATACACCGTACGTACGATATATACAGATTATACTGTACGTACGATATATACAGATTATACTGTACGTACGATATATACAGATTATACCGTATGTACGCCACGGAAAGTTACAAACCCCTATTCAATTATTATACATCACAACACCTGTCTTAAACAACCATCAATAAGAGGTATAATTATGGGTCTGTATGGCAAGTGGTTACTTAATGCAGGTCAAAAGTAATGCAGAAAGCTCTTATACACATTCTGCACTACTTTTGCCCTGCAATAAATTCAAAGTCGCTTAAGACAGGTTCTACTGTGTTTCATTTTAACGGTTGAACATCTGGGGCCATGCTTATAAAGCTTTTTAGTTGAGTCTTAGTTCGTTCTCAAGCTTTTGATTGGTCATATTTGAGTTCTCAAACTTTTGATTGGTCAGATTTGAGCCAAAGGCTCAAATCTGACTAATCAAGAACTTGAGAACGAATTCAGACTCAACTAAAAGTTTTATAAGCATGGACCCAGGTTCATGTCAAATAGAACCACACATAAACGACTCTCTTCTAGCTTATTATGTTTCCTTATGTCTAACGAAGAGAGATACTCTTTAAATTCATGTTTCAGTCATTCTAGTGAAACAGCCGAGGCCGAGGCGGAAAAGGCACTAGCTGCAGCAAAGGCGGAACATGAAAAGAATCTGACTCAGTTTGAGATGGACGTGCTGAAGCACCAGGTGCAGTTGCTCCAGCAGGAGAGAGACGACTACCAGAACAGGTTAGCTCCTCACTTCCATAAAAATAATTACACTCATAAACTTTGATCAGGTCCCCACAATAATAGTATTGCTCACATTGTGAAACACTTGCACACTCTTCGTCTATGAAAGTATACTCCCTAGAGTCAAATCATCCACACCACCTTAGTGTGTAGAAAATCACTCAAAGAATGAGGTAAATTCTGAAGGGAGGTGATCACCCGAAAGCAAACATTGCAACACAAAAAGAGAAAATTGTAGACTCGGTTTTATTGAATCTGTTCATGAACAGTTATTGAAAGTGCAACACTGCTAACGCCCCTAGCACCGGCTTTAGCGGTATTCAATTTCCAGAACAAGTACTGAATATAAGACATTTAAGCAATGCGTATTTGACAGGATGACATTGGGAATTGCATGTTTTCCAATGCTTAGCGCCAAACTACATGCATTTGTGATAGCACCGAACTACATGTATATGTTATACATTTTATGAGCTTTTTAAGAAAATATATAAATGTTATTTACTTCATTTCTCTAAGAGTTTGCCTATACTTCGGCGCAATATCCAGTCAAAACAATTTGGAATCTCATCATCTTGATCCAAATGATTTGCACGTGTTTACCTAGATACTGTAGTTTGGTCCTAAATACTCAATTTATCCACCAGACTGAGCAGGTATGCATCATCTAGCCTCACTGATAACAACCCTTCCATTGTTGACCTGAGCGATCCGAATAGGCCAGATATTCTAGCACAGCGAATCGCTGAGTTGTATGACAACCAGTGGACAGATGCCTATATATACCTTACCGACATGGGCATGACCGAGAAAGCTGCCATTGGGATTTTGAGCGAAAATTTTCGGGTATGTATATAGCGAATTACAATTGATCATTGTCTTGTAATTCTAATCAGTATTCCCTGTCAAAGGCATGGTATTGTATCGTGTTATTCTGTCTGCAGGTTTGAAGTCTTTTAAAGATCTATTCGGCTCGAACCGAAATCAGTGGTTCAAATACAGTGTTTGATTCTTTATCACCGTATCCACCATTGAACATGGAACACGTTATATAGAGAATAATAGGTGAGTGCCGTAGATGGGACGCCTTTATCCGACGAGGGGAGAAAACGTTGAGGCGAGGCTTGCATCTACGGCACTAACCTATTATTCGATTTATCCAGTCAATTTAGTTAAATATCTTTTTTCATAGACTCATATTTAACATAACACTCTTGAAATAATTTACATTGAAAATGCGGTTTTTCGATCAACGGATCCCT
Organism: Azorinus chamasolen; assembly: GCA_963576725.1. Taxonomy (NCBI): domain Eukaryota; kingdom Metazoa; phylum Mollusca; class Bivalvia; order Cardiida; family Solecurtidae; genus Azorinus; species Azorinus chamasolen. The sequence continues at coordinate 49,984,835 of OY755242.1, read as the reverse complement.
CCCTTTTCATTTCCATTTAGACGTAAATAGATCTAATGAGCTACCGCAGAGGAAAATAGTTTCGATACTTGCATTACAAGAGGGGAAAACGTGGTTGAATTTGAAAAATAAGATGATTTGAATCGAGGGTCGATAAGTTATTTCAAACAGACATGGTTATATTCCCTGGTCAAATTCGAGTTCCGTAGTCTCGGTTTCTATTTTTAGATAGACCTAACGTCACTCATAAATCAATGGAACTGAACGGGCTATATTTAGGTCTATGACTATCACCGCCCCTGTAAGAGTTTATCAATCAAATTATCATGAGAGTGAAAAGAAAAACATTTACTATTTATCTGTCAGTATTTGCTTCCAGGATTGATTTTATCAAAAACACGTTTCGCTAGCGGTGGATTAAATTAATAAAACTGATAAATCAACGTCAATTTCTATGTAGCCTCAGTGGCGTAATCGGTAAGGACGACGTCTTTAGAGTGTTTTAGAATTGTTTTTTGTATGATCAGGCGCGGGTTCGAATCCAGCTATAGCCAATTATTTTTATTTTTTCTCATTTGAATAATTGTTTTTGGTGAATTTTCTGTTAGATCTATTTCGTCAACATGATTTTTATGCATATTTACAGAAAATTAAAATAGTTCCATGGTTATAGAATCATTACGCCTATCTACTAACCTAATAAACCTTCTGCTACCGGAAGTAACCTAATAAACCTAAGTTTATCTGCACCCCCTTTATTATGTCACTAGAGAAGCCTGGTGACTGGATAAAATACTTATTTTATTCAGAAACGAAACGAAACATGTACACTATACCTTAAACTCACAGCTTCACCCCTGGATATTTTACACGAGTACTATGCAAATAAAACGTTAAATTTAAATTTTAAATTATGGCGACACACGCCACGAGAGGTACAAAAGAGTTCTGAGAAACTGCATTATTTCCTCATTTTTTCTGCACCCACATACCAAGTTTCATACGTTCCTGGATATTTTCTCCTAGGAACCATATTCTCTAATTAATGACTTTCAATTGGAAAAAAGAACTGACGGGCTTACACTGTGTGACCCGAAAAACAAAGCCATGTCATCATATACGCCATTAGCTTATTTTGAGACATGGCATATCTCTTCCGAGTACAGTTGACGTAACGCAAAAGTTGTTATACCTTCGATTACAGTTCATGCGTTAGCTCGAATACAGCTCATGCGTAATCTTTATTCGAAGACAGCCCTAGTTGGTGTAGTAATCGGTTGGTCCCAGTGTGCTTAATAATTGAGTGTTTAAACCTTAAACCAATTAACACTTTGTAAATGGAATATTGCACAGAAATGCGAGCGATATGCACATAGCGCTCCCACAGAGATATACATTTTCTCTTCACCATCTTAAATTATATGTACACATGTCGGCGTAGGATAGATCAATTGCTTGTTTGTGTTGCGTTAGTACTTAAGCAAGACATGGTCAAATTCAGCACAGTTCTACATATTTAGAAAATAAGTCTAACGTTTCCTTTACAGACTATATACCGGGTATGCAAAACACTTGCGACCCAACAAATGAGCGCAATGGGTGCCCAGATCGGATTCTTCACCGGCTTTGATCACGTGAGTACATCTGCAACTTCTTCGTTGGTTATTTTCAACATGAGGACTATGAATAAATTGATCACTTATTGAGAAGACAGGGGTTACTTTAACATTACCTCTGTCAGTACATTTCGTCTGTCAGTATATTCATTACCTCTGTCAGTACATTTTCTTCGGACGAGACTATAAACCGAGGTCCGATGTATCAGTACTTTACACTGGGCATCTAAAAGAACCAGAGAAACTCAGTCGATAATAAGATGTGGGCATCGCGCCCGAGTTTCCCTGTATCCTCTCCCCTCTCTCTGGGATGTCCAATTAGCCCTTAGTGAACAGAAACGGACGTTAATCAACACAAAACAAACAAAAAAGTCTTCTAATTTATATTTCCAAGCAGACTTGCTCAGTTATGAGACATTGTCAAACAGTTTAGATCCTGGTGATACACTCGAACTTTCATGAGGATCCAAACTGACACCCAATGTAATCACGAATTCATCCGTAGCATTCAACCCGTTCGTTGCCAAATTTCTTATTGTCGTCTGCAAACCAATTTTGTTAAAAGATTCGGTAAAATAAGGAAATGAGATCAATAAATGCAAGTTTCAAAGGAATAAAGCACAGATATAGAAATAGAGTTTGAGACAAAAAGTAAAGTCCCTGATCAGACGCCGCCTTGAAAAGGCGGCGTCTGATCTGGGACTGTACTATTTGTCGTGGTGCATTTTTGCGACATTGGCGGTGAAAGGGTTAGATCTGCATTGGATTCGCTTCCAATTCAGTTCATGCGTACGCCAATTGGAAAAGAGTCCTTGTGAGCACTCTGCGTAAGTATTAAACATTCAGCTCACATAAATCTTGAGCTGTTTAGGAAGCGAGTTAGATATTCTCCCTTCCCATTTGACTGATATAGGATCTGAATTGTACATATTAACCCTTTACTCCATAAATAATTATGTAAGAATTAATATCATCATGAATAGTAATTAGGTTAATTGTTATAATAGTACATGGAAATAGGAAGTTTCGGTCCAGGCAGAAACTGTAACTTATATTTATATTATATCATAAATAAGCAGAGCAGACCCTGATCAGACGGCTCCTGGGTCTACTCTGTTTGCAAAGGTGCAGAAAGGCGTATTTATGGAGTAAATGATTAAAACATTCGATAACTTAGTTCAGAACAAAATTGCGAATATGATTCGTTAAATCTGCATTAAAACATTTTTATTTTATTTCTTTTGAGTGGGGTTTTACTTTATATTTTCGTCCCTTCGTGAGCTGTATTTTATGTGGCCATCTCAACGAACATTGAATTTTAGCCTAACTCTCACCTAATACACATCGTGTTTTGTCGTAAAACAAGAAAATTACACTTATTATAACATTATACCGTAATTTATAATATATCACTGATTTCAATGTAGTTTTCAGCAGAATTGAGCATTTGAACGTTTTAATTACAAATACTTTGTATTCTATTTTAGACAATTTCACGGTAAGTGAACGCAATATTCGAAATCACAGCCAATGAAATGACTTAAAAGGACATGTATATATTCAATGATTTGTCACTTTTATTACTTTCACAGATACCTGATCATTTTATGGCACACGTAAAAATGTACAAAGACGAAAGGAAAAAGAACTACCGAAAGTTTTTACCAGCACTGGAAAAGGTATGGACATATTAGATTGACTATCGAAGTTTTGAATGTTTCAAGGTTATTGTCAATATGCCTTTCTTCGTTACTGTGCAAAACAAATTCAGTTCCAATTAAAATGTCTATTTCTGCGTTTCTTCAAATTTTAAATAATGTCGGTCTCGTTCTTTTTGTCACTGTGTAACATAAGGGAATTGTGTGTATCAGTTGCTTATAGCTTGTCAACCAACAACACACACATTGTAAATAAATATATATTTACGATGAAGAATTAAGAAAATCGATTGACAATTTCTCGGACAAAATGCCTAGCCTTAACAATTAATAGATACAATATTCAAACTACAAAAATGGTACGGTAGTTACATTTTCGTCAGTGCATACTCAATCAGAACTCCCTAAGTCTAGTACTGACCAATATTGTTGAATATTTACCATTGCGATGTTTACTTGGTTTTTGAGGCAGATTCTTACAGACAATCATTGTTATTCAAATGCCGTAGTCTGTAATTGTACGTACATGATTGGAACATGCTGCAGAAAGTAACTTAAAACCGTTTACTCTGCAGCGATTTCCACGTAAACATATAAAACAAAACTATTTCATAAAACAGTGTCAAGCTAACGCACATCCACATGTTTATTGATAATTGTCTTTTTTATAGAAAACACGGAAGTATGCGAAAACGGTGAAAGGTCTGGGTGACTACTTCATTGTGGAAGGCATTGAGATATGCTGGCTCATGTGTATCCAGGATCCTCCAATGGCATTAGACTTTGCCTGTTATCCTGGCGATGTTTTCGACACCAAAACATTTCGACCTTTTACCAGCACTGGATCCCATGTCGATTATCTTGTCTGGCCTGGTCTCCGACTCTACGAAAACGGTCCATTGTTGTGCAAAGGATTTGCTCAAGGACGGAAAAGTTTGCCAAACACATCTCAGAAAGTTACTCGTAGACTGACAGAGCAACACAAGGCAGAGCCAAAAGTAGACGACCCAAGCAGTATGTACCGCAGGCGAGACACATCCGCCCAATTGAGCAGAATCTCTGAAAGTAGTCAAGAATATCAACCGAGTTTCATATCTTCGGAATACAGCAAAAGCACTTCTGAAAGATTCTACTCGAATTATGATTCCCAAAGTCAGATGTCGAGATCAAGTTCCATCCAGGACATCAGTGGAAGGCCAAATGAGCATGGCATATTTTTAAAAAACGCCGATTTTAGAACTGCTACTCAAACTGGTTTATATACGAGTGAACAGAATCATGATTCCACAATTCAAGACAGATTTGTTATCCCTGGGAGACATAGACAGTATCACGAGGAATCGACGACAAAAGAATACGAATCAAATAATATACACATTTCGATGGAACAGGAAGAATTTCATAAACAAATCAAAGATGAAAACGATAACTTTATCAATGATCACAAACGTTTTATAGAGGAAGAAACAGCAAAACATGTAAATCAATCAGAACCCAATTATCATTTAAAATTGTCCGAACACACTGTACAGACTCCGCCAAACAGTCGAAACGCTTCAAGGCAATTACAGTCAAATTCTCCCTTTGAACGCAATTCTCACTCAGATAACGGGGATCAAAATAACCGGCACAAAAGACGCAAATCGTCTAGACAAACACATTCAAGTACTCCCATAGAATATGATTCTTATTCAAATGAAGAGCACGACAATAGCCGATCCATAGGTCTTAACACTTCTGGACAAAGACCATCACGCTCTCAACTCGAACGCGAACCTTGGCAAGAATTTTTTGATGAGGCCGATGAAACTCGCCAAAGTGCAAAATATGGCCAGCAACATCCAAGTGAGGCAGATATTGGGTTTGATCAAACAAGCAAAAGTGGTACAGACAAACGAGATAGGGACATCGTAACTGAATTAATCATGACCACCCCGTCGTTTACGAGCGCATCAAAAACACCGCCAGTGATCGAAAGCCCACCCCAAGAACATCCCCCGGATGTTCATATTAAAAAACATATTCACTTCAGTCCTGGCGTCAGTCCAACTAAAGCCCAACCACACGGCATAACACCAGTTTCAAAAAGCCCTAGTCAAGACAATTCAATTGTAAGTGCAAAAATGAATACTGCAAATACTGTTCACGAACAGGACAATATAACGCCAAGCGGTTCTTTAGCACCAAAAAAGAGTCTGAAAAAAATATCAAAAAAGCCTTCAGAGAAAAACACTTCAAATTTACAACAAAAACAGAGTGTCAATGCTATCAGTTATCGTGGGACAATATCGAAAGATCAGGTTCGGACTGTGGAAAGTCCTGTTCGTTTTCTAACTGTGAAAATAAATAAAATTCAAAGAATGCCAAAGAGAAGGTACTTGGAAGAGGAGGAGGCTACATCGAAGACAACTGAAACTTTAAATGGCAAACACAGTAGCAAAAACACAAATATGCCACTAGATTACACCCCTCGTAATGTTCCGTCTGTTGAAAATGTTACCCATCGATCTAATATAGACACAGGTAGACTGAGTAAAACAACACCTAGACGCACACACGCCACTGAAACGCCTGGTAAGGGTAGGCATAGTGAACTAAAAGCAGATAAACATACAACGAGACTGGTTACAGATATACCCGAAAAAGTGCGTCATGGTGAGAACAGTAAGGAAAGTCATGCTAGCGCGTTAGGGACGGCCTCTCAGCTGAGTGATCAGGGCTATATTTCCCAAGTTGTTTCGGACTACTCACCTCGAAAGCAGCATCCATTGCCTGCAGTTCCAGTTATCAAGCAATATCCTGCATTTAAACCAGACTTCACTAATACTATAAGAATTAGACCTGACAGTCCAAAACATGGTGCATATCTGCTGACTCCAAAGCCAGCTCCCAAATTAGCTGGATCTCTTGCAGCTAGGTTGCGATTTGTAATCGATTGAAAACATATCCATACACTTGAATCAACGAAAGAGTAATGATTATTATCAAGGTATAAGGTGATACTCAGACAGGCAGGTTTAAGCTGACGTACGTGATACTTACGACAGGCAGGTAAACAGTGACATAAGACAGGCAGGTATAAACTGACGGGGACCATGCTCATGACAGACAAGTATTAACTGATGGGTCATGTTCACGACAAGCATGTTTAACTTGAATAGGGTCATGTTCACGACAGCAGATACAAACCGAAAGGGTCATGTTTACGACAGGCAGGTATAAAATGATGTGGGTCATATTTACGACATGCAGGTATAAACCGATGGGGTCATGTTCACGACAGGCAGGTATAAACAATAGGGGTCATGTTCACGACAAGCAGGTATAAATTGATATTGGCCATGTTCACGTCAGGCAGGTATAAAGTGGCGTGGGTCATATTCACGACAGGCAGGTATAAATTGGCATGGGTCATGTTCACGACAGGCAGAACTATTTAGAGAAATAGTATGCTCTTTCTGTTCCTTAGAAACAGTTGTTGTTACTGTTAATCTTTAGCGTGCTACAAAATCTATTATTGTGAATATTTATTCTTTGTCTATTTCAAGATCTTAACATTGTCAAACAATTCGGTTAACAGTGTCAAACAGTTTTGGATGGTAACAGTGTCAAACAGTTTGGGATGTTAACAATGTCAAACAGTTCGGGTGTTAACAGTGTCAAACAGTTTGGAATCTGGTTAGAGCCCAAGTTACTCAGTGTCTCATCGGGATCCAAACTGTTCGTAAATGTATTCAAGGATCTGATTGAAGCATGCTGAAGATTAAATCGTTAAGCATATGTACACTGAAACTTTCATTTTATTTATTCTATCGTGGAAATTATGTTTTCATTGACTTTCACTGATTAAGAAAAGAGTGTCTGCATTTCCCCAAGGATAATTCAGCAATGAATAAAACGAGTTGCAGTTTAAACATTATTTAATATTAAAAAAATTGTAACAGTAATGTCATTTGTAGTTTTAATTTTTGTAATAATTATTTTCCATTGTAGCAAATTCCATTTTCGATCAATAGAATGTTCAATTTATATATGTGTTAATTTCTCATTCAATTGCCAATATCCGTCACCGAATGAAAGTTTTATTTTAACAGTCGCCATTTCTGCAAATCATTCAAATACTCAACGCATGAACTAGCTTGTTTTATGATTCAGTTTATCTTGCCTATGTGTGTATTAATAAAATGATTAATAAAGTCTAGTGTTCGACGTTAAACAAACTAGTTAAAGTAAAAGGTCACACAATTTAAGATTTAGTGCTTAGTGCAAAGTGGGAGAAGTGTAGATTTCCTGCATACCTGTCGCCCTGCTTACCTGTCGTCCAGCATTAAGCTTTAAGGACGAATAATTCGACGTGCTTTTAATGTATCGTCATTAGGCATTCTTTAAGGTACCGGTGTAGTAAGGTTTTAATGTACCATAATTAGGCATGCTTTAAGGTACAGGTGTAGTAAGGTTTTAATGTACCATCATTAGACATGTTTTAAGGTACCGGCGTAGAAAGGTTTTAATGTAGTATCATTAGACTTGCTCTGAAGTGTCGGTGTGGTAAGGTTTTAATGTGCCACCATTAGACTTTCTTTAAGGTACCGGTGTAGGAATGTTTAAATGTAGCATCATTAGACTTGCCTTGAAGTACCTGTGAAGTAAGGTTTTTAATTTACCGTCAATATTTTATTTATATACATTCACCTTCTTTACTCTGTTGCAGTAATACCCCTAAACGGCCACCAAAACATGTCTAATTCGGGGTCTTAACCCCTTCCTCCGTGAATATTCATGTATAATAATGAAGGCATGGGTATTAATTAGAGTATGCTGTTATAATAGCATATGGATACAGGAATGTTTTGCCATGGCAGAATCTGTATAATCATATCTATATTATGTCATAAGCAAACAGAGCATTCCCTGATCAGATGGTTCCTAAACACTGAACCATCTGATCTGGGTCTACTCTGTTAGCAAAAGCGTAGAAAGGCGTATGTATGGAGTATAGGGTTAAATGCTCCTATAGGAGCTTTCTTCATGAGTTACATGTTTTTCCATGTTTGGAACGCACCTGTGTAAGAGTTTTAATCAGTTAACAATTATTTAGAGAATAAAGCACAGGTAGACTGAGTAAAACAACACCTTTATTTTGTTTTTTGTTATACAACTAGATAATAAATAAATGCATTCAATGTGTTGTAGTTTTGAATTGAGTGAATTGGAACCAGTCGACATTAATAAATTTAATCTACAAAGAGTCAATAGTTTTGAATTCTAAAACAAGTATAAGAACACAGTCATAACACAAGTTGTATAAAGCTATTAGTTTGCTAGTGTTTATTTAGTTTTGTAAATATAACAAAACATGTTTGTGTAAATTATGAATAATTCTGTCAAGTACCATATAAGGAAATATATTTTGGGAGTTTTTGTGTAACTTGGCGTGGCCATATGTCACCTCCTGTCTGACAGAGTTCTAGTAGTGGCACCACCTGCCTTATAGACTGAGTAGTGGCCGCCGTCTGTCTAATAGACTAAGTACTAATAGCGAGGCCACAACCGGTCTTATAGACCGAGTACTAGTAGTGTGGCCGCCGTCTGTCTTTTAGACTAATAACTAGTAATATGGCAGCCACCTGTTTCATAGACTGAATAGTAGTAGTGGCAGGTTTCAATGATATTTTGTAGTATCCTCGAGTGCCCAGTTTCGACGCACCTAAGCAATATTTCGCTTTTAAATATGTTTATAAACAGGTATTTAATAAATGCTATAAATATGATAAAACGGCTACTAACTTGCTCTTCCTACGCCTGTCTTACAGACTATGAAAAGGAATCGCCGCCAAAAGTAATTTTTAACAGAAATGCAAAGTTTACAATTGCACACACGACAGAAATGAATATTTGAAAGTCCAGAAATGCAGAAACGACAAGTGTCATTCTTGAAAATGTCAAAGATAGTTTTCGAGGATTGTCGACATGTGTAAAGTTGACAAGTGCAACATTTCACACAGTAAGAACACCAAAATTAAAACTCGTCTTAGCCAGGAACTAGTACAACAAAATGACAAATCTAAAGGGCCGAGGACCAGTTTGCGGGATACACCTGAAAAACTTGCCTAAGACGTTTATTATAAAACAATAAAAAAATCAATAAAATAAAAAAACCAACGACCTTTTCAGTTGTATTAGTCAATTAAGTATTAATATGAAATGATAAGGTTTAATATGTATGCAGCCAATTCTGAAAGGAGGTGATCCCCCGAAAAAAAAAGAAAAAAGAAAAAGCAATTCATTAAGAGACTCGGCTTTGTTAACTCTTTCCTTCATATTGACGCATTTTCACTCATTTTTTCTTACAAAGTAGACCTAACCCAGACACCTCCTGTAGGAGATGTCTTATCAGGGTCTTTTCTGTTTGCTAATTGAATTTGATAGCCCTCTTCCTGCAGTTTGTACCTAGGCAAAATATTCAAAACCTATCTCCATTATAAGGAATACTACAATGAATATTCACGAGGTATTGAAATATAAAATAAACACAGAACAGAGAGATTTAATTGATTTGATTAGGAGTTGATAAACATTTGTCAGCGTATCAGCATTGGTTGTGTCAAAGACCTTTATAAATATGTTGTTCATTATGACACTGAACATATCGATTGATGAAAGTGTGCGGTTCACGAATTGTCATTTGTTCACTTGTTACACGAGACCGGTGATGTGAAGATAGACTTGTTGTGTAACACATTTTAACATGAATTCTTGAAAGATTAATCTTTGTCGTTTTTACAGTTGTAAACTTTGCGTTTATAAAACTGCAAAATGCAACATTTTAGTTAAAAATTCTTTTTGGCGGTGATTCCCTTCCATACTAGACTGAGTACTAGAAGTATCAGTAATATTGTCATTAGATAAAGGGAGAAAATGAACATGTATACAATATAACGACCATCCCATTTTATTTGCTTTCAAACATTTGCATAAATATATTTTGATAATGTAAATACAATGCACATTTATAAATATTAATAACACGTGCGTGTAAGAATTGTAAGTACAAGCTTACAATTATATCAAAGCCGCATTCAACACTCCGTGTAAACCACAACCTGTAATCAACCACCAATATTATTAACAGTTTTCCACGGTGTGTGATCGTTCACTTTAAAATGTTTAGGAAAATTTCGCCTGTTCAAACTTGCCTGTTTCGTATTAAAAAACATACGCTATACTGCCTTTTTCTCGCATATATATATCGGTCCAAGCGCCAGGTTTTGATCCTGATGAGATGTCAATTTACACATCTCATCTGGATCCAACATGTTGGCACCGGTAATCAAATCAGCCAGAAGCGTTTTCACATTAACCCTTTCGGCGCCAAATTTCTAATTGTCGTCTGCAATCCAATTTTGTTAAATCATTCGCTAAAATAAGGAAATAAGATAAACAAATGCAAGGAATAAAGCACATATATAGAAATAGAGTTTGAGACAAATAGTGTAGTCCCTGATCAGACGCCGCCTTAAAAAGGCGGCGTCTGATCTGGGACTGCACTATTTGTCGTGGTGCATTTATGCGACATCGGCGGTGAAAGGGTTAAATCAGTTAATCAGCACTGGTTAAATCATACCAAAACTTGTCCGGGAGGTACCAGCATTTGATATTATTACATCTAAACTGCGTCAATATGATTTCAATGTTCAACTGAAATACATGTATCTGATTAAATATATTTAGTAAACAACACACAATAAAACATGTTCACTATAACAAATGTAAACAGTTCACGGAATCAAATACAGGTTAGATATGAAACGGTAAAAAAATTCTCAGTATATTTTGTTTCCACGTTTACATAAACACAGCAATCGGACATATGTTTGAGAATCTGTTACAGAGTAACGATTTTACACGTCAAAATGTTAAACATGAGAGTATTTCTGAACTGAACGTATGGTTTGATAAATATGAAGAAAAGACAAAATTAAACGTTGTATAACCTGATGATTGATTAAAGCGTTTACAGGACAATATACAAGCTAACATAACCCTTTGATACTTTGTGTAACAAAACACTTATTATCCTATATTTGATAAAATCAAAGATTAAAGCATTTAAAGACATGAAATATCCTGTAGAGCTGATGTATAGTTCGATTTTGACCCGTGAGCTGTGACCTTTAGGATGAGTCCACCCGCGTCAAAAACCATGTAATTGTTCTGGAGTTATCTACCTTTAAATGTATAATAAATGAAAAAGTAGTAAAGTCAAGCAGAAGCCTTCTGTGTCGAAATTAAATCGATAATCCAGATACCCATAAATTAGAATGGCCGCAACTTCTATAAATAGAAAAGTGCAGTCACGGCTCAGCGGTCGAACTCCAACTATATATAGGAATTTCTTTAACCTTTAGCCTGCTAAGCAAATTATTTTTACAGAAACTTTCACCTACTACATTTTCAAAAATCAAGCTATAATCATTTTTGTCTACCAAAATGCAACCAGGGTGTCAAACAGTATGAATCCAGATGAGACGCCGAGTTACTCGGCGTCGCATCTGGATCCAAACTCTTTGCATAAGTATTCACTGATTCACCCAGACTTAAGGTTAATTAAATTTGCCTGAGGCTTTGGGGTGACAAACATATTCTGATGAAAGGGTTCCTATATGAACTATCACTACGCTCATGTCTGTACTCTGTATGTCAGTGTCAAAACTACTCGAACCGTTAACTATTACATCTATACGTGTATTTGGCATTTAACTTTTGGATAACTTAGTACTATTGTTGACATCGACATTGTGCAGGATCGTCCTCGTCTATTTTACACATGGTATATTGTTCTGTTATCTTGAGATATAACACTTTAATATACAATTTATAATTCTGCAATAATGCTATGAGGTTTTCAGTATGATTCATATATGCAATTTGCACTGTTTAAAGTCCTGTGCACACTTCACAAGAAATACGTTAAATGAAATTACTACGTATTTGTTTTTGTTATCAAAAGCGAGTGATTGTGTCCCCGTTGAGTTTTGTTTGATACACTTTTCCGTCTGAGTTCGGACCTCCGTCCCTTTCATCTGGTGCACTCCTGTCTTTAGTCCCATGTTCATCCTCTCTTTCATCGTTATCACTTTCATCAGATTCTGGTTCAATTATTGCTTCAATGATAACTTCCTCTTCAGAGACATTGTCCTTGGCAGCTTTTGCCATACCTACAGAAAAGTCTATCACTTCATATGCCCCACCCATCCTGTTTGGATCCTCTGATCTGTGTATAGGACCATCGTCTAACTCAAACCCGGTGGACTTTGTGTCTGGAGAGTACGGTTCAGGCTCTTCGTCGGTAAAGTGTTTTTTGACTTTTTGCACTGTTGCATAAAGTTCAGCATTTATCGGTCTTTCTCCGTGCGATAGATCTTGGCCAGCATCAGAGACGACTGAACCGGCATGGCTACTCCATCTGATAAAGAATACAGACTTTGTGGTTAACCCATTTGCGCCCAGTGGATTCTTTCATGTTTATAATTATATTGGATTAGTCAATTTTTGATCTAAGGGACGCATGTCCTAATTTTTCAATTTCGTTTTGTTTTATATTGAAATTTCTATCAGCAAACAGTGTAGACTCTGATCAGACGCCGCATGATGCGGCGTCTTATCAGAAGCTACACTGTTTGCCTATGTCCCATATATGGGATAATGGGTACACATGTTTTAATGTAATCTTCGTTTTATTCACAAATACGTTGACACTAGAATATATTACAACACTATTTTTGACCGATCCACTGACTAGCTTCATATAAAACATTTTAAAGACACTACAAAATAGGGACCCAGGTCAGTGATCACGACACGTGTTCAGGATAGTCACAGTTTGAAGCAATCATAAACACAGATATATTAAAGATACTGAGGGTTAAAGATGGTGAGTGTCAAAGATTTAAGGAACGCAGCAATATTAAAGATGATGAGTGTCAAAGATTTAATTAATCAAAACAGCAATATTAATGCTGATTAATGCCAAGCATTTATGAACACAGCATTAGTAATGCTGATTAATGGCAAAACATGAATAAACACAGCAACACGATTGCTGATGAGTGTCAAATCATTAATGGAAACAACAATATTAAAATTGATGAGTGCAGAGCATTAATGAACACAGAAATATAATGTTGAGGAGTGTTAAATGATTAATGAACACAGCAATATCAATGAGGAGTGTCAACAAAGCATTAATGAACACAGAAATAATAATCCTATAGGAGCAAATGCTCTATTTATCACAATGGTTTCAAAACTACAAAATTCTAAAATTTTCCTTTTCTCTAGAGAATACTCCTTTTCGGTAGATTTATTCAAAGTGGTTTGATCTAAATAAATGCTGGTGAGTGCCAAACAGCATAGATGGCTGGCAGACGTCGTGACAAAATACACCAGCCATTTACACTGTCTAAAGATACTCCAGTTCAATGTTCTAATTGAAGTACAGATATGTGTCATGCAGGAAACACCACATGCAGAACAAACAGCCACCCGAACAACAACACAAGAAAACACAGCAAATGTACATAATTATCAAAAATATAGAGACACACAAAGACAAAACAAACATACAATAGGGGGATGGAAATACCGCCTTGGAACGGTCAGTGAATAAAATTCACTGGGGGTTTAAACCGGTTTTAGGGCGCCCAACCTTATTTTTGTGTTGGTTAAATAAAAGTAACAAAGAATGCACATTTGATCTCTCATTATTGGTTTAAAGCTATCACTTAATCGACATTGGCCGATTCAACACAATATTAAAATACGTTTCAATGGATCAACAATTAAACCATGCTAAATCATAATTTCTGATTCACAATATACTCGAAATAATTCCTTTGGCGCTAAATTTCTTATTGACGTCTGCAATCCAATTTTGTTTAACCATTCGGTACAATAAGGAAATAAGATCAATAAATACAAACTTCAAAGGAATAAAGAACAGATACAGAAATAGAGAGAGATTGAGACAAAAACTGAAGTGCCTGATTAAACACCGCCTTGAAAAGGCGGCGTCTGATCTGGGACTGCACTATTTGTCGTGGGGCATGTATACGACATTGGCGGTGAAAGGGTTAAGTATATATATCCACTGTTTTAAAAGTGTGCATGAATTCGTTAATATTTAAATCCTTAAGAATAATCTTCAAATAAACCACAGTGTCGAGCGATATATGAACATTCAAACATTTACTTTATCCAACGAACTGATAATCACGAAAAGGAAGCTGGGCTTCAATAATAGAATAGTAATTAGTAGGATGCGTTGAATATTTTCAGACTTTGAAGAGAAGTTCCTCAAATTATATAGAAAGCTTTTAATACAAAGCATATAAAATAAAGCTGACTAATTACGGATGATGTTGCATAGGAAACTATCAATAATAGAGACACAAATATATGTTATGGAGTTTGAAACTACTGTACATTATGTCATAGAATAGAATACGCATAATAAAAACTCCTACTTTCCAATGAGGTCCTCCTTGTCAGCCTGTTCTCGCTGCAGCTGTGTTTTCAGTTTTACAATCATAGCACCGTGTTCTCTATTTTCAGCTTCTAACCTGGCTAAATATTCCCTGAAACAAGATAGATATGTATATATTACATGTATGTTATCATTGGTCAGTTTGTGTGGCATGTTTTATATATTTTTCCAATACAGTAAGACTTTTCTACACCGACCAATCAACCGGTCTGGTTATTTGCTTTTAAGGTAACTTAATTCAAGGTAGAAGGCTTTCAAAGGCGCTTTAAGCATTATTTCGTTCTGTATTAATTAACCGCCTACGATCAAATATTCTTATGTTTATTCACTATATTGTGCAAGTGGTCGCTTTCAAGTCATTGTGCGGTAATGTTATCGCGAGCTTTCGCCTCTTTCACTCGAAAGTGATACAAAAGGAAAACAATAATGATCTGAAATCAATCAACATATTCTCAGACTCAAATGTCAAAAGTATTTCCAAATGTGCTAGAGTAGTTACCGATCTAGTTAAAGATTGGAAACAATGAAACATGCTTGAGAATATCTTTTTAAGTTTGAGTCTGAGCCCAGTCTGACGACGATTACAACAAAGCATCTGAACACTATTCAAGGTTCGAAAGGAAGTGAGTCAAACCTCTTCAAAGAAGCCTCCTCGGTTAAAAAGGTATACACATGTGTTCATTAAATACATAGATCCACAACACATTGTATAAAAACATTGTTGATAGAGCACTAAATAAATGCAGGTATTACGTTGTTGAAATAGGACTTATGTATGGAGTGCAATTTGTTTATAAATTCCAGTTATGTAAAGATTGAAATCGTCAACTTGTATTTTTGACATTGTGAATTTCACAAATGTATATTGTGCATTGTTAAATTTACAAATGTATAATTATTGTGCATTGTTAAATTCACAAATATACAGTTTGCATTTATAAATTCACAAATATATACCTATTGTGCATTGTTAAATTTACAAATGTATAGAGTGTATTTTTAAATTTACAAATGTATAATTATTGTGCATTGTAAAATTCATAAATGTATAACTATTGTGCATTGTTAAATTTACAAATGTATAGAGTGTATTTTTATGTTTACAAATGTATAATTATTGTGCATTGTAAAATTCATAAATGTATAACTATTGTGGATTGTTAAATTTACAAATGTATAGTGTGCATTGTTCACTTGTAAAACTAAGATGACAAACATGCAGTAAGAGCCCAGAATCTTTTAGTGGATGATGAGTGAATTCAGTTCAGCGACGTGCAAAACAAAGATTACAAGACGTCGATGAGTAGATGAATATAATTACTGTGACGACGATTACAACAAAGCATCTGAACACTATTCAAGGTTCGAAAGGAAGTGAGTCAAACCGCTTCAAAGAAGCCTCCTCGGTTAAAAAGGTATACACATGTGTTCATTAAATACATAGATCCACAGCACATTGTATAAAAACATTGTTGATAGAGCACTAAATAAATGCAGGTATTACGTTGTTGAAATAGGACTTATGTATGGAGTGCAATTTGTTTATAAATTCCAGTTATGTAAAGATTGAAATCGTCAACTTGTATTTTTGACATTGTGAATTTCACAAATGTATATTGTGCATTGTTAAATTTACAAATGTATAATTATTGTGCATTGTTAAATTCACAAATATACAGTTTGCATTTATAAATTCACAAATATATACCTATTGTGCATTGTTAACTTTATAAATGTATAGAGTGTATTTTTAAATTTACAAATGTATAATTATTGTGCATTGTAAAATTCATAAATGTATAACTATTGTGCATTGTTAAATTTACAAATGTATAGAGTGTATTTTTAAGTTTACAAATGTATAATTATTGTGCATTGTAAAATTCATAAATGTATAACTATTGTGGATTGTTAAATTTACAAATGTATAGTGTGCATTGTTCACTTGTAAAACTAAGATGACAAACATGCAGTAAGAGCCCAGAATCTTTTAGTGGATGATGAGTGAATTCAGTTCAGCGACGTGCAAAACAAAGATTACAAGACGTCGATGAGTAGATGAATTTAATTACTGTGACGACGATTACAACAAAGCATCTGAACACTATTCAAGGTTCGAAAGGAAGTGAGTCAAACCGCTTCAAAGAAGCCTCCTCGGTTAAAAAGGTATACACATGTGTTCATTAAATACATAGATCCACAGACAGCACATTGTATAAACACATTGTTGCTAGAGCACTAAATAAATGCAGGCATTACGTTGTTGAAAGAGGACTTATGTATGGAGTGCAATTTGTTTATAAATTCCAGTTATGTAAAGATTGAAATCGTCAACTTGTATTTTTGACATTGTGAATTTCACAAATGTATATTGTGCATTGTTAAATTTACAAATGTATAATTATTGTGCATTGTTAAATTCACAAATATACAGTTTGCATTTATAAATTCACAAATATATACCTATTGTGCATTGTTAAATTTACAAATGTATAGAGTGTATTTTTAAATTTACAAATGTATAATTATTGTGCATTGTAAAATTCATAAATGTATAACTATTGTGCATTGTTAAATTTACAAATGTATAGAGTGTATTTTTAAGTTTACAAATGTATAATTATTGTGCATTGTAAAATTCATAAATGTATAACTATTGTGGATTGTTAAATTTACAAATGTATAGTGTGCATTGTTCACTTGTAAAACTAAGATGACAAACATGCAGTAAGAGCCCAGAATCTTTTAGTGGATGATGAGTGAATTCAGTTCAGCGACGTGCAAAACAAAGATTACAAGACGTCGATGAGTAGATGAATATAATTACTGTGACGACGATTACAACAAAGCATCTGAACACTATTCAAGGTTCGAAAGGAAGTGAGTCAAACCTCTTCAAAGAAGCCTCCTCGGTTAAAAAGGTATACACATGTGTTCATTAAATACATAGATCCACAGACAGCACATTGTATAAAAACATTGTTGATAGAGCACTAAATAAATGCAGGTATGACGTTGTTGAAATAGGACTTATGTATGGAGTGCAATTTGTTTATAAATTCCAGTTATGTAAAGATTGAAATCGTCAACTTGTATTTTTGACATTGTGAATTTCACAAATGTATATTGTGCATTGTTAAATTTACAAATGTATAATTATTGTGCATTGTTAAATTCACAAATATACAGTTTGCATTTATAAATTCACAAATATATACCTATTGTGCATTGTTAAATTTACAAATGTATAGAGTGTATTTTTAAATTTACAAATGTATAATTATTGTGCATTGTAAAATTCATCAATGTATAACTATTGTGCATTGTTAAATTTACAAATGTATAGAGTGTAATTTTAAGTTTACAAATGTATAGTTATTGTGCATTGTAAAATTCATAAATGTATAACTATAGTGGATTGTTAAATTTACAAATGTATAGTGTGCATTGTTCACTTGTAAAACTAAGATGACAAACATGCAGTAAGCGCTTTACTGGCTTAGCTTGATTGATTTCTTTTTTTCATGTCTTCAGTCTAAGCTTTACTAGTCGTTTCCTTCAGTCTTAGCATTACTCATCGTTTGCTCCAGTCTGGCAAATTAAATCCTCACTTATGTCAGTTTTACTTCTGCATAGTCTACCTTTAAAACTCGGAAATACTCGTGTATGTTTACAGAAACAGAAACAATGCGATCTACCTTCTACATATCTCAATTGCCACATAAACAAGTTATGCCTTAAACTTAAATAGAAACGCATGGTGTCTGTATATCTGCTAAAATCCCTCGATCGTTTAGACGCTGCTGCGTTACATTGACAGAATTAGCGAATGATGTATTTCTAGTTAAATCGAACTACGGATTATCTGTTACAATTACATTACGACAATTAAAATATTATAGCAAAGACCAGGCTCGGGCAAACCGAATACATTGAGAAATAAAAAACATATAAGACGTCGAACGTTGCACCTGTCCATCCAGAAAAGGCTAATTTTAATTTCATAAATCCTGTTGCAGTAAAGTTTGGAAGAAACTTTATCATTTGTGATGGACAAAATCTTAAAAGTTAGTTATATCAAAACAATTCGCTTTGTTTAAAGTCAGTTCCTTTGGGTAAATTGAAGTAACCATAGTTTCGAAATAAGGATTATCGAAATTCAAAATATAATCTGCATTTCAAGTTAGAACATATATAATATTTGACGAATTTCAGTCTTCACACTAAACACTCTAATACCATTTACAAGAGATTTGATTGTTGATAGTGCAGAAATAAAATGTCAACACATACACTTACACATACACCTCTTGCTATTGCACGTTATAATTATACCCTATGTCTTTTGGATATACCTATGTCTTTTGGATATACTCTATGTCTTTTGGCTATACTCTATGTCTTTTGGATATACTCTATTTCTTTCGTTTAAATAATATGACTTTTGATGAACTTTACTATAACGAATGAAATGTTGTTTAAAAGGAGAACTCACAATTTTAGGCTCATTATGAAACATTTTATTAACTGCAGATGAAGGAACATGAAATGACGAAGCAGAGTATACGATTTTAATTTTCAGCGTAGGAAGGCTACTCATTGTCTCTGTTGTGTTTGGAACACCCTTCCGTAATAAGCGACATATTGGTAGACTACTGATAAGTATAAAGATATAACTAGAAGAAAAATGTATGTAAAGAATAAGTAGATTGTAATGGTAGGAAGGAAAACATTGAACGGATATAAAGTAAGAAGAACGAGTAATGTAAAGTAACAATAGAGAAAACACAAAGAGCATTCATCTTATAAGGGAAATCAAAATAGTGACATAGTATATCGTGTGAGTACTGAAGCTACTATGAGATGCAAAGTAAGGTGTTTAGGCATAAGGAAACGCATTGAATGTAGAACAATTCCTGCAAGCGGAAGAAAACAATATTGACTGAATGTACGGGGAGACGTGTCAGGGGCTCAGCAGCTCACATTCTTTGGACATTAGTTACGAATTGAACTGACATGGCGAGTTCAACGGAGCCTAGACGAGATCCAAGGAAAGCGAAATTAGGTAGGCGGGGCATCACAGTTAAGGCGAAGTTTAAAGCCCGAATTGACACGTTTCTCGAAACTTGTAAATAAATTCTTGTCAATTTGAATGATGATACACCATCGTGTTTTTATTGTATGTCAATCTGTTGATGCTTCATTGTGTGATTTAACCTTGTAACTTGAAACACGTATCATCGGTAAGCTAACAAGTGAACACAGTACTACTTATACTTATATTGTGTCTTTTTAATTTCATGAGCAACCAATGCACACTATTCACTTGTGTATTTGTGCAATGCAACAATGTTACACATACAAGCCTGCACAGTCAACACACAATGAATTACTGCACGCTTTGAACGACTGGATGTTTGGAAACAAAACGCTCTCCGTGTGTATGCAGTCAGGACACCATTGATATTCGGCCCAAGCGGACACGAGATTTATGCAGTCATGATGTCATTGACATTGGGCCCAAGTGGGCACGGAATGTATGCAGTTGTATTGCGACATATGTGGAAATGCATAATCCGGTTGAAAAGAGACTTTTACAGTTATTATGTGTATATCTATTACCTTCCTCTTTTGTTTCGAATCGTCAGGTCATTGACACGTTCTTCTAGATGTTGGTTGTCAATCATGAGCTGGGTTATTGCTACTTTGCCTTTCTTGTCTTTGATGACACTGTTGCTATGGATGCTCGAGAGGCTGGAAATATTGGACAGTGAATGACAAAACGGTAATACTGTGCACATTTGTTGTAACAACATTCTGTAATCTTTATAAACACCAACTAAATCGTAGTCTCCAGGAATATGCAAGGACGTGGGTTTGTGCTCTTTTTAACTGCATTATCAGTGCTATATGCTTGTCAAACATTACAAATATCTGCAAAAAGAAATCACTACTCTATGGTAACTGGAGTAGATGTTTAATATTATAAAGCGCTGTTCAGCCTTTACACATAGAGGGATCTAGATCAGACAGCTCATACAGGCCTTTACACATAGAGTGACCCAGATCAGACGGCTCCTACAAGCCTTTACACATAGAGGGGCCCAGATCAGACTGCTCCTACAAGCCTTTACACATAGAGAGACCCAGATCAGACTGCTCCTACAAGCCTTTACACATAGAGGGACCCAGATCAGACTGCTCCTACAAGCCTTTACACATAGAGAGACCCAGATCAGACTGCTCCTACAAGCCTTTACACATAGAGGGACCCAGATCAGACTGCTCCTACAAGCCTTTACACATAGAGAGACCCAGATCAGACTGCTCCTACAAGCCTTTACACATAGAGGGACCCAAATCAGACTGCTCCTACAAGCCTTTACACATAGAGGGACCCAGATCAGACTGCTCCTACAAGCCTTTACACATAGAGGGACCCAGATCAGACTGCTTCTACAAGCCTTTACACATAGAGGGACCCAGATCAGACTGCTCCTACAAGCCTTTACACATAGAGGGACCCAGATCAGACTGCTCCTACAAGCCTTTACGCATAGAGGGACCCAGATCAGACTGCTTCTACAAGCCTTTACACATAGAGGGACCCAGATCAGACTGCTCCTACAAGCCTTTACACATAGAGAGACCCAGATCAGACTGCTCCTACAAGCCTTTACGCATAGAGGGACCCAGATCAGACTGCTTCTACAGGGAGCTTTTTGATATTTGTCTTCTATATTTGATTACCATTGATCTGATTCCACAGTTTCTGCCATTGCCAAACTTACATGCGTTCATATGTCATTATGAAAATGCAGCTAATTAATATGTATTATTTCGTTATTTCTTATATGAATATTCATAGAGCAAAATTATTAATGGTACATATATAATGAATAAAGGGATTGTTTTTAGACAAAGGGTTTATTTTAGTTTTACCCTAAATATCTGTAAGAACAACGGCCCTGATATCTATGAAGAAACAACGAAATATACTGAAAATGACCCACATATAAAATATAGCGTTTCTATGTAGACGAGCTTCCGCTACAATGGCTCCACCGGCACTATTTTTAGTAGATCCAAATCAACCCATATACCGCTGTACAAACATAAAGTGAGCTTACAATTGTGATCTTTTAACCCTTTCACCGTCATTGTCGCAAAAATACAACACGACAAATAGTGCAGTCCCTGAACAGACGCCGTCTTTTCAAGACGGCGTCTGATCAGCGACTTCGCTTTTTGTCTCAAACTCGTTTTCTATATATATGCTTTATTCCTTTGAACTTTGCATGCATTTATCTCAATTCCTTATTTTACCGAATGATAACAAAAATGGTTTGCAGACGACAATTAGAAATTTGGCGCCGAAACGGTTAAGAAAGAATTGACCGAATGTCAAAGAGTTTAAATCTTGATGAAATGCGTGTCAAGTTATGGAGAGCGGGAAAAAGGTTAACAGTTATTTCAAACATTGATCAGATACATGTATCATGGAACGTTCATACCTGTTAGACATCATACTCCGCTTGTCAAATTTCTCCCGTTGCAGTTCATTGTTTAGGATGTCAATTGTCTCCCTTTGTTGGCCCATGAAATCCCTGAATAAACAATGTTACTCAAAAAGAATTTGGCCCACAACCTTTTGATGGGGTAGTATAAGGAACACTACAACTAACTACAACAAAACACCTAAGATGACCCAATAAATGAACACTATTGACCGATTTGTTTTTGGCTGTTACAAAACGTTTTGATCCGGAGGCGTCACCGAGTGACCAGGCGTCTCATCAGGATCCAAACCCTTTGACGCTCATGGAATTTCTTTCCCGACAATTGGTAGAAGTCAAACATAGCAGCAGACGAAATTCTTGCAGATGAAATTTACTTATTATACGAACTATTAAAACGACGACAACATATGCTGACCTAACATCATCACTGACCTCGTGTGGCTAGGTACAATGGAAAATCGGTTTATTTTGTGAAAATTTGCATGACTCTATATTATTGAGAAGTTAGTAATAACAAATACATTAATCTCAAATGGTTGTTGAATTCCCGATTGAAGAATATCATTGTCAAGAAAAATAGATTTAGGAAAGACCTTCTTCCAATATGTTAGTAGCGACCATTCGATGATAAAATAATAATACGTATAAGCATGTGCCAAAAGAGTAACTTAAACACCTCAATATAAAATCTAAGATACACCTTCTGAGTAGTTCAAATACAATGAAGATGAAGAAGGCATTCAGTTTTCACCTTCTTTTAATTAACTGGGGTACTGTACTAAAGTCCTTACGCAAACAACCTACATAAGTCAAGACAAAAGCTATCCTGCTATTTATCAACAATTGTTCCAAACAGTATAGACCCTAATCAAATACCTCGTGGAAAGTGTGGCAGTTGATATGTTTTTATCCCGTTTACAACATTTAAAGTTTGGTTTGTTTGGTAGCGGGCCCATTAACACAAAATCCACTAGCAAACAGAGCAGACCCTGATCAGACGGTTCCTATAGGAGCCGTCTGATCTGGGACTACTCTGTTTGCAAATGCGTAAATACACGTTTATATGAGGGAAAGGGTTAATGATGTTCTTTTGTTCAACATTTTGTTCATTTACATAGCATTCACATACACTTTAATTTATAACCTCATTCAATTAAGGTAATTGTTTGACTATGTGATTTATATCTAGACATCTACAGCAATTTCAGAAACGTCGTCTGACACCAGTGCCCTATATCGAATGCATTTGATGCTAGAGGAAAATACTCCTATTTCTCAGTAATGGTTTCCTATGAAGGGTTTGTTATAGATACAGCCTCTACAAAAGAGTACAGTAAAACCTCTCTTAACCGAAATTCTAATAGAGAAGAATTTAGATACTTTTAGGCAGGTGACTGCTAAATGCAGGGTGAAAGTCATGCAGAAAGTTCCTCTGCATGACTTCCACCCTGCATTAAGCTGTCACCTGTCTCCAAGACCGATATTTATACTAAATTTAACGTC
The DNA here is from genome assembly GCA_963576725.1 of Azorinus chamasolen. Lineage (NCBI taxonomy): Eukaryota > Metazoa > Mollusca > Bivalvia > Cardiida > Solecurtidae > Azorinus > Azorinus chamasolen. The sequence continues at coordinate 49,961,014 of OY755242.1, read as the reverse complement.
CGGTTAAAAGAGGTTTTACTGTATATGGATACATGAGTTGTTGATACCCAACGTATACAAAAGTCACAGGAAAACGAATTGTAGTTACCGCCCATTTTTGTTCCGTGCTGTCATGACTTCCAACTGTTCCCTAGCGTCTCTGTACTTCTTGTCCACCTCCATATACTTTCTTTTCCATTGCGAGTCTGTCATCTGAGTATTAAATATCGTCTTAAAGCTGAAAAATGTAGTTGTGTACGTTACATGTTTCTGTCATTTTAACCTGTAACCCTTTAGCCAAATGGGTTGCACTGGATAACTGCTTGGATTCAGAAGTTGGTAGATTACGTCACCATAGCATTCTGAGTGATGAATATATTGTTGCAGAAACGTCCGTAGATTGCAATTGTATTTTCTAATCAGAGGAGGTACATTTTGATAATAGAATTTTGAAAAAGTTTTCCGAAGATTTTATATCTGTAACCTTGCTGTAAAGAAGTTTATCTGTAAAGAAATTTATCAGTTATAACTAAATTACGAATGTTAAAACCATCTAGCAAAGAACAGGCTCGGGCAAACCAAATAAGTTGAGAAATATAAACCACGAAGATGTAGATCGGGGCACATCTCCATCTAGAAAAGGGTAATTAACAATATTGAAATTAAAAACTTTATCATTTTTGATGGAAAGATTCAAATCTATGAAGGAAAAAATCGCTTTGTTTAAAGCCAGTTCTTTTGGGTAAATGTAAGAAATCATAGTTTCAAAAAGGATTATTCAAAATCAAAATATAGTCAAAATATCTAGAAGAGTTATTAATATCATTAACAATATCAACATGTGTATCAGGTTTTAAGCTAAGCATACCCCCCCCCCCCCTCATAGCAATACAAAAACAAATCTGCAACAAGAGAGGCATATTTTGTTCCCATAGGTATACCAACAACTTCACGATATATGGTATTCCCACAGCACACAAATATGTTATCTAGTAAACGAAAAGCAAGAGATCTACAAACATCATCAAGTCAAGTCCACCTTGTGTATGTTCGGCTTCTGAATTTGAAAAGAATGAGCGTTGGACATTACAAGCAAGGGACATTTTCTTTTCTTTGACAAAGGGTTTTAAATCTATTAATCTAATCCTTTATACGATGGTGTGGTAGAGTAGTATATAGTGTAGAGAAATAATAAGAGTTCAGTGAAGAAATGTACGGTTCATTTTCAAGCTTAGTTAAAATATCATTTGAATTCTTAATGGCCCAAAAACATCAATTCCAGAATTTCCATATATAGTAATGTTTTATAAAATTATGTTCTTTGATAAGACAAGACGTCAAACGTTAGATAATTCAGTAGAAGTACAGCAAAGTGAGTTAGCAATGAAACGCGCCATATCGTGGTTTTTATGTAACTTTGGATTGCAGTACACAGTAGTAGAAAGTTTATGTAGTTTTATAAGTTTATGAAGTTTTATTTCAGGATCATACTTAAAAGTATTGTACAATTTAACCTGTTCCGAGACTATATTTTTTTCATGTGTATGAACTGGTATATTTGTGTACCAGTTAACTCCTTCTTTAACCCTTTCCTCCATAAATACGCCTTTCTACGCCTCTCTAAAAGTCACTGAATGAAACCATTGTGCTAAATAGAACATTTGTTCCTATAGGAGCAAATGCTCTATTTATCACAATGGTTTCAAACTACAAAATTCTAAAAATTTTACTTTTCTCTAGTAAATGCTCCTTTTGGGTAGATTCATTCAAAGAGGTTGGGTCTAAAACTAGCCTATGGAGGAAAGGGTTAAAACACCAACCTATTACAATCTTCAAAATAATGATTGCATTATTCAATGCCTTGTCAGCAAGAGCAAGACCTTTTGAGTGAAAATTCGAAATGTAAGTTGTTTTGTTGCTAATGTGTTTGTCTGTAAAAAACTAAGTCACTAAGTAACTCGGCATCTAACCGAGGGCCAATTCGATTGCCAATTGGCCAATGTTTGACAAACAAATATGGCAATTGGCAAACGTTTGAAAAACAATTATGGCAATTGACCAATGTTTGAAAAACATAAATGGAAATAGGAAAACATTATTCATACATGTGACGAGAGCATAGACATAGTCTGAGGATACATTTCATAGCAGTATAAAGTTAACCCTCTACTCCATGAACATTCATGTAAGAATAATGACGTCATGAATATTAATTAGATTAATTTGTTATAATAGCACATGGGCAAAGGATTTATATGGCAATGTCAGAAACTGCAGAATCATATCTATATTAAATAATAAGCAAACAGCAGACCCTGATCAGACGGCTCATAGGAGCCGTCTGATCGGACTCTGCTTTGTTTGCAAAGACGTATAATGGCGTATTTATGGAGTAAAGGGTAAAATCCTACCGCAAAATCTAACATTATAGAAATGTAACGCATCACTATTATATATGATATAGTTACCAAATCTATCACTATGTAAACATTCTTATATTGACCTCAAGGTCTATCCGGACCTTTTTGACACGACATACCTATATATCAAGTTTGGTTACAATAGCTCATTCTCAGAAAGTCTGTCAATCGGGAAATCATGAATCATGCAATTGTCCATGAGATGATCAAGATGATACTTTACTTTTCTAGTTCCTCCTTGTATCTGTTGCATTTAGCTCGGAGTTGCTGTCCATGTCTAATGGCTGTTCGCAAAGTTCTCTCCCTTTCCTGAAGCATATCCATCAGTTTCTCTTCTTCGTTGCGGTACCTTTTGATATAACTGTGAATAAAACAGACATCAAATATATCATGGAATATAGCAATGCATTTATCTATGAGCTCATTACTTTACCTGTCACTTGATACTATATATAGATAGTATTACCTGTGACATTACAGTGAAACGTCTCTATAACGGCCACTAAATTACATCACGTATTTTGTGTTAAAGGCAGGTGGCTGCGTAAAGCAAGGTGAACGTAAAGCAGAACGCTTCTGTTTTACTTTCACCTTGCTTTAAGCAGCCACCTGCCCTAAATACCAACTAATTAACACACTTTAGTGGCCGTTATAGAGAGGTTTTACTGTATCATCATCATCATCATTATTATTATTATTATTATTATTATTATTATTATTATTATTATTATTTAATTTATTAATATTTTTATTATTATTATGACAATGATGATAATGCCTTAAATACGTCACAATATTGAAAAACAGAACTGAATCTGTTAACTCTTTTTCGGACAAATGCTTGTAATATTTTGAAATGTGACAAATGTCATCACAGGCTACATATGGATGTGTAAAATATGATCTGCAAATGATCTGGATTCTAAAAAGCATGCCCACGAGAAAGAAAATAACCCCGATATTTACTTACATGAAGTTTGAGGATGAAAATAGCTCAATGGATCTAGAATAACTTTCAAATTAGTGGACAAGATTAGTTCAGACATTTGTATATCGTTGTGATATATCTATTACCAACACGAACAATCAGAATGTTTTAGTGAGGAACAAAACAAGTCCAGTTTCGTTCATTGTTTTGTATCATTTTAACATGACAACTTACGTTGGGAAACCATTTACTATTACCTTAAATATGTCTGTTCTTGGAGGAGAGGCATGTGTGTGTATGTGTGTGTGTGTGTGTGTGTGTGTGTGTGTGTGTGTGTGTGTGTGTGTGTGTGTGTGTGTGTGTGTGTGTGTGGGCTTATCAAGTGACCAATCCCTTGACAAAAACTTTGATATAAAAGAGTGAGACCAAGGTATAAGCTGTTATTGTATTATACATCAAACCTGAGAGCTTTTGTTAACGTTAAATACCCGGTATCCACATCTTACCAGGTATGACATAATTTTGAAAGAAAACTTACACCGACCACCGATCAAGACATCATTCTTTCATAAGACTGCAATACGCAGGTGGGTGGGTGTGCTTGATTTACAGTTTCATAATTTGATAATGGGTATTGAAGAAACGGAGATGATACTCTGTAAATCAGTTGGTTTGAAAGGAATTTTAACATGGAAGTTATGAATTGTAAACCTTATTTTCAGGATGAAAAAAGTGAGTGAATGATTTGGGTGTTACGGCATTGGATCACTAAATAAGTCGTATGGCGCTAATAACGAAACAACTGGTATTCTGGTCAAGTACAAGCGTCTACAGATATGAATTAGTTACGAACAGCTGTTTCAGATTAAATGTGTTTCTTTTCAAACGCAAATTGGCTAAAGGGTAGCTTAAATGATTATGCCTTTCATCTTATATATGACGCATTTCATAAAACTGCTACCTTGGTCGCAAATGGTTTGTATTCTGATGGCAGACTGACGGCAAACTGAGTAATCAAAAACAGCCCAGGCCTATAATAGATTGTCAGAAAGAAATAAAAGAACATACGAGTGTCGAGGAAGTTGTGACCCAGTCTCGTCGAGTACAGAGGAAGCATTGCTGTTTAATTTCGTTGTTTCTACCTCCAGTCTGGAGAGGTCTGATGGCAAGGTTTTGTTGGAAGTGTTAGCAGTCGCCGTGGGTTGAGGGCTCCTGGGCGTGGTTTGAGCGGTCCTGGGCGTGGTTGTCTGCGATGAAGGGAATGCTGTTTTAACTCCTGTCTCCTGTACAATATTGAAATAAATAAAAATAAGTTCATACAAACTGGGGCCACAATACTATTAGTTACATTACAGTATAACACTATGTTATTGTTTAAATGTATGTAGTATGACACTATGCTATTATTACATGTATGTAGTATGACACTATACTAGTAGTTACATGCAAGAAGTATGACATGCATTATCTACATGCATGTAGTATGACACATTGCTATTAGTTACCTACATGTAGTGTGACACTACTCCATTTATTAAGTATGATACTATGAAATTGGTCATATGCATGTGGTATGATACCATGCGTTTGGTCACTTACCATGTATCATAACACTTATGCTATTGGTCACTCGCATAAAGTGTGATTCTATGCGGTTTTTTACCTTCAATGTGACATGCAGTGTGACACTTTCATATTGGTTACATGTACATGTATGGAGTATGACACTGAGCTTTTGGACAAGTGTATATAGTATGACACCATGGTTTTGGAGACTTGTATGTAACATGACTCTATGTTATAGGGCACCTGTATGTTACAGTATGACACTATGGTGTTGGACACGTGTATGCAGTGTGACACAATATCATGTTTTACATGTATGTAGTATGTCACGAACACATTGTTTACTTGCACTTGCATCTAGTATGACACAATTATATATTTACTTGCATGAAGTATGCCACTAAGAAATTGTTTACCAGCATGTAGTATGACACTATGATTTTGTTTACTTACATGACCTTTGTGATATGACAATAGTATGTTAATGTTTACCTGCATGTATTATGGCACTAATATATTGTTTACTTGCATGTAGTATGACACTAAGCTAGTGTTGACTTGCATATACTATGACACTAAGCTATTGTTTACTTGCATATAATGTAGTATTGCACTGCGTTGATGTTTACTTGCATGTAGAGTGAAACTGCGCTATTGTTTACTTGCGTGTGACGTGACACTACACTATTGTACATCTGCATATAGTATGCTTCTATGCTACTATTTATTTGCATTTATTCTTGCACAAAACGTGTTGTTTTAGTCCCGCTAGACCATGTATTAACAATGCGGTTTTCGTGCTCACGCGATGTTGTTGACCGGTTTTGATTATACCTATTCGGGGCCTAAGGTAAACAATGGACGCGAATGCTATATAGCGTTTTGGCCTAAGCTAGGTGAACGCCGGGTACGAGCATATCGGGGGCGCCAACAATGAACTGTTTTTGTGATAGACAAATTGAATGAAGTTCCGTGTAAACGGTATTTGATACAATCATGAATTGACGTCAGAAAGAAAACAGTGGCCCGGAAACAGCATAAATCGAACGAAGTGTCAAAGAAGTGTATAGTTTTGCTGCCGTAGTTTTGCTTGTATTTGGAAGAATTAAATTGATGCAGGAAAGCAGAAAATGTGTTTTATGCAAGAATAGCGTTAATACACGCTTGTTTTCGGGCAATAACATCTGCAGTGTCCCTCGGGACTGTTGTTGCCCCCGCCCTTCGGACTCGGGCCAACAACAGTCCCTCGGGACACTGCAGATGTTATTGCCCGAACAAACGTGTATTAACCCTCTAGTGTGACACTACGCTATTGATTAGGTTCTTGTTGTATGACACGATCCTATCGGTTACTTAACCCATTCCCTCATATTGGCGACTTTTGACGACTCTGTAAATGCCACTTTGTGAAACCATTGTGATAAATAGAGCATTTGCTCCTATATGACAGACAGACAGACACAGAGAGAGACAGACAGAGACAGAAAGAGAGACAGAGACAGAGACAGAGACAGAAATAGAGACAGAGAGACAGAGACAGAGAGAGACAGACAAGGACAGAGTCAGATAGACATACAGACAGACAGACAGACAGACAGACAGACAGACTGACAGACAACAGACAGACAGACAGACAGACAATGGAGAGAGAGACAGAGATAGAGAGGCAGAGACAGAGACAGAGTGGCGGAAAGAGAGAGAGAGAGAGAGAGAGAGAGAGAGAGAGAGAGAGAGAGAGGGAGAGAGAGAGGTACAAATATGCTAAACTCAACTCTTCTGTACTAGAATATCAATACAGTAAAACCCCTCTAAACCGGACGTAAATTTTAGTATAAATATTGGTCTTGGAGACAGGTGGCAGCTTAATGCAGGGTGAAAGTTATTCAGAAAGCCTTTTTCTGAATGACTTTCACCCTGCATTAGGCTGCCACCTGTCTCCAAGACCAATATTTATACTAAAATTTACGTCCGGTTTAGAGGGGTTTTACTGTAAATTCTTCTGTACTAGAATTCCGGTTTAGAGAGGTTTTACTGTAGCAAGTATGTTCATGCGACATAACAAACTCATACACACATGTAAGTGTATGCATATGGACATCTTAATGTAATTTTGAAAGGTGTTTACTCAAAGTAGAACGCATGTGTGTATGTATACAATGCACACTGCACAGTGCACACGAATACAAGTGTCCCGCTTGTTCAAATATTCAACAATTGGTGCCAAATCGATAAGTAATAAAGAGGTTTTAGAGAAAAGGATATGGTAATATCATCAACTACAAAACTGTCGTCTGCTTAAATTATGAGGATAAGCATAGTTCCTCCAGTAGGGTACCCTGTTTAAGCACGAGTACCACAGACAGTACAGTTTCAGACTGCCAGATAATCCATAAATAAAATGTAAATAATATGCAAGCATAAGCCATGCACCAAATATCAGTTAACTAATTTTCGTCTGCAATAATTTTCGTTTGCTTCATTTCTTAAAATAACAATTCTTTCATTTCTTTTCAAAAAAATATCGTAAAAGTGTCAAACAGTTTGGATCCTGATGAGTTGCCGCATTATGTGCCATCTCGTCTGGATCCAAACTGTTTGCATAGGAAATTACAGTTTCACCGCTAGCGTGCACAGAATTAACTCACTCGCCGCCAAATGTTGTCGTCTGCAAACTTTGTAGTCTGCATTTTTTTCTACATTTTTGTTTCATTAAATAGTTCCAGTAACAAACAGTTTGGATCCTGATGAGACGCCGAGTAATTCGGCGTCTCATCTGGATCCAAAACTGTTTGCACAGATAATGACAGATGCGACAATGGCAGCGAAAGAATAAAAGCAGAAACAACTCCGGAAAATTATTACCTCGGAATTGCGTGCTAAGAAGTACACACTTTGAATAAATTTACCGAAAAGGAGCAGATATTAGATAAAAGGAAAATTTTAGAATTGTGTAGTTTTGAAAACATTGTGATAATTTAGAATTGTTTAGTCTTGAATCCATTGTGATAAGAAGAGCAAATGCTCTATTTGTCACAATGGTTTCAAGAAGTGAGTTCTACCGAGGCGTCAAAAGGCGTCAATATGTGGGAATGGGTTAAAGAATTAAGCCGAATATCTAAGAAAACCTCAAAGCATGACGAAAAAGTCCGGAAAACTGTAATGAAAGGGGTCGGCGTTTGGGATTATGTTGACACTCGTCTGTACAGCTACCCTTTATTTCGCACTAGTTCGTAAAACATTTTCAGATTTGTCTTTATCTGCCTATACACGAACTACAAATTTCCATTCAGTATTTTCACACTTTATACTTATTGGGGTATATTGAATATCATGCTCTGGTCGTGGCATTTTATGACCAAATAGTGCTGTAAACGTATAGAGCTACCATAGCAGTTCAAGATTTATATAGCTCCTAAAGAATTTCTAGATTTCTAGAGTTCCAATAGCAGTTCAAGATTTAAAGAGCTTCCATAGCATTACTAGATGTATAGAGCTCTCATAGCATTTCTAGATTTATAGAGCTCCGAAAGCATTTATAGATTTATAAAGCTTCCATATCATTTATAGATTAATAGAGCTCCCAAAGCATTTCTAGATTTATAGAGTTCCCATAACAGTTTTGTACGTGTTCCCTAAGGCATAGCCTTCCGGGTAACATCGGTAAAATGCGACTTTAATTCCATAAAACTGACGTTCACCTATCCATTAGCACACATAGTTCAAACCCATCGCCTTACCTCAACTCTTTCTGGCCTTATATCGAAGCTATTGAATGGCAGTATCACCGGTGTCCGCGTTTGAAGGTTGTTTTCATTCCTGGCAGGTTCAGTCGTCTGGCGATAATATCCAGTATCCCAGTTTCTACCCCTTTCCCATTTCCGACCCTTTTGTGTCTTCGGATCGGTCGGAAGGTCTAGAATGGTCCCCATAGTTTAGAGGATAGCAATCCCACCACTATAAATCACATTAAAATCTCATTTCCGTTTTCACTAAAACACCTTTAAATAATCTGTTTTAAACAAGTCGGCGCCTCGAGTAATGTATTTTCTCTTTGTTACAAGTATGCCCGTTTACTGCATTTATTTCTTTCTAAATTGCCAAGCTAAGCAGGTTTAACACAACAATTCAATTCAAATTAAATAAATGAAATATGCTGTAATGTACTTGCAGTATATCAACAGAATGCAATATTGTTTACTCAAGACAATTTAACATCAACCGATTGCCTTGCGTTAAAACTGCACACAAATGGCCTATACAACATAATTAGACTATAGTTATTTCGCTAACAATTGCCTGTGTATTCGTGTGAAAGATCTTTTTATTTCCAGCGACCTGGTTGATTGCGGGTCCTTTGGGTAACAATAAAATTAACCCAGGACCCTTCTTTCAATTGGAATACAATGCATACATGGTAGATATATATACACTAAGTGTTGTTAAACCCATTGCATGTATTGATTACACGTATCTGAGCTTACCAACAGTTTGGATCCAGGTCTTAATTCAGGATATCTTTAAAACAAGAACTGTCCCATACCGGAAGTTCTTTTCATATTGCGAAATTTGAGAAGTATTATTGTTTAAGCAGACAGCATTTCTATGCGGTCGAGCACTATTGGAAACACGGTTATCGATCGATAGAAGCGGTTGAAACAACAGGTTAATATGGTTGAACACTGCATGTCCTACCCGAACAAATGTGATTAACTAATTGTATGAAGTCTCATAAATGATTCGAATAAGCTGGTCAAATCAAAATACCCATCAAACCAGTTATTGCATTATTCTAATGTGTGAATGGTAGAAAGGATTTTGTTCAGTACAATGATTTCAAATACAAACGATTCCTGTTATGAGTGTACATTTCTTCGTGCGAACGAGTCTTAATAGTATTTTGCATTGCCAAGAAAAACGTATGAGTTACCTTTAGAATAATGGACCATTGGTTTCGCCTTTTCAATTTTCGTCTCCTACACCATCATATACAAGCTAATCTCTCTTTCTCCTCGAAACATCAAATGAGTGTCGAACAGGTTGGATATGTAACCAAACGTTTTATAAATGAAAAATTCGTCACCAGCATCTCAAAGATATAGAAGTAGGTTTTGTGATCTGTATCGGCGGGTATGTATTGGAACAGCCGACAATAATCAATAATATTGGACAGATGATCAATGTTTGAGTGAGGTAACCGTGCCAGAACTTATTGGTTGTAGCACTATTAACAATTTCCCTCATATAAACGTGTTTTCACGCATCAGCAAACAGAGTAGATCCAGATCAGACGGCTCCTATAGGAGTAGTCTGACCAGGGTCTGCTCTGTTGGCTAACAGAATTTGAAAGATCTGTTTCTTTTCTTTCTGAAATGGCTGCAATGTTCCACCTCCCATATTTCATTTTATTTAATTTGTCCATGAATATTCAGTAGGTATTGGGAAATTGGAATACATGCAGAACAGGGATAACGGTTAACTAACTGAACTTTTAATATTATTATAAACAAACTATGTTTTAGCGCGGCATATACAAACAGGGCAGAGTCTGATCAAAAGTCCGCAGGCGTGAAAAGCCGTTTATATGAAGGAAAAGATTCAGGCCATTTGCCAACGTCTCCTTCCGTCGACCAAGTGTGAGTCACAATATACCTGGCAAAAGATCGACATCGCGAATTACAGTCACTATGTCATACATATCATAATACATAAAATACATTAGTCATGATCTCTGGAAAGGAACGTTAATGCGAAATCAAACAGCGTTGACTAGTCAGCGCAATACATACCCGGCTTCTTTCAGGCTCAACAGTCATGTTAATTTATCAAATACAGTAAAACCTATCTATAACGGCCACTAAATTGTGTAAATTAGTTGGTATTTAGGACAGGTGGCAGCTTAAAGCAAGGTGAAAGTAAAACAGAACGCTCCTATTGGAGCGTTCTGTTTTACTTTCACCTTGCTTTAAGCAGCCACCTGCCTTTAACACAAATACTTGATGTAATTTAGTGGCCGTTATAGAGAGGTTTTATTGTACTTCCGAAGCCGACGAGTAACAGCGTTGCTGCCAACCAGAAGTATGGTAGGAAACACGGTGGCAGGTCTAGGTATTCAATGTTTACAGTTGCAATTAGGTAACTGCTTTCATTTCGTCACTTACAATGCACATTTGCGCTAACTGTGACATGGGAGATAACTCGGCCAGTACAGGTGGAATGGTTGTGTAATTACATCCCTTGATGTAAGTACAGTAAAACCTCTACAAAATGACCTTCTGAAGAAGTCTGGATCATACAGGCGAGTGGAAACTTAATACAGGACGAAAGTTAATCCAAAGGCTGTCATATAAACTTTCAGCTTTACTTTCGTTATACATTAAGCAGTCACGTACAGTACAACTTTGTCTAACTAAGGGCGAAAATAATTATACAGTATCATATATCTTACTTTTGTCTTTACCATGGCATGGTTTTGATCAATATTTTCTTTAACTGTTCACAAATAGAGTATCCGTGGACATGACGGAATCAACATGTTTTAGTTCTTTAACCCTTTAACGTGTTTTCACGCATCTGCAAATAGAGTAGACTCAGATCAGACGGCTCATGTAGGAGCCGTCTGATTAGGGTCTACTCTGTTTGTTTTTGGCACGATATGGATTTAATTCTACAGTCTTAGTCAAAACAAAAATAATCCTTGAAAACTATACATTATAACAAATCAGCTAATAAATATTCATGATGTCATCATTTGTTACATAAATACTGAACAGGGAAAGGGTTAAGACATATATTAAAACTGTCCACAGTGAAATGTTAACCTTTGGGGGAGTAAAATTGGTCCGATTATACACACAGCTTCCCGGTACGATATACAGTTGAACTTCGATATCTCGAACTCGGAGAACTCGAACTTCGGGATAACTCGAACTAAAAGTTCGGTCCTTCAAAAATTTACAATACAGAATTGTTCTAAAATGTATTGCTACATATATATAGAAATATATGTGTCAGCTTAATGCAGGTCGAAAGTAATGCTGAAAGCTCCTACAGGAGCTTTCAGCTTTACTTTAGACCTGCATTAAGCTGTGAACTTGAGATATTGGTAAAATTATAAATCGGATTACTCGAACCTCTGTTACCTCTAATGTTATGGTCCCTTGAAGTTCGAGATATCGAAGTTCAACTGTATTTGCATTATAGTATAGTATGTACATACAACGAATATGTGTTTACAGCAAATGACGCACTTCTATATAGTCACTTGTTTAAATTATAGATGTCTAGGTAAGTAAGGAATATAACCCATTTCAATATTGTAAACCTGATAACAGTGTTACTCCCCTTTACTTGGAATATACCTAATAACTGGTATTGGAGAATATCTCACTGGTCGTTCACATTAACGCATTCCCTGATATTGACGCGTTTTGAAGACTCTGTAAAAGTCATTTTCTGAAACCATTGTGATAAATAGAGCATTTGCTCTTCTGGATCACAATGGTTTCGACATTACAAAATTCTAGATGCTTCCATTTTTGTAGTAAATGCTCCTTTTCGGTCGTTTATTCAAAGGGGTTATGTCTAACAATAGCCTATGAGGAAAAGTGTTAACCAGTCTTGAACTAACGATGCAGACTAGGACAGCAGAAACTCACTTATTCAAGAGCTTACTGAAAAGGGTCGGTTGGTTTTATCGTCTCTTCAAAACAGATGGGTGAAAGCATTCAATAGTCGCTTAAATTCGAATCAATTAGTACCGTTTAAGGTTCAGAATAGCATCTGGATAGAATTACCGATCTACCGTAAGCCAGCTGGAAAGTTTCCTTACGTGGAAAATCCGAAATCCCAGACTGGGATTCGAACCCACGGCGGAGAAATGATTTTAAAGACAGACGTTGCAAAATTATTTGATGAATTACATGGCTCACCTAAGCATGATTAAATAACATTATTACCGCAAGAAATTCTATTAAAAATAAAAAGGCTTGATAATGGCATACGTATCAAAGTGCTCTTTAATTAGCTCTTTAATGTTTTTGTCTCGGCCATAAAATCTAGAGAGGCGAAAATTCAGCGAATGCTTGGCCGAGAAATAATCAAAGAGTCAAATATTGATATCAGATAATTACATTTTAATAAAATTTTAAAGTGGTAATACTGTAATATTTCAGTATGCTCATGTAAAGTAAAAGTAAAGTACAAAATGTACCTAGTTATAGTCTACTTTCAGTCCGAATGACCGCTCAGCCGACTGTACATTTACTCCCCTGGTCATTGAGTCATTGGCCTACAATATTGAGCACTACTAACATATGGCGCAATCATGCAGCCGCACTACCGGCGAGTGACCATCACAGGCACCCATTTTAACCCCTGGGTGGAGAGGATGTGCGGGTGGAAGACACGGAAAAGTGTCTCTGAAATTTCCGGGAGGGACCGGGATTTGAACCCCGGACCTCCGGACTGATAGTCAAGCGCGTTACCACTAGACCATCGCCACCTGCGTAGGATGTAATAGTTACCATTACTGTAATATCTCGGTATGCTCATGTAATAGTTGTCATTACTGTAACATTTCAGTATGCTCATGAGTTTTACACTTTAAATTGATAATAGGTACCATTACTGAAATATTTCAGTATGCTCGTGCGTTTTGCGAGTGTATCTTATATACAAAACTAGTTCGAGGATTACATTCTTAAGAATCAATTAAATGAAACACAGAAAAGGGAGTATTTAACCATGATTGAAGCAGTACAGTCAGGTCTATAAAATTCATAAGCGAACAGAGCAGACCCAGATCAGATAGCTGTCTGATCTGGGTCTGCTTTGCATAAAAATGCGTTTTTACGAAGGCAATGATTAAGCACTAGGCCATGGAAACCATATCTCCATCAAATCAAATTGGACGTCTATGTATCTATATATCAAAAGATATGGGCGATGTAGGCTTTTAGTTTGCCCGGATCACATTTTCACACCTGTGAAAAAATACGATCACATTTTTCAAACATGTGGAAAATATGATCACGTTATTCACACAACTCTGCCGCATGTTTCACATTTCCTCTGAAAGTTGTGATCGATGTCAGCTTTTGATATGACACTTAATGCCCGTGCTATCAGGCTACAGCTACAGCTACATGCAATCTGGTCCACGAAAAATGTTTTCTCTTGTTTTGGGAGTTGTGAGGCTTCTGAAATCGTGTTCGACTTTATTGTTGACAAGCGCCGTCTCCATAGCGATACGGATTCGATCTTGGCTAGTGCTATAATAAATTGTTAATTGTATGGTAGTGCACGCTCGTGTCATGGCTATTCGAGACTTAATTGTGAGTTTCAAAATGATATAACAATATTCTCTCAATATATATCCAAATAGTCTTACCTGTAGATAACATGCAAGGCCTATAGCCTGGACAAGTCTTTTCAAGGACATGCTTACGCTTGGAGGTCAACTATACTAGCTTCTTTAATGCGACTCTTCGCTGTCAGAGAGAGAATGTGGTTAAAGTGGTTCCTTTAATAAAAGCTCGTGCCATATTTTTTATAGTAAACTCGTGTCATTAAAAACAATTTGTAATGAACACTCATGTAAGATCCTTTATATATGGAATCGACATAAGACTAAGTTCAATAACTGAAGTCTTGAAGTAAGTGTTTTCTAAGGAACGTTCAGGTGGGATGTTTATTTGTTATTAGCTTGTTTAACCGTTACCACCAATGTCGCAAAAATGCACCACGACAAATAGTGCAGTCCCAGATCAGACGCCACCTTTTCTGTCTCAAACTATATTTCTATATCTGTGTTTTATTCATTTGAAATTTGCATTTATTTAACTTATTTCCTGATTTTACCGAATGATTTGACAGAATTGGTTTGCGGACGACAGTTAGAAATTTGTCGCCGAAAGGGTTAACAATTCGCTTAATGAATATTCATGTAAGAAATCGCGACACCATGTATATTTATAAATTAGATGAATATTTATTATGGTATATGGACACAGGAAATGTTGACCATGCCAGTAGCGGTATAATCAGATCTATATTATTCATAAATACTTAAATTGCTCTGATCTAATATTTCGACCACTAAGGGTCTTTTTCAAATATTATCATGTCAAAATACATGTGTACATGTCACATTTTTGTTACATGCACTCAGCCATAAAATCAAAGAGAATTGGACGTGTATATTATTCTCTTTGATTTTATGGCTAAATGCATGTAACAAAAATGTGACGTGTGTTTTGACATGATAATCTTTGAAAAAGACCCTTAGTGGTCGAAATATTAGATCAGAGCGATTCAAGTATTTATGTATTATATTAATTCCCTGTTTTGGAATAGTTTCGTCTATATTATTCTACAAGCAGACCGATCAGATTCTGTGGTGTGCGGTGGTCTAGTGGTAACGCGTTTGAATACCAATCCGGAGATCCGAGGTTCAAATCCCGGGCCCTCCCAGAAATTTCAGAGACGCTTTTCAGTGGTTTCCACCAGCACCTCCTCTCCACCCATGGGTTAAAATGGGTACCTGTGAGGGTCACTAGCTGGTACTGCGACAGCATGATTCCGCAGTGCACAATATTGTAGGCGAATGAATCAATGACCAGGGGAGTAAATGTACTGTCGGCTGAGCGGTCCATCGGACTGAAAGTAGACAGTAACTAGGTACATTAGTTGTTTTTACTTTTGATCGGAGGCTCTTACAGGAGCCGTCTGGTCTGAGTCTACTCTTTTTGCAAAAGGCGCTAAAAGGCACATCTATTTAGTACATACTTAAACAAGAGGAAATACTGAAATAAAACGCAAAAATAACTAAAACATATTAGAATGCAAACCAATAACATACGGTTAAAACATGCGACCTAGCAGATACATATATGTATGCTTATGTCTCTTGACTTAGTGATATTTATACAACTGTATCATTCTCCAACTTACTCGTTGTCTACCAAATGTTTAACTTAATTTTTACTTGTTTGACGTCAATTCACAATACATTTAACCCTGTCGGCGCTAAATTTTTAATTGTCGTCTGAAAACCGATTTTGTTAAATCATTCGGTAAAATAAGAGAAATGAGATAAATAAGTGCAAATATCAAAGGAATAAAGCACAGATATAGAAATAGAGATTGAGACAAAAAGTGAAGTCAGTCCCTGATCAGACGCCGCCTTGAAAAGGCGGCGTCCGATCTGGGACTTCACTATTTGTCGTGATGCATTTTTGCGACATTGGCGGTGAAAGGGTTAAGGCAGTGACATGTCTTTCCCATAGGTTGGTCTGATTTCAGGACACCAGTGTTCCGAAGGCCACACAAAATGGCAAGATTAATGACTTATAAATAATTGTTTTAGTCCTGCTTGGACTATGTTATGTGTTGAATGGGCCCACCCTTGACCGGTTGAAAGGTATACTGATTGTTTATTTTAACCTGTATTTCGTTTTGAACAAGCCCAGCCATTTATTTTTAATGAGACCTTTTGTTTTCGTTTTGAATGATAATTCTGCAATAATACGTTTGCCGACATGACCCAAGGAAATTTTGAGAGAAATTTGTGAACGGTGCAGACCCAGCCTCGGTGTTGGTCTACACTGCTTGCCTATATCCTTATTAGGGTACACTAGATAACGTTGGTTTTCAAAACTTTCCATCAATACAATAATCTAAAATGCAGTTTCTACTACAATATCATTAGAAAAGAATAGTTCCGCAGCGTCTAACAGTTAGGGCCAAATACTATTTTTGAATGTCATTGAAATTGGTGCAAATGGCTAATATTTTTTCTGGCGGGTATGCTACTCAATAACTTACTAAATAATCGGCCAGAATGAAATTAGATTAGGAAACACCTGAAAAGCGGTGTGTTTGTACAGCACGTTTGTCAATAAGTGAGGTTCTACTGCAATGTATTAACCCTTACAACGCTGAGTTTTCAAATGGACTCTTCCAAAATTCAAACAAGTCAAACTTATGGTGAATGTTTAGGGATTTTTCTAAAGAAAAGTGTAACATGAGAAACAGTGCAGACCCTGATGAGAGGGCTCCTCTTGGAGCCCTCTCATCAGGGTCTACACTGTTTGTAAAGGACATAAGTGACTCGTGCCCCGTACAGCAAGTGTAAATAATGCACAACATATTTGAAACAGTTTGTATTCGGATGAGACATAGAGGAACACGTCATCTCATCAGGATCGTAAAACAAATGCAAGATAGTCTGCTGCATAATTTGATTATGAGGTATATGCATGTTCTATCAATGAAACACTTGCTTTAGCATGCTAAAGGTTAAGCATACAAAACCAGTTTTGAGGTTTGACTCGAGACATCGCAGGTGCTCAGACAATATAATATTACTTACTAATCACCTGTAATTAGACTAATTTCTTCTGTCATCATGTGGTCAGCTGAAGTTCAGCTTCACGGGGCACAATGACGTCAAACGTTCACACATAGATAGACACCACCGACCAGATTCAAGGGCATGGCAGGGTTCAAGAAAGCCCACCATGTCTTTATACTGATGACATTGATCACGTTAAGTTTACGTGTTCATAGCATGTTTAAATAAAAGTACACCGATTCTGCAAATTCTCAACATGCTACCTGCATTTCACTGTTTGTTGAATGTCTGGATGTTTCGTATCTTCAAATCTGGTAGTGCAAGACAAAGAACAGGCAAAAACATAACATAGGCTGCGTTCAAATGAAATAGCAAAACATTTTGAAAATTGCCACGGAACACTTGATTGGACTGATACGTATGCTTTTCGAAACGTATAGACGAAGTACGGACAATACAATCAAATACGGACATTACAAACAAATGCGGGCATTACACGCAAATGCGATTAATATAAGCACATGCATACAATTCAAGCAAATATAGGTAATACAAACAACTACGGACATTAAGAACAAAAGCGGGTATAACAAGTACATGTAGATATGGCCAATATAAACAAATAAGGACACTACAAGCTAATGCGCACAATTTAATCAAATACGGACAATACAATCAAATGCAGGCAATGCAAGTAAATACGGATAACACAAGCAAATACGGATAATACAAGCACATAAGGTTGATACAAGCAAATGTGGGTATTACAAGTTTTGGACACCTGTGGTTGTATTATCAATATGCAGTAAATGATATCTATTCAATAAGAATGTCACTTTCTTATCACTTAAAAAAAATAAGTCGGTTGATAGTCTATTCTATTGAAAACATTATTTCGAGAATAATTTGCTGAAAATATAAAGCAGTTTTTTTTGTAAACCGCTTGGCATACGAGTATGCGTGGTACTTTCATTGTTCAAGACGGCTCTCGTGCATCAATAAGCTAATTGGAAATTCTACTAAGTGTAACAAAGGGTTAAGCTGGAAACAGGAGACACGTTTCTTGATAACAGCAGAAAGGCAATTTGTCAGGTGTTTTCTTTCAATTTGAGGAAATTAATAGTATTAAATCTCTTATGTTATGCTTTACGGTAGATAAATGTCACTGTGTCGTTGGGTAATGTAATTTATATGTTTATTTGTTTCTAATGTCAATGCTGTAGGTTACCTGTATCAACACTTGTACAGCCATGCTGTACAAGCCGGCTTTTATGGCGATGCGGTAGCGTGCTTGACTAGGAATCACGAGGTCTCATGTTCGATCTCCACACACGACAGGTATATTTTCTCTCAGAGAAACCCCGGTTACACTAACATTGGAGTAAGTTCACTGGAAAATCTTGCCATGAGAACATTTCTTTCTACAAGAAATTAAAATATAATACAGTAATATCTCGATTATTCGAATACTAAAATACGTATTATTATCGATCTTTAAGACAGGAGACAGCTTAATGCATGGCGAAAGTCACACATAAAGCTTCTCTAGGAACTTTCTGCACGACTTTCAGCATGCATTATGCAGTCACCTGCCTAAAAGGATCAACATTATTCTACACAGAAAATTCGAATAATCGAGATTTTACTGTTACAGTACAGTAAAACCTCTCTATAACGACCACTAAATTACATCAAGTATTTTGTGTTAAAGGCAGGTGGCTGCTTAAAGCAATGTGAAGGAAAAACAGAATGCTCCTATAGGAGCGTTCCGTTTTACTTTCACCTTGCTTTAAGCAACCACCTGCCCTAAATACCAACTAATTAACACACTTTAGTGGCCGTTATAGAGATGTTTTACTGTACCTATATTTCGCTGTTTCCTTATTACAGTGGACTTCAATATTCTTGCATTTTGTGTTCAGAGAGGAACTACATTTCAAATTGCGATCTTAATCTGGATCTATTGTATGCCGATATCAGATCAATACTTTCTGATACGAAATAACAAGAAGAATACACACAAAGTGATACATAAATACAATGATAACAGATCGTACAGAGTTGATAGTGGTACGATATTCGCATAGCGATAAACACTACCACCTGGTGCAAATTAAAAAAAAACAAGCAAAGAAAATGTACATATAATGGACTGTATGGAATCTCAAAAGTGTCATTATCTCAAAATATTCAATGATTTCAAAAGGCAATGCATTTATCTGTATACGTCTTTAATTTTCAAATAAATAAATAATATTAATTCTACATATACATATGGTTTAAGACTCTCTCGTATTGACATTTCAAAATCTTAAAGACCACCTGCAATCTGTTTAAAAGTGTCGTCAGGGGTAATCGAGTTTCTGAAATCGATTTTAGACTACAACCAGCAGTAACCTGATACATTTACCGGGAAAATTCAGAACTATATTTTAGATTATCACCAGTAATATCCTGTAACCGGGAATAACTGGAGTTATATAATACATTACCAACAACAGTATCATGTAGCTGGGAATAACTGGAGTCATATCTTAGATTATTAACAGCAGTATCATAGAGTTATATGGTATTAATGCTTTAATTTAACATGGTATTCACAATATTTTATTAGAAGTTTACTATGCGCTTTGGAAGTCATTAATAGATGACATGTTTCCTAATGGGGGTCTGAGCTAAGGACATCTCGAAGTTAATTGACAAAATAAATCACATTAGTACTGGTTCTCAAATAACCAGTAAGATTTGAGGATCGACAGCAAGACTTGAGGACCGGTAGTAAAAATTGAGGTAAGACAGTAAAACTTGATGACCGATTGTAAGAACTGAGGACCGATAGTACGCATAAGTGTATTGAGGATAGATAGTAAGATTTTAAGACATGTAGTAAGATTTTAGGACCTGTAGTAAGAATTTAGGATGGATAGCAAGAGTTTAGAACTGATAGAAAGAGCTAAGGACCGATAGTAAAATTTGAGTACCGATAGTAAGAGTTCGGTTGAGGATCGATTTACAATCTCGTTCAGATAATCCCCAAAATAATATAAAGAGACAACAGGATCATTGTTACCACTTGGTAAACAAACATGAGGGTATTTAAAAGCAGCTGATCGTTCAATGCATAACGAATGCACGTGTAATACAGAACTGCTAGACTGTGAGTCAGATCTCCGATATGAGAACACTGAACTGCGAACTTTTAAAGTCAGGACTCTGAAGTCAGAACCCTTAATTTAGGACTGTGGACATACTTGGAAGTATCGACTCTGAGGTCTGAAGTCAGGTGTTTTAATTAAAATTGTGAAATCGAAAATGTCAACTCTGAGGTCTGAACCATGAAGTCAGAATTAAGGTCTGAGAGAATCAGTTCTGACTCTATAGTGAAGACTTCGCAGTTCAGACTTCACAGTTCAGACTTTACAGTTAAAATTTAACAGCTCAGACTTTAGTTTAAACATATTTTATTTGAAAAAGTATACATTAATCGTGATAACCACAGAGTATCACTATATGATTAGAACGAAAGCTAAAAGCTTATTGAGTTCTTCTTCTCACAGCTCAGACTTTACAGTTCAGACTTCACAGTTCAGACTTTACATTTCAACCTTTTAAGATCAGGCGTTACAGTTCAGACTTTACAGTTCAGACTGTATAGTTTAGACTTCACAGTTCAGACTTTATAGTATAATTTCACAGTTAAGACATCATATTTATCAACTGTCAGGCCTTTAGACACATGTGAACAATGAAACATGAACTTTGAAATTATCACTGCATTTCGCTGTTGTTATGTTATGGCCATGTTTTCGGGAAGACGGTCTCGGATTTCTACAGACATTTCAAACTATTGCATCTGATTAGGGTATACACGTTCGCCATTCATCATCAACTTCAGAGTTCAGTAACTGTTCAAATTCTGTAAAAGTCGAGGTGGTCATCAGACGTCGCATGTTTAAATGACAAATTAACCGAGTCTTTACTATTTGCACAGTGGAGCATTTGTTGTCGTGGGAATCTTTATGACGCATTATTGAAAGAAACAGAAAATCCTGCTAAACTGACAACATTCTTGCCTAATGTACAACGCCGTGTTTTTCTATCAACATGTAGGTTAGACTGCATAATGAAAACTCTTCATGAAATAGACTGCACAGAGCGTCAGTGAAGCCATTCTATTTCATGAAGACTTGTCATTGGCAGTCTAACCGATTTAAACCGCAGTTTGATTTTGGCGGCAATAATCCAGTCTTCATATAGGTTAGACTGCATTATGACAAGTCTTCATTAAATAGACTGCGCGGAGCGTCAGTGCAGTCAATCTAGTTCACGAAGACTTGTCATTGGCAGTCTAACCGATTTAAACTGCAGTTTCATTTGGGCGGCAATAATCCAGTCTTCACGAAAAAGGAAAAACCTGAATAACCAACTCTCATTGGCCAACGCCATAGAATGTTTGAAAACTGCGGTTTAAACGAAAAAGGAAAAACTGAATCAACAACTCTGATTGGCCAACGCTACAGAATTTTCGAAAACTGCTGTTTAAGACAATAAGAGCGAGATATATACAAACAACGGATATATTTGCATACTTCACTGAAACAACCATCAGCAACAAAACCAACCAGAATAAATAAAAACTGTCAATCTAACAATGTAACCGACTACAAATCAACCGATTTAATGATTTACATAAATATTCTTGAAAAATTGAGTCTAATCATCGAGCGGAACAAAAACAGTAAGAACAGCAATTATATACTGGCAGCGAGTCATAACCATTGTTTCCCCAGCTGTGATATTAACTAACAAAAGGAAGTTTCCTTTGATGATCCTTCCTCTCTCGATACCCATCCAAACTTCACAGGTGTTCTTTTTCTGTTTACAAAAGCAGGGACTGTGATTTCATTCCAATTACGATGGAAATGAACTATTCAAGAAACAAACTGTTAAGCTTGCCAAAACATAATGGGAATAGACTTCCAGGTGGTAAATTACATACAGTAACATCCGCCTAAACATCATGTTAACCTTGGCCCCTCATATAACCCCCTTTTCACGCATTTGCAATCAGAGTAGACCCAGATCAGACGGCTCCTGTAGGGGCCGTCTGATCAGGGCCTGCTCTGTTTGCTCTTGACATGATATATATAGATAAGGGCTAATATTCATAAAGCTCCTAAGGAGAACTCCCTTAGTTTGTTGAGTATTCCTTAATCTTATAAAATCAATACAAGTAAAGATATTTAAGAGAAATAAAGCTAAATATAAAATATATACTTAACCAAGTATTCTAGAAGTCATTCAATAAAAAGATACCAAAAAGTTTTGCTGTAAACGTAGACAGAAAATAATTCTCCTAAAGTTGTCCTAAGGTTAACATATTTCCTAAGGAGCTTTGTGAATATATTTCTGATTCTACAGCTTTTGTAAATACAAAACAATTCCCTTGAAAAGTTTACATTGTAAACATTGAGCTAATAAATATTCATGTTATCATTATTTCTTTGGTGAATATTGAACAGGGAAAGGGTCAATGTTTGATATATTCATGAAAGAAATGCAGAAAGCTCACAAAGAAGCTCTGCATTATATCATTAAGCGACTGGCACCTTTTAAAGACACTATTTACACCAACTGATGGTGTTACCACGGTTATGTTGTACCAATATACACCAACTGATGGTGTTACCAAGGTTCTGTTGTGCCAATATACAACAACTGATGGTGTTACCAATGTTCTGTTGTACCAATATACACCAAATGATGGTGTTACCAATGTTCTGTTGTACCAATATACAACAACTGATGGTGTTACCAATGTTCTGTTGTACCAATATACAACAACTGATGGTGTTACCAATGTTCTGTTGTACCAATATACAACAACTGATGGTGTTACCAATGTTCTGTTGTACCAATATACACCAACTGATGGTGTTACCAATGTTCTGTTGTACCAATATACAACAACTGATGGTGTTACCAATGTTCTGTTGTACCAATATACACCAACTGATGGTGTTACCAATTTTTCTGTTGTACCAATATACACCAACTGATGGTGTTACCAATTTTCTGTTGTACCAATATACACCAACTGATGGTGTTACCAATGTTCTGTTGTACCAATATACATCAGCTGATGATGTTACCAAGGTTCTGTTATACCAATATACACCAACTGATGGTATTACCGCTGTTCTGTTGTACCAATATACCAATATACCAATGTGACAGTGTTATCAAGGTTCTGTTGTACCAACTGATCGTGTTACCGAGGTGGTTCTGTTGTACCAATATACACCAAGTGATCGTGTTCCCAATATTCAGCTGAACACATATACACCAACTGATCATGTTACCGAGACTCTGCTGTACCGATATGTAATGTACCAATATACAATATACGTAAACGTCGCGGGCTGTTTTATGAAAACCGTAGCGAAAAGTTGTAATCTATTTAGTCAGAATTTTGTCAATATCTACACTGTTTTCACTCCAAGCTATTAAAGGAAAAACTTTTTATTTTAGACGGAACGTTGGTTTAATAGTGTGAACATTTTTTAGTTGTCAAAGCCCATGTATATATCGTATATCGTGCTAATTTAGAAGGTATGTATATCGTTTATCGTGCCAATGTAGAAGGTCTGTATATTGTTCAACGTTTATCGTGCCAATGTAATCTAAAATATGTATACTTTCGCTGCAAAGGTATGGAATATCGCAATAATAAAAAAAAGTATATCGTGTGTCGTATCGAGCGCGTATAGTATATCGTAATGGTTCGATTACCTTATATCGAATGTAACGTATGCCAACGGATATCTTCACAGTACTGTACAGACGGGAAAGTTTTCAGTCGGCAATTGTCCAGATAAAAACTCGCAGAGCAGTGGAATATTTTCTCATGACCTAAATGATTCATTCAGAGTACCGAACGAACTGCTGAACTATCAACACCAGGCGTCTGGTTTACCTTGGTGTTTTGGAGATAAACAAAAGCACCATAGGTTTAACAGGCATTGCAGCATTGCCAATAACAACAGTCTCACTGTGTGTTCTCTACACTCACCTCACCTGTACTTTTCAAAGTTTTACTGTCAGACATGATAGGATATCTAACTCTTCCCAAAGTTTTACAGAGAAACCAGATTGTAAGTCGGGTCCTGTAATAATGCTCTCTACAATCTATATCTAAAACTTTAGAATACCGAAGACAATCTACTCATATGTTGATGTTTCGGAAACAATTAGGTGTATATGTGTTTTGCTGATGCTTCCATACACTGCAATGTGTAAATGTCGTACTACCCCAGATCTCACGTGATCTCGACTGGTTGTGTCAACGTTTTCAGTGGATGTTACTGCCAGACTTTTCTCAGCCATTTGTAAAGCGTGCCCACTATCTGTTACTGTTTTGTTGTACATGTCTTAGTGTTTACGATCGATTGAAAGTATGTCACGTTATTTCGTAACGTTCAGTGCATGTGATACGTAGAACATTATTTTTGCAAGATCATATTTTCTCAGGCCTATCATCTAAAACTGCTGAGAAGAATGTGATCACATTTTTCAGGTGCGAATAATATGATGTTTGACGAATAAGGTCCTACAGTGTCGTACAAGACTCCGATAACCGTATGCATGTAAAATAATCCTGATTTTCTGGCCAAGAACACACATGTCTAATCTAGCAATCAGTCCATGCAGGAGAAATGCCATATACTGTATACTAAATACGGTAGGTTCTCTTTTTCTGAAACAGTTACATGAACTTAACATACTTTTATAAATTGAAGCATGTAGCATAATTATACCTGTAACTACATATATCTGAACACAGGTTTCATGACAAACGCCGCCATCGTGTCACTTAACCCTTTCCTCCATTAGTATTCATGAAAGAAATAACGCCATCAATATTAATTAAGATTCATTTGTTATAATAGCACATGGACACATGAAGTTTTGGCCATGGCAGAAACGGTAGAATATTACCTATATTATATCATAAGCAAACAGAGTAGGCCCTGACCAGACGACTCCTATCGGAGCCGTCTGATCTGGGTCCACTCTGTTGCAAATGCATAAACATTCATATTTATTGAGGAAAAGGCTACCATGGATTCATATCTGAAAAAAACCCAATATAGAAATCATAATTTTATATTCAGTTTGCAAACCTTTGGCGCCTTGCCTGGCGGTTTTATACTTCAACAGGAGACCAGGATAAAGAACAATCACAACCACACAAAGTGCTTTTCGTAAGAAAATATTGGACTAGCGTTGGAATCCATTCATCATTATGAGCAAGTATTTGTTTGCATATTTGCTTCGTCCTCTTCAGTTCCGAAGTAAAAGTCACATTCAGTATTTCTTCAAAATGAATTAATCACAGTAAAATATACTGATACTGATAAGATACTGAATTTCTCGTCGTTTAATGTGATTCTAACGTTTTGTGGCATTCATATTTCTGACACCACTCACCACTTTACTTTCTTGAAAAATGTAATATCTCACATAGATACATGTATCTAATAAGTGGAAACTTTTCATGAATTATCTTATCTTATTTATTTTCGTGATAAATAATTAATAAAGATTAATTCATTAACCATTTACTCCATGAATATTCATATAAGAAAAATGGCCTTATGAATATTAATTAGTTTATGAATATTAATTAGATTAATAATTATTGTTATTACAGCTCAAGGGCACAGGAAACGTTTGCCATGGCAAAAAAACCCTGTAGAATCATATCTATATTATATCATAAGCAAACAGTAGGAGCCGTATGATCTGGGCCTACTCTGTTTGCAAATGCGTAGAAAGGCCGACATCCCTAAATCGTGGAAGGTACCAAAATGTAAAGTACATTCACGGTTCACTGCTCGTTGTTTACCTATACTACATCGTTTCACCAGTGTCCCGGTAAATGGCATTAGTTGGAATGGAAGAAATGGTTTAATATATTCTTGAGATTTGAATCTGACAATATGTTTAGGGACTTCAATAAAACCACAGTATATCAATCATTGCATTAAAATTCATGTTCTATTATACATGGTGTTTTCACTACAATTCGAGGCGAATATTAATGTTTCAGTAAGTTTCCATACTTAATTTTCTTCGCTCGTATCAATGCTGCCTTACAAGAGGTTGAAACCATTTGTGGAGGATTGTAATAACCTAACGTAAGCATTTTCATAATGATTTGGTAAGATACAAAAAGTTAAATAAATTCCGTAATACTGGCGGAAATGCAGAAATTCGCAAAACAGCTGCGTAAATAAACGATTTTAATCAAGCGATGCATTATTTGATTTAAATCCAGATAAATACGTAGCAGGTGTCTGTACAAGATTTGAATCTGGCAGTTTGAAACTGCACGTCTTATTCTTAGTGCTAAATTAACTGTATATAAGGTTGCTTGAAATGGTGTCTGTGCGAGAACTATATATATGGGAATATGGTATAAACATTGAATAAAGACAATCATTTCGTTGTACCTTTTCTCATTCTCACTTTTTCTATGCCGTCTTCTCTGTTATCGCCAATATCAACCCGCCTTTCAATGTGTTTGTCATGATTAGATAGATGGTTAGCTTACGACTGAATACAAAACTGCTATTTTAACCCTTCGCTTGCTGAATTTTAAAACACATTTCTCCTTCTTTACCCATGCCCTGTTGTATAATTACATATATCTTCACTGTGTACAAGTATTTCGCTGTGCAATCACTGCTGTGGAGTGCACTGGTTGCAGAATCAACTTGTAAATAGTGCAGACCCTGATGAGACTGTTCCTGCAGGAGCTGTCTCATCTGGGTCTTCACTATTTACAGGTAGGTATATTGACGTGAATAGCAAGCGAAGGGTTAACTGGCAGCAACAACATGTCTTTATTGAAGTGAAAAACAATACTTAGAAACAGTTGTGTATGTATTTAATGAATTTCTAAACATCCGGTATCGGCGTACAGTCTCAATAGAAACGAGTGGTATTCCGCTATCGTCAGTGAATTTGAAGTACACCTATGACAATTACCATATTTCTTGCATAACATTTAGTGGGTTTTTGTCAAATGCAAATGAAATTCATTTTCCTAATAACTGAAAAGAATTTCATAAATAGATGTGTTATAATGATTTATATTAAAACGATTATATCTGCAGCAGGCAAAATACTTCACCCCGCTGCTGAACATTGTATCTCGTATTTGCTACATGTTTCCGTTTCAGACAATTCGGTGTAACAGTCTAAAGGTTTGCTATTTCACAATGAAAATTTAAACGTTTAGTTAAAAAGAATCCAACTATGACGGGAATGCACCACGCAACCGTTGCAAATGTCAAGTTGAAGCGCATCCCCATTGCATGACCGACGAACAAGCGGGAACATGAAAAGTTTGATCGCTAACATGGTTTTGTGGTTTCTGACATTCACACACCCTTGTTCGAGACTTTTGAAGGACCAATGATTAGAATTTATAACATTCCAAGGGTTGTATAAACTAGTCCACAATCTAACCTTCAGCACGCCGAACATCATCAGACTGGCAAACATTAACTTTCAATAGGTTCTTTGCCCCTTGATATAAAATAAAATGATACCAAGTAGTGTGCGACCAACAGCATGATAAAGCATTTGAAAAACAGAAACATTCAAGAGTGTGGCATAATAGTCAGATATAGCATTATTTGTTTAACCCTTTCGCTGCCAATCTCTGTCGTCTGCTAACTTTGTCGTCTGTTACAAATTTTCATTTTTTTTATTTTCTTCATTTTTGTTTCAAAAACATAGTAACAGTAACAAACAGTTTGGATCCTGATGAATCGCCGAGTTACTCGGTGTCTCATCTGGATCCAAACTGATTGCGTAGGTAATCACAGATCCGGCATTGGCAGCGAAAGGGTATATCTTGGTATATCTATATATACAAACAACAAACTGTGAGCGGTGTCAGCTTCGACGTTGATCAAACAATTTAGTACGATAATCAACAAATAATTATGTCAGTATACGAGTAGCTGGTGTAAAGTTATTTAGGAATGCAGTGACTGTTAGAGTTGTTCAGTTCTCAGCAACATAATAACCCATTACCTCATAGGTTATTTTTTAGATATAACCTATTTGAACAAATCTACCAAAAAGGAGTACTTACCAGAGAAAAGGAAAAAATAGAATTGTGTAGTTTTTAAACCATAATGATAAATAGAGCATTTGCTCCCATAGATCAAATGCTTTATTTATCACAATGGTTTCAAAAAGTGACTTTTAAAGAGGCGTCAAAAGATGTCAATGTGAGCAAATGAGATAACAGATAACATCGTAAACACATAACTCAGAATGGCTCGTTAAATGTCGGGGATTGTTTAGATTTTAATTAACGAAATATAAAAATAACCAAGACAAGTTCATTCGCAACAAACTAAATTCATTCGTACGCCCAATACAGATTGTCTGAGACTTTCTACGACTACCGACGGTATCCACGACTCGTCGCACAACCTGCTACCATTGTATACGATCATGAGGTTTAAGATGATAGTATTCTGTTGTAAGTACTAGTATGACTGAAGCTTACAAATCTTAGAGATGGATTTTGTCTCTTCACATTATCACTACATGTGATGTTTCCGAGTATATACGTAGATTTATGTTCCCGTTTTCGCTACAAGTGTGAAAAACATTTAATTAACCCAGTTGTGCCAAGTGTTCCTTAAAAGGGACGTAGGCAAACAGTGTATACCCAGTGTAGGCTCTGCACTGTTTGCTGAAACCACCGATGTCAATGACTTGTTCCAACAAATATTTTGTTAGCTGTGCCCCTCAACATGAAAAATGGAGCCTTCCACAATGACATTTGGACGAATTTTCTTCAAATAATGTCGGAATAAATGGTTTAAGGGAACGCCTCACACAAGAGGGCACGGCATCCAAACATAATCAAACAGGAAACAGCAAAGCTACCAGAAAAAACCCTGACGAAACGAACAAAAAGACATAAAACAATTAACATTTCCACATAAAAAGGTTGATCATAATGTGAAAGCAGGGGTAGCGGTCAGTGGCCAAACAAAGGCCACTGGGGGGGGGGGGGGGGGGGGGGCTTCAACCATACATGCGGGTAGCTAATCTCACGCTTATCCCACCGTAAAAATCAAACTGTAAAGTAAAGTTCCACCTCCAGACAACTCCACAACACAAGGAACGACGCCAATATAAATTAACTGTGAAACAAGACGTAGTAGTTTCATAAATGTTAAGTGACGTAGAATGCAAAAGCCAATTCTACGCCGACATGCTTCACATTCCGTTTATACTAAATAGTTAAATCATCCTGTCGACCTGACTCGGTGTTTGGCCAGTGATTAACTTCCTCATAACGTCCTGTTTATGATGCAAAAAGTTTGTATTTAACGAGTATGTCGACAGCCTAACTATACTTCAGCATAATAAAAATTGTCCACCTGTTATTAATGTCGACTGCTCAAATTGCTTGTCGCTTATATTTAAATATGCTCCGATGGTCTGCTTATAGCCAATGGAAACAGTTCGTTTCACTTAAATGTTTTCGTTTTACATGCACGTTACCACTGTATTTGCCATCGCGGTTGTTGTAGATTAGTCGGAGAGGGGGTACGTTTATTTACACCGTTTGTCTTTTAAGGTGGGGATGGAATAAGTGTGAGGTTGGGCGCCCCATGACCGGTTTAACCCCCCAGTGACTTTTGTCACTGACCGTTCCAAGGCGGTACGTCCATCTTCCCCCTATTGTATGTTTGTTTTGTCTTTGTGCGTCTCTTTATGTTTTTGATAGTTAGGTACATTTGCAATGTTGCTGTTCGGGCGGCTGTTTGTTCTGTATGTGGTGTTTCCTGCATGACTCATATAATTGTACTTTTAGCAGAATAACGGAATGGTTTATTTGCAATATTGACAGTGACGAAAGAACACTAACTATTCAATTTCACATTGGGCCTTTATTGAAGGTGATAATGATCAAGCTTCTGTTAGACAGGACAACACATTCCAAGTCTCATTTTCCAAATTCACTTTCCCATAATATATATAAGATTAATCAAACTACATTTCATTTTATCTTGCCGATGTCACCTTTGGAAATTAATTGTCAAGCAAACAGTTGGAGCCCTCTGATATGGGTCTACAATGTATGGTCCCTTTTAGGGGCAATAGACACGCATTTGGTTAAAGTGTATCTCTAGAGCATCACTTCACGTAGAAGTTATTGTGATAGTTTTTAACCCTTTCGGAGCCAAGCTTCTTGTGGACGTCTGCAAACCAATATCGTTGTCGTTCAGTAAAATAAGGAAATGAGAAAAATAAATGCAAATTTCAAAAGAATAAAGCACAGAGCTGGATATAGAGTTTGAGACAAAATGTGAAGTCCCTGATCAGACGCCGCCTATTTGTCATGGTGCATTTTTGCGACAGTGGCGGTCAATGGGTTAATCCTATTTTAAGGAAGTGCAATATCAGTGTTGGTCTTGTTTCGTTGTTATCAGTTTTAGGGGTGATGTGTTAATCGAGTATCCTAGTGAGGCGAAGTCACTCGGTGTCTCTTCAGGATTCACGCAGTGTACATTTGTTAAAGTATAGTAACTGTAGCTTTAACCTGAGCCACTCCACGGTATCCGTTTGGGTATTTTCGTGTTCGTTTGGACCTCGCCAGTTGTTTTACTGTACTTGAAATGATGGTTTTATCACTCCATAATCTAATTCGCTGTATCTGCTGGACTGCCGGAATACAAACTGAATACCATTGATAAAATGCAGTAAAACCTTTATATAGCGGCCACTTATTTGTGTTAATTAGTTGGTATTTAGGCCAAGTGGCTGCTTAAAGCAATGTGATAGTAAAACAGAACACACCTATAGGAGCGTTCTGTTTTACTTTCACCTTGCTTTAAGCAACCACCTGCCTTTAACACAACATACTTCATGTAATTTAGTGGCCGTTATAGAGAGGTTTTACTGTAGTCGTATTTGTCTTGTACCATCGAGGATAACCGGAAAACTATTACAAACCCATAAAATTATAGCCTTGTATCTAAAAGTACAAAGATAGTGTAACATCATTACTGCCTGCTAGGGTATTATTAACACGTAACGCTTTACAACGTAAAGTAATGTAGGCAGGCAGTTTGGGATAAGAGGCTGAGTCACTCTCTGTCTCAACAGGATTCGCACTGTGTGAAACTCTTCCTATATTCCTATATCCTAAAAGAAAATACAGAAAATTACCTCAGCAGACGACAGTGACTAAAGACATTGTGCATTATGTTAACATCCTGTAAAGTCTTCTTTAAGTATGATGTTAATCGCATGATACATCTAGTTCAATAGTATAATCACCCACGGGTACACAACGGCGCACACTATGAAATTTTATTGCTCTCTCACTCGTTTCAATAGCTCATTAGGTAGGACGTTTGGATGTAACCCTTTCCTCCATAAATACGCCTTCCTACGCCTCTGTAAAAGTCACCTGTTGAAACCATTGTGACAAATAGAGCATTTGCTCATATAGGAGCAAATGCTCTATTTATCACAATGATTTCAAACTACAAAATTCTAAAAGTTTCCTTTTCTCTAGTTAATTCTCCTTTTCGGTAGATTTATTCAAAGTGGTTGGATCTAAAATTAGTCTATGTGGGAAATGGTTAAAGAGGGAGGTCAAGGGTGTGATCTCTGGTTGGGTCACACCGAAGAACGTACAACAGTACCAGGTAGCTTAGCTACTCGGTAAGTCAGGATTGATGACTGCTTATCGTAGAGCTTCTGTAATAACATATGTTAGTCATTTATATTATTCCATTTAACGACAAGGGCTCAAATTTATTCTTTTGTTGTTTTTTGCTAATCTAATACATCGCTCATTTATTAATCAGAATTCCATATGTAAAGCTGAAGCGTCTGTCTCCAAAATAGCAACTATTTATAAAATATAGATCCAAAGAAATATCACATCAATTTAAATTTTAAGCATTCAAACGATACATATTCCGGTTCGTAGTAGTAATGTTAAACCTCGGATCTTGTCACAGAATCTTGGATATCATTATTTGAACAAAATAGCGAGAGCAAATAAAACTTCTATGGAAAATAATGCACAAACGGTGCGCCACACAACTGAATTTGAACAACCGCTTTGCTAGTAAAGATGGGCATCACTAATCCGACGGAGACCCATATCAGTCACTCGTCGGTAGTATACACGATATAAAGGGTACACTTAATCTCTCGTTAGAAATAAAAATAAATCTAAAACTATCTGAATAGTGTAATCTTGATCAGACTGATTCTGCAAACTCGGCCGATGATCTGAACAGTGTAACCTTGATCACACTACTCCTATCAATGCGACCGATAAGCTTAAAAGTGTAACATTGACCACACGGCTGATCCTAGCAACGCGATCGCCAATCTGAACAATGTAACCTTGATCACACTGCTCCAACCAACGTGACTTATGATCTGAGAGGTGTAACCTTGCCCGTACTGCTCTTATCAACGTGACCGATGATCTGAAAAGTGTAACATTGACCATACCGCTCTTATCAACACGACCGCTGATCTGAAATGTGTAACCTTGATCAGACTGCTACTATCAACGCGACCGCTGATCTGAAATGTGTAATCTTGATCAGACTGATGCGCCTATCAACGCGACCGCTGATCTGAACTGTGTAACCTTGATCAGACTGCTCCTATCAACGTGACCGCTGATCTGAACTGTGTAACCTTGATCAGACTGCGCCTATCAAATCTACCGCTGATCTGAACTGTGTAACCTTGATCAGACTGCTCCTATTAACGCGACCGCTATTATGAAATGTGTAATCTTGATCAGACTGCGCCTATCAACGCGACCGCTAATCTGAACAGTGTAACCTTGATCAGACTGCTCCTATCAACGCAACCGCTGATCTGGTGCTTTACTATCTGCATTAATTGATATATTGTGTGTCTCCCTTTCCTCCTGGAAACACAAACAATGTTAGCAAGACCGTGTTATTATATCCGTTTATAAATCTACTGAAGAACCAACTCTGTACAGCCATGCGTGCTGATATGAATGGTTTGCTTCATTGTCTATACTTACCATGTCATCGATATTCAAATCTATCTAAAGTCTTGTATACGTAGACTATGTAAATATTTACCCCATGGTTGTCTGGATTTGCCTATGCTTGTAAATAGTTATCATCCTTTAGAGAAGCATACCATTAGATATTTTGGCAGTCGTGAATAAGTGTTGATGTTCATAACCTGTTGAAATACAAAGTACACCAGATCAGATCCTCGCAGTTTCTGTCAATCATCCAATGAAGTAAGGAAAGGTGGGATATCCTTCAGTCAGCAGGAACTCTGGCATTCAGAAGGATTCCGTTTATCACCGTTTATCATCAATGGACTGTTTGACGTTTGAATAATGACGTCAAAACTCCAGATATTTACCTTAGACAAGAATACCTCATACGTGTGTACCCTTCCAGTGCAGATAAACACCAACTTCCTTTGCTTGAAACAGTCATACGGAGAAATTCATCGTCTGCTGAACATCTCTGTTTCTTGTTTTATAATATCGTCATGTTTGTTCCGTTTTATGATATCATCACGTTTGTTCAGTTTTACTCAATTGTTTGGAGTCTAATCAGCCTATGAACTTTAGGTTGTCTGGATTCTACATTAGACCAGTTTGTGATTTAACCCATGTCCGCATATCTACGTCTTTTGACGACTCTGTAAAAGTCACTGTTTGAAACCATTCTGATAAATAGAGCATTTGCTCCATAGGAGCAAATGCTCTATTTATCATAATGGTTTCAATACTACACAATTCTAAATATTTTCTTTTCTGCAGTAAATGCTCCTTTTGGGTAGACTTTTTCAAAGAGGTTAGGTCTAAACATAGCCTAAGTGGGAATGGGTTAACTTCTATGTTAACCTTTAGTCTGCGGGGCAATATTTTGTTTGTAGAAAATGTCATCGAATTCGGAGTCAAATATCCTAACTACAACGTTATAGTCAACATAATGTAAAGAGATACGACAATATTAAACTCATTAAACCGTTGAGTTTATAACATAAATTAGACAAGCCAGGGTTTGAGCCGTTATAGCTGTAGTGAATATAATTTTTTACTTTTTACGATTAATAACCACTGCAGGATCAATATGAGTATTCTCCATCAGCTGTGTATATATGCACGCAAATGTCAGAATAACGCCAGTAAACACATGTCTCAGAAACACCTTTCTTTTCCGAGATGAATATATATACAATATTCGACTATGAGTTCCGTGCATTAAATGTGTGTGTTACATTAATCCATTCCCTCATAGGCTATTTTAGACCCAACCTCTTTAAATAAATCTACCGAAAAGGAGCATTTACTAAAGAAAAGGAAAAA
Organism: Azorinus chamasolen; assembly: GCA_963576725.1. NCBI lineage: Eukaryota > Metazoa > Mollusca > Bivalvia > Cardiida > Solecurtidae > Azorinus > Azorinus chamasolen. The sequence continues at coordinate 49,926,323 of OY755242.1, read as the reverse complement.
ATTAAAATTGCGTAGTTTTGAAACCATTGTGATAAAAACAGCATTTGCTCCTATGGAGCAAATGCTTTATTTATCACAATGGTTTCATAAAGTGACTTTTACAGAGGCGTCAAATGGCATCAATATGAGGGAATGGGTTAAGCTGAACTCGGTCTCCATTGCTGAAGATCATGATTGCTTCAGTGTCAATGTCAAACGTCTGTTTGAGATCTAGAAATGAGACTTAGTGTACTATAGTACTAATGTAAACAAAAGATCTTCAATATTGTCCTCTCAACACTTACCAAAGGTAGTGTGTGTTTCTATTATATTCTTCAAGCGTCTCATACAGTTTTGTTCCTGATGTGACACTGATATATATATATATATATATTGTGTCGCATCCTAATTACTTACAAGTGGTATCATTTGCTAGTTTGGTATATAAACTTCATGGACGGAGGACCGTATCGTTAAACCATTACGTCGGACAGTATAGTGACAGGGTGACCAAGCAATATCCATTTGACCCTATATATCCTGCGTCTTGACATACAGAAAACATTAGCTTACTTACACCTCAACGAACAGTGCTTCGTCAAGAGATTCACACATAGTGTAGCATGTTTCAGCACTGAACTTTGTCCCAGTTCTTGACTTCTGTCTTACCTGGTTACGTTGGATTTGAACAATGTCTTTGATAAGATGTCAATAAGTATGATTTTGTTTGTACATGTATATAACTATTATATCACGAATATCGTTTAATGAACATATAGTTCCTAATGATGTCTATTATAATATAATAATAATAATAATAAAAACTAATTCTAGGAAGCCAAATCACTTCAGACCGTGTCTTTAACCATTTCATCGCTAATGTCGCAAAAATGCACAACGACAAATAGTGCAGTTCGGGATCAGGGAATTCACTTTTTGTCTCAAACTCTATTTCTATATACATGTATGTGCGTTATTCCTTGAAATGCGCATTTATTTATCCCATTTCCTTATTTTCCCGAATGATTTAACAAAATTGATTTGCAGACGACAATTAGAAATTTGGCGCCGAAAGGGTTAATATGTAAGTTCCACATCATTTGAAAATTCTCGCAAGGTATACTGGACTATTATAAGCAATACATAGAACCTATTACAAATGATGGCCAACTTACATGATCCCTACGGTACCATTTGGCGTTTTCATTTCACATATCTGTACAGTTTTGTTTTGTACAAACAAAATTAATGTTCGGCCTTTGTCTTAAAGCTCTGTTGTTTTAATCTTTACAAGTAGTTCAGTTAGTAATAACAAAGAATAATCCGATGATACCATAATTCAAGTCAGCGGCTAATCGGACAATGACACCGACATTCTCTTCTAATGGCAAGCGATCAATATTGATAACTTCCTATATTGACTGAACATTGGGGAAAACGACAGCTACGCAGTTCTGTAAGTTGAAAATAGAAAAAAGAGAGAAGTGAAAGTAATAAATAAATATACAGTATCTAGTTGTACAGGAACTTGTGTTTCAGAGTGTAAATAACATTTTATGTAATTGATTCTCACATTGAAGATAAATATAGCCCTTTACTGGGTGAATATTGATGCAAGACTTCGAAAACTGTGAACATAAACCATTTGCTCCCAGTGGATTCTTCCGTGCTTATATATTGGATCAGTCCATTTTTTATCTAAGGGGTGCCTGGCCTAAATTTTCAAATTTGTTTTGTTTTATATTGAAATTCCTACCAGCAAACAGTGTAGACTCTGTTCAGACGCCGCATTATGCGGCGTCTGATCAGAGTCTACACTGTTTGCCTCCGTCCCATATATGGGATCGTGGGAGCGAATGGGTTACGTAAGCTAGCATCTGTATGAGAATATAAAATATCAGAGGCAGAAATTTGAGTTTTATTTTGTATACACCCTTAATAAATGACATTCATGATGCTGAAACATGACTGTTACGACAAACAAGTTTTATATATTAAATATCAATATTTGACTCACCGTTGCCCAAGCCATAACATCGCATCCGATTATAGTTCATGGGTTGGTTTCCCGCCAGATTCTCCTGCCCTTTAATTAACGGTCAAAAGAATACTAAAGTGACCCCAATATTGATATGTAGATAATAGTAAAGTGTTACCTGTTTCCAAACAAATCTAGAGTCGTAAAATAATATCAAATAATTTTAAAACAGCAAACCCCGATGTCAGCCCCAGGAAAACTATTACAATGACAAACTGTGGAGTGGAATATAAGATATGAAGCATACTGTTAAGTAAAAGACCTGTCTGATCTGGATCTTTACTGTTTGCAAACGCGTAAATACGCGTCATTATCAAGTAACGGTTGAATAATTGCAGGTTATGGTTGTAAGTTCGAATGTGAGTCCCCAGAGTCCTTCCTACCTTGCAATGGTTTTGGGGCTGAATAGTCATAGAAGATGTTTTCGTTTTATTAGACGGAGATTATCCCCTCTGCCAAGAACTAAAAAGAAGACATGTCGGTGGTTTTGATCCCATGCGATGCTTCGCAGCGAGTGAAATTAGCCAAAATTATCTTCCTGAAATCATCCCTCTTCATCATCTCATCTCATCATTCATCGGCGCTATATGACCTATTCAGTGTCGAAGTGCCGTAAACCCCAATTCACTCACTCACTCGAACTTGAGAATAACGTGACCTCTTTGATGTAGCGGCGCTTGGAAAACATTGACCCATTCGTCCGATAAGTGGAGCAATGAGCTAGGAATTGGACCTTTTTATGTTTGTTTTTACTTAAGATTTATTTGTTTGAAACTTCGATATTCAATTTGGAGTACTTTAAGTTTGTTTACGGGTTATTCTTAAAAACAAGGTCTAAACAGATAAGCAAATCAAATAAACATTGTTATTATCTATGAAACATCTTTATATTTCATTATTGACAAATTCTAAGAAAAAATATTCGTTGTCCATTTCACACTAACGTCAAGCTAAACTCTCAAAATAAGTAAAATGTTTGCATTATTGGCTGCCTAAGGCAGTCAACTCTTTTACATTTATTCAAAGTTACCATGATTTACTGTGAGATTAGGTTTTAAATTTACACTCCAGAACAAAACAGCTGTACTATTTTTGACTGTGCATTATTCAAATGCCCAATTTTTTTATGTTAACATTCTGCATATCATTTGCTGTCCAGTGTAATATACTCCAAATTCCTTCTGCACTCTGAGCAATTGATATCTGTAAATGTTGTCGTCTGCTGCAATTCTAAAAACACTTCTTTCTTCCATATCTTTCAAAAGCAAAAGTGTCAGAGTAACAAGCAGTTTGGACCCTGATAATGTGCCAGGTTACTCAGTTACATCTGGATCCAAACCGTTTGCAAAGATGTGTTAAAGCAATAGCAGCAAAACCCATATATGTTTAGAGGAACGGGTGCTTATTTTAGAAATCAGTGTTAATCGCAGCTATTCACTTCGAATGACGTTTCAAAGCATGCTTTAGCTTACGCCTTTCAAATTGACTGTCAAAAGGTATTATCAGTGCCTGAAATATCACATGAAAATTATGTATTTCTGGGTTTCAAAATGTTTGCTCATATTCTCTTCTTTAAGTGTTTCGAATATCTTTTTCAGGAAAGTGATATCTTATTGCAGCCTTTTCCTCCCCCATTCTTCAATAATTTTAAAAATTCCCATGTATCTCTTAATCAAAATCACTAAATAATATTGCACTCTGTTTTTTTCTTCTACCCTGCTTAAACATATTTTACGCAGCCGTTTTACGCTTGCGTTTGTTTCTAGCCTCGCTTGTTCTGTCTGTGCCAAGACAATGTCCGTAAATATGGTCGAATAATTGGCTTAGTTATTTCCAGTAGGTGTTTGAACCTCTGAGCATATTCTCTATGGGATTTGCCTTCAATAAATCTCGTGTTAATGTTTGTTTACAGTCTACCCCTTTCACTGCCAATGTCGCACCACGACAAATAATGTAGTCCCAGATCAGACGCCGCCTTGAAATTTTTGTCTCAATCTCTAGTTCTAGATCTGAGGTTTATTCCATTGATGTCTGTGTTTATTTATCTCATTGTTTATTTATCTCATTGCCTTACTTTACCGAATCATTTAACACATTTGGGTTGCAGAAAACATTTTAAATTTGGTGCCGAAAGAGCTAATACACTCGAATGCTGTCTGTGGGTTTAGTAATCATGGCAGAAATAAACAACCACGAATGGTAGCCTTCCCTTGTTAACACTTGACAAGAGGACATTGACATTTCACTGTACAAACCCTCGCGTAAAAAATAATTTATGAGATTTAATATACAGCCACTTTATTCACTGTCTGATTAGAAAAACGGATGTGTGTCTGTCCTAAGCTAAACATATCCGTATAATTATTTCATTTTAACAAGCACAGAAGTCACTGTTGGGTTCAATATACGACTGGTAAACCATACACACACAATGATTTAAAGGGTCGTAAAAGCTTTGTTTTCCATATACCAGCGCTGATACATACTCTCTATATATGTTTTTGTAGCAATTATAAATGCGATTAATAGTGTAACGGACGATAGAAGATCGTAGAAGTCAGCAAAGTTGTGATCTTGTATTCATATATATTTAATATAATTAACTGTACTTCGGCTAGTTATTAAGCAGTTGTTTGTTTCTGTAATCTGTCTCTATAGCTCTCTGCTTGTATCGGCGCTGCTGGTATGGCCCCTGTTGGTACGGCCACCACTGGTATGGCCAATGCTGGTGTGACCACTGTTGGTATGACCACTGTTGGTACGGCCACCGCTGGTACTGCCACTGCTGGTATGACCACTGATGGTAATACCACTGCTGGTATGTCCACTGCTGGTATACAATATACAGTCTGAACAAAATATTAACTGAGTCATAAGTTACCAATAGTATATAGTATGGTGTTCAACAACGTCTGTTTGGCAATTGCTAGTATAGCCACTGCTGGTATGGGCACTGTTTGTACAGCCACCTCTGGTATGGCCACTGTACAGCCATCGCTGATATGGCCATTGCTGCTATGGTCATTGCTGTTATGGTCACTGCTGGTATAGCCACTGCTGGTATAGCCACTGTTGGTATGGCCACTGTTTGTACGGCCACAGCTGATATTGCCACTGCACAGTCGGAGCAGAATGTTTACTGAATCATAAGTTACCAATAGTACCTATCAGCACGTCTGTTATTGCAAGTGCTTGTATAATTACTGCCATTGTTGGTACGGCTACCTCTGGTATGACCAATGCTGTAACGGCCACTGTTGGTACGGCCACTGTTGGTACGGCCACTGCACGGCATCCACTGGTATGGCCACTGCAGTTATAGCCACTATTGGTATGGCAACTGCTGGAATGGCCACTGCTGGTATACCATAAACAGTCGGAACAGAATGTTTACTGATAGTTACCAATAGTACCTAGTATGGTGTTCAACAACATCTGTTGTGGCAATCGCTGGTATAGCCACTACTGGTATAGCCACTGCTGGTATGGCCACCTTGGTATGGTCACTGCTTTATAGCCCTTGCTGGTGTACCATATACAGTCGGAACAGAATATTTACTGATATATAGAACTTATAAGGGCGTTATTATTATTATTATTATACCACATTTATATAGCGCTCTTTTCACACTGGATATGTGCGTTCAAATGCGCTTCACATGGATGAAATCACTAACCGGAATGATCCGCATGATTATCTATCCAGACAATGAAAGATGTACAATATATATGAAATCACTAGCCGGAAGGAATAGCATAAACCGTATTAACAATACTTGATACAGACACGTTGACTGAAAGCCATGCTCATCAATATCACACATTAGAACTACATGATTTTCTATCCGGTCAATGAAAGACATGCAAAAGATATACAATAGATATGAAATCACTATCCGCAAGGAATAGCACAAACTGTATTAACAAACTTGATACAGACAAGTTGACTGAAAGCCACGCTCATCAATATCACAAATTAGATTAATCTGCATTAATAAATTTGATACAGACAAGTTGACTGAAAGCCATGCTCATCAATATCACACATTAGAATAATCTGAATTAACAAACTTGATACAGACAAGTTGACTGAAAGCCATGCTCATCAATATCATAAATTAGACTAAATGGGCTGACTGAAAATCATTCGATTTATATGACTATTGGGTCAACTGTTAGCTTGATATGTTGGCTGAAAGCCATTCAAATCCTGAACTCAGTGTTCAACAGCGGTTGTTATTTCCACTGCTGGTATAGCTACTGCTGGTATGGCCACCTGTGGTACGGCCACCACTAGTATGACCCATGCTGTAATGGCCACTTATGACACGACCACTGCATGACCCCCACTGTTATGGCAACTGCTGGTATAGCAACTGCTGGTATGGCCACTACTGGTATGACCACTGCTGGTATGGCCACTGTTGATACAGCCACTGCACGGCCGATTCTGGTATGGCCAGTGCTGGCATGCCACTTTTGGTATAACAACTGCTGGTTTGGCCACTGCTGGTATGGCCACTGCTGGTATAGTAGGAACGTTTACTGAATCATAAATTACCAATAGTATGGTGTTCAACAACGTCTGTTGTGACCCCTGTTGGTATGGCCACTGCTGGTATGGCCACCGTTCTACGGCCGCCGCTGGTATGGCTACTGCACAGCCATCGCTAGTATTGCCACTGCTGGTATGGCCACTGCTAACATGGCCGCTGCTGATACGGCCGCCGTTGGTATGGCCACTGCTGTAACGGCCACTACTGTTATGACCACTGCTGGTATGGCCACTGTTGGTATAGCTACTGCTGGTATAGCCACTACCGGTATACCATATGCAATCGGAAGCCGTGTGAATGATCATTTAAGCCTTTCTCAGGATGGTTGCGAGTGCCCAAGAGTTTCACCATCCTCTACCTGCACCACAAAAGGAGCAAATATAGAATATAAGTCAGAGGAGATGCAACAGGAAAGTCCACAGCAATTCCAGAAGCACAAATGAAGTGCGTGCTCACATATGCATACACACACAACCTTGACAGAACTGGCCCTTGTCTGCTCAACACTGACAGCATATAGCCAACATGTGGAACAGTGAGGTTAAATCAAAGTACCAAGTTCAGCGAAAACAAAAGACAAGATGCAACACAATTACTAGCCGACAAACACCTAGTAACTACACGTACATGGACTAACTACACATAGCTGAAACACCCAGTAACTGCATGTTTTAACTACATATAGCTGACAATGCCCAGTAACTACATGTACTAAATACACATAGCTTACAGCATCCAGTAACTACATGTACTAACTACACGTAGCTGAGAACACCCAGTAACTACATGTACTTCCTACACATAACTGACGACATCAGTAACTACACGTTCTTACCAAACATAGCTAACAACTCCCATTAACTACACGAACTCATTCATTGTATTAAAACTATTTAACAACATGGAACCTGCTTCAAAACGACACATTATCTGTTTTAACCCTTTCCCTCATATAAACGTGTTTTCACGCATCTGCAAACAGAGTAGACCCAGATCAGACGGCTCCTGTAGGAGCCGTCTGGTCAGTGGCTGCTCTGTTTGCTTATAGAAATTTGATAGATCTGTTTCTTGAGTTTCTAAAATGGCTATAATGTTCCATCTTCCAATAAAATATTTTGTCCATGAATATTCAGTAGGTATATAAATTTGGAATAGATATAGAACAGGGAAAGGGTTAAACAAGAGTGTCACAAAACTCATAACTAAATAAGTAATCAGTGGTTCAGTGCTATGAAATCCAAAGTATACAATTTAGTGTCGCATTACCATAGGACCTCCGCCCACCTACCCAAACTTACCATACATATACACAAACATAAGATTATATATAACAAGGTGCTGACCTTATATAGTAGTTGAGAAAAAATACAATGAGTGATTTGAAAAGGTGATTTCCTGTGGCATTAACATTGCTATAAATATTGTATTCAATATGTTATTTGTCTATTAATGTTTGTTAATTTAAAGAACCCTCAAATGCAGTGTCAACATTTTATTTCCTGATCAAGGGTAGGATATTGAAGGAGTATCACTATTAAATTATAAATACGTATTGTAAACCATTTAATGTTTTCTTTCTACAATTTTCCGTGGAAACGAGGCAGTCAAAACAATGCTTATTTTTAGAACGTGTCTGTTATACATGCACCATTCTCGCAGTCTCCAAAACATAAAGTGGGCGTGTATAAATTTCGTTAGGCGTTATATCCTGTTTGTAAGTGACATGATCAGATATGTATGATCATCATATTCACACTGTGCTGTACAATGGTGTTATTCAATTTATATTTAGTTCGAACAATGTAAATAGCATCCTGGTTTGGGCAGCTCGTTTCTGCTTTAGGGATATAATATGTAATGTTCGTCAAAATCTGAAATAATACAAAGGTCGGTGAACTGGAATTGCTAGAATTGAATCCTACATGCTGCTGAAGAAGTGTAGTTGTAACCACTGGAGCTGGGACACAGCTTTTATCATTATACTGGAACCGTTGAAGGTCATAGTCTTCCATAGACGGCACATCGAATGGCTTCAGATATCGCATAACATTTAGCCATCCTCGAACAATATGCAATTATCCATGCAAGAACAATAACTGTATTATGCCAGGTGTTATACATTGAACACATATATGAAGTTGAAATGTTAACGATATATGGTCCACTGGGGGCCAACTGCGTATTATTATCAAATGCTTGCTAAGACCCATATAAATTGTCGTTTTCTAGATAAAGGAACTCTCGATCTCAAAAGCAGACTTAGGATGTCAGATTCCTAGAAGTTCTCTATACTTAGTACACAATTATTCAATGAACCATTGAGGAGTTGGGTCGCGCCTTTATAGCTCGTCACCGCCTTACGAGACCGCCTGAGAGATAGAAACAGTTAGTTTACACACTATTAAGTCTTATCCAAACAGCATATGAAAGATTCTTTTTGTGGATGATGACGATGTTGGATTACGCATCAAAAGTGAAACTAGGCAGAAGTTTACATGTATTCATTTCCGAAACATCATCCCGAACATCAAATTAAAAACGGGTACATGTTAACAAGACTTTGTTCAAAATATATCTAATTCTTGAAAAAAAATAGGTATAATTGCAAATTATTACCAAGAAAAATTAATGTCCAAGACATGCCACGCCCCACCATTTGACACCTTATTTCTCAAAAGTTTCCGGGGGAGGCCCCCCGTACCCCCCACTAACGGGAGGGGGACACTCTCTCTTCCAGCTCGGCACTTCGTGCCTCGCTGTGCGTACAATTTCTCAAATCCTGGCTACGCCGTAGTACTATACATATATATGAATACTCTAATGTTGATTTACTAAATAAACATGATTGGTGTCTTTATAAGCAGGTGGTTGCTTAATGCAGGACAAAAGCAATGCAGAAAGCTCCTCTTACTATATATCTGATAACTATTGATTTACTATATATCTGACAACCTGTTGGTTTTAATACATATCTGATAACTATTGATTTACTATATATCTGACAACCTGTTGGTTTTAATATATATCTCATAACTATTGATTTACTATATATCTGATAACCTGTTGGTTTTAATATATATCTGATAACTATTGATTTACTATATATCTGATAACCTGTTGGTTTTATTTACCTTATATCCGATAACTATTGATTTACTATATATCTGACAACCTGTTGGTTTTATTTACTTTATATCTGATAACTATTGATTTACTATACATCTGACAACCTGTTGGTTTACTATATATCTGATAACTATTGATTTACTATACATCTGACAACCTGTTGGTTTACTATATATCTGATAACTATTGATTTACTATACATCTGACAACATGTTGGTTACTATTTATCTGATAACTTATTGATTTACTATTATTCTGACAACCTGCTGATTACCTATTTATCTGACAACTTTCATGAGTACTTTGTTATATCTGACAACTGTTGATCTACTATATATTTGACAACCTGCTGGTTTACTAAATATCTGCCAAACTGTTGATTCAAAATATCTATCTGATAACTCTAATGTTTATTTATGTATCTGACATTTACTCATGTTGCCGATATTTTTAATTGTTCAAATTGTAAAGCAATATATCGCTGATTAAACCAAAATATCTATTTGACACGTGAATGTCTAACTTACACATTCAGGTTAAAATGTCTTCTCAGAGAATTCATTAAAATTAAATATAATTGCGATATTGGCGCAGGTGATCGCGATATCTGCTCCTAGAGCAAAAACAGATTATAACAATGCATGCTTTCTCCCACGGTCTCCAAACTGTGCGGAGCCCTGAGATCTATGGTGACTTGATGTCTACTATGGCCGAGGCATTATGCAGTTTGGTTTGTAACATGTGTTGGTCTGTCACGTGTATAGTACTGGTAAGCATGATATCAAGGAATGTAAGAGCATTACATCTATTTCTATCAATTGCAACAGACAATCTTCCAGATATAATGCAAGGTCAATAAGTATGTAAGAGCTGTTAACTAACATCGTCTTCAATAATTAATTTATAATAGCACTAACGACAGGAAGGGTAGACTGCCAGTTTCTCGTTTGCTGTAATACTGTTATCTTTTGAAACGGCAAACCGTTTCAATTTTTTTTATTTCACTTGTCTCAGTCCATCGCAAACTGCGTCGTGTTGTCGTAACAAAGAAACATGGGTTATAAGACAAGCAATTAATCTTGATTAGGAATAGTTCGCAGTATATTCGCCCGATTTTCTATAGGACTGTTCGAGTAACATGCTACTACTTTTTATGACTTTTGAAGTTGACTTATTGCAACCCACTTCAAGACGTTAGACGTTACAGAGCCGTTTATTTCAATAAGCAGCATGTTAGGTTACAGGCAGAAAGGAATAAAGTCTGTCATACAGAATTGATATGTAATGTTCTGTATATCTCAATAAGTATACTGTGTTACACAGGCCGAATGAGGGTCTAAAAACAACAAGCAGTAAAATTTCTTACATAATGTCACACCTAATTCCACGCCAAAGCGCGTAACCCAGAAAACTGTTTCACTCTAGTGGCTAAATAAGTTCACTTGTTCATGCCTCCGAATTTCAACCAACAACTTAACCGCACCCATTTGCTGGTGCCTCTTAGAAAAGTTGACTGCCGGGTAACCTGTTCAACCCTTATCATTGCTACAAAAACACTTACAAAACTAGTATATTTATGCTGCAGTGAGTACTAAATACATTCGTCGGTCAGTTAGCCCCTTCTTCAATTTACTCTGGATTAATAATCAATGGACTCTACACTACTGACCGTTAGTCTACATTGTCATACTATATGAAAATAACTACACAAGGGTAAGAAAATACAAAATTAATAATTAAAATTCATAAAAATAATCACAACCTGTTACATATTTTGGTATTGTAACGTATTGTCTCGAATGTCCGTATTTTGTACTTGCACTATGGTATTGAAACGAAGGAAATAAAAGAAGTTTGATTAATTGCTTGAACTACGTCAAAAAACGTTTGCAAGTCTATAAACTTAAGTATAACATAGTATAACACCTGACCTCAGTTTTTATGTCAATATGTCTAATGGTTATCGATATGTTAACAACTAAACATATTTACATTCTATCAGAAAGTAGCTACTATTCTGATTATTTGTCTGTGTTACTTAACCCGTTTCTCCATAAATACGCCTTTCTACGCCTCTGCAATATCTACTTCTTGAAACCATTGGGATAAATAGAGCATTTGCTCCTGAGGAGCAAATGCTCTATTTATCACAATGGTTTCAGAACTACAAAATTCTAAAATTGTCATTTTCTCTAGTTAATGCTCCTTTTTGGGAGATTCATTCAAAGAGGTTGGATCTAAAATAGCCTATGAGGGAATGGGTTAACGGGTGATCTGGCTCAAACTTGGTAAATACCAGTAATGTAATAAGATTTTGCACTACGAGTCCTGTTGGAACCCCTCAAAGATGTATGTTAACCCTTTCCCTGATGAATATTCATGTAGGTAACACAGACAGAAGCTGTAGAATCATATCTATACTACACCACAAGCAAACAGGGCAGACCGTGATTAGACGGCTCCTATAGGAGCCCTCTGGTCTGGGTCTACACTGTGTGCAGATGCGTCAAAATGCGCTTACATAAGGGAAAGGGTTAAACCATACCAGTCTTTGTCGTATGTGGGCTTCTGCAATTAAAACATATTAACCCCACCACCTCGATAGCAGTCACGATACAGGCGTTTGTGAAATCAGTTCACTCTGATCCGATGGGTGTTTACTGTTGCCGTTGCCAATGTGGCCCACCTTTTGAAACACATACACATTTATCTGAGCAGAGGTCCAGATAAGATGCGTAAGTTTAAACATTTTCAAGAACATTTCCTTTATTTCTCCACCAAACCCTATACTGTGACCACTCTTTAGAATCGTCTCTCCTAGACGATTCTAAAGAGTGGTCACAGTATAGGGTTTGGTGGAGAAATAACGATTATAGTATATTGGTACATATGTTTATCTGTAGCTCTTTCTGAGGCAATGGCATTTTATTATATTCACTCTATTTCCGCTTGGGTCTAGGTATTGGCGTATTCTTATTTCGGTGAAGTCTTGCATATCATTCCTCAGCTCTCACACATTGATCCAAACACCTTTCTCTATGTCCATGTTTTCATATATTAGATAGTCAGTGTATGCTGGAATTGCTCGGCGTCTCAGCTGGATCTAAAACTTTCCTAAAGGTGATCGCATATATCGTTATAACAGTAAACGGGTTAAATATGTAGTTATACACCAGCACACCAGCAACAAGCATGATTTTAACATCTGTTGCAAGGAAGCGTCCCGCCCAGTGCTCTCTAGACGATCCGGAGAGATTTCACCAAATTATTCAAACACATTTAATCAGTTGCAATATTTACGAGTATCTGCTTTAATCAAAACTACTTTTTACGCAAACTATCTACCTCTCGCAATTATATAAACAGATATATTTCAATCGAATGCTGAATTTGATTTTGGATTCAAATCCTCGATATCTCCTGATACGTTCTACATGTGCAAGAAAATAAACGCCTACAATGTTTATCCTGCAACAGTCAATAAATGAGCTCATATATAAAACTGATACACAACACAGCTCCACCTTTCTGCGCTATGTGTACTACCGTTGCACGGCAATGTTTGTCTAAACTTTTCACTAAGCGTTCAAGTTATCAAAACTGAGCCTATCCTTTTACTTTTTAAGAGGTTTGCAATGAAACGTCATTTTACTTACAAATAATTTCAATCAAAATCTACTGATAGGGTACATTTAAATGTCGTCGATATTTATGAAAAGTAGCTTCAAGCAGGAAGGGTTTCAAGAATATATATGCTTACCTGTTGTTCTGTATTAAGCAACCACTTGTTGTGAAGAAATCAAAATTTGTACGCTCAGTGGTCGCATTAAAGAGGTTATAATGTAATATCGCTGTACATAGTTTAACCATTTCCCTTATATAAACGTGTTTTCATGCATTCGCAAACAGAGTAGACCCAGATTAGACCTATAGGAGCCGTCTGATTAGGGTCTGCTATGTTTGCTATTTGAATTTCATAGTTCTCTTTCCTCAGTTTCTAAAATGGCTGCAATGTTTCACCTTTGTCCATGAATATTCAGTAGGTATTAAAATTTGTAATAAATACAAAACAGGGAAAGGGTTATTTGATTACATGTTACACAGTATTTACTCCCTTCGTTTGGAGAATGTTGAAGTCTCAGAAATTACACAACAGAATATGAATTGACCGTAATTACCATCTGGTTTTTTTGTCTTTAATGGTGTTGTTCTAGATAACACTAAAACCACATGACTTCTCCACAGCACGTATGCACTGATACCATACACTACCTGCTGCTAAACCTAGTTTGACCTGTAGTTACACTGTTTTGATCAGTAGAATGTATTTACAAGATGTCGTTAGCTAACTTGTTGAGCAGTGTAGACCCTGGACTTCTTTAAATGCCTAAACTATAGACACACGGGCTGTATCATTTGATGAGTTGATAAACAGTTTTACAAAAAGATTATCTAACCAAACAAATGTAACAGAAGGAAGGTTAATTAGTATCATTTCGGTACAAGAACCAATTAGATTTGAAACTTTAACTCATTTAGACAGTTCACGCACTTTGGGGTCGTCTGTTATTCATAAGGTGGGCATATTCAACCTGGACAAACTGCGTAATTGTTTGAAGCAGTGTTAAACGCTGTATTTTAATTGTCAAGACACACAGGGGCGTGTTAAGTACGTTTAAGTAGTTTGGTTATTTATCAGATACTAGCTCGTGCCTTTGTTCTATTTTACTCGTATATTAATCATACTCGTTCGCTTTGTCAGGATAAAGTATTGCTGACATTCAGAAGCATCATATGTAATCAGTTTCATTGCAGATCAGAAGCTGTGTATACGAAGTAACTGATAACAACCTTACCTACTGCCCTCTTCACTTTTTTGTTACTTGATTTTAATCCTTTCGGCGACATTTTCTAATTGTTGTCTATAATCCACTTTTGTTAAATCTTTTGGCAAAATAAGGAAATGAAATAAATAAATGCAAATTCCAAACGAAATAAAGCACAGATATAGAAATAGAGTTTGAGACAAAAGTGAAGTCCCTGACCAGACGCCGCCTTGAAAGGGCGGTGTCTGATCTGGGACTGCACTATTTGTCGTGATGCATTTATGCGACATTGGCGGTGAAAAGGCGAATCCAGCTATTTGTTTTATTTCAGGACAAATTGACCTTAATCCACTGAATTCAATCGCATCATTTTTCAGGGGAACTCCTTTACTAAATATCCCTGTATGGCATGCAGTAAAAAGGAAGAAAACGCCTAAAAAATGCATTTGCACTTTTATATGCTAATTCGATCAGCTGTTTCTTTGCAAATAGCCGTCGCATGACGTAATGCGCATGTAGTGAAAAAAGAATGGAGCGTATTATTCTTTAGTAGGAATTAATTGTATAATGATATGAAAAAACATGACGTAATTTCTTGAGGTGCCATTGATAGGAACGATATCGATATATCATCGATACACGTCAGTCGATGGGATATCGATCGTGGTTTCAGAGTATCGATACAAATGGAGGACAAATAAATAGCTTTTCATGGGCTATATTTCTTCTTACATACTCGCAGTGAAATTCTTCTGAAGAATTCCAACGCATACTTCTATTTCCGCCATTTTCCGGTGTTTACTCGGTGAGTTAAGCCTAATTCAGCGGCGTTGTTTAGATATTTCCAAAACGGAACCCTTGAAAATGTTGACTGTTATTTTATGAACGACTGGTTTTAAAGTATATGCTTTTGACTTTTTACATTCAGATGGCTGTAACTACATGGCATATAAATAACAATTATATATTATCTGATGACAACCAGAAGACAAGGCATGTGAATGATCAATTAAAATCATAGATAACGCACGTAACATAACCCGGGAGACTTACACCTTTAGTGGGATCTACAGACCCCTGTTCACTATTTGACATAACCAGTCCAGCAGCGAACCAGTCAAGCAGTGACGTCACCAACGGTCACCGTCTGAAGATGACCATCGCCGGTGGTTGAAACCGTCACATGGTAAATAATTTGTTCGATCTGAAATGAGAAAACCTACTCAAAAGAAAGGTCCAAAGTCTCTTCTTTTAAATGTAAAACATGGTTGAATTCTTGTTAAACGGCGAGTTCGAATACTCAGAACATAATTCGAACACAAACTATTCGTTATCCTCAGACAAGTCGACGCCCACAGCAATAGATATTAAATCATCGAACTTCATTTATTTATAATGAATTGTGTGTACGCACCAACCGACCCTATACAGCTTTGAATAGATTTAAATCCCGACAGATAGCGACCGCTGATTTATGATGTGAAATACGTAATAAGTAAATCCCCTAACCACTGCTCACTAACCTTCAGAATACTCACCAAATATCTTCGGCAAAGTCGTCGTTTGATTTAGTTCAGTCGTTATGTTCTTTTTATTTCCGCTTCTCAAATAATATGTATTTATCCTGGTGAGACACCGAGTTAAATAGGCATCCATGAGTTATTTGGCCTCCGAGTTAGTCGGCCTGCGAGTTATTCGGTCTCGCATCAGGAGCCATACTATTTGCAAAGGTTAGCACAAGAACGTAATATCCAAGAAGTTAGCGTAAAATTATTAACTTCTGTAAGTAAAAACCCCGCTAATGTGACCACTTAATGAATAAACATGGAAGTCTTTATAAGCAGGTGGTTGCTTAATGCAGGGCAAAAGTAATGCAGAAAGCTCCTCTTCTGCATTACTTTTGTCCTGCATTAAGCTACCACCTGCATATAGCACCCATAATTATACCTCTTTTAGGTGGTCGCATTAGCGGGGTTTTACTGTATTTAGTAAATTGGTATCTCTCATCAAGAGCAATAGGTTTGACACAAAATTAACTACAGCACTATATAGTACCACATAACGTTTGAATTAATCACTGATTATCTATAAAAGTATTGATTAAAGTTTACTATAATGATACTTATTACATCGAGGTAAAACTTGTACTACATAAGTAGACGTGTAAACACAGCAATATCTCAAATAAATGAAGTTAGCAAGACATTCGATAAGACTGGCCATTGACAATAAACATGAAAATCGTATTTCATAATGTCGAAATAATGTATGTTTCGAAGTTCGACACAATTTCTGTATTTGGTTTGTGGAAGGCGAGAAGGACAATACTGAAAGTTGAAATTTTGACAAAATTTCGTCCAAAAACAACAAAAGGTTTCAGATTCCTAGGAATTGTTGAACGTCAAAATTTTACACATGTCGACATTTTGGAGTGGTGCGTAACGTCGAATTTCTACATTTTGGAAAATATTAATGTCGAAAAGCACATGGAAACGTTCACAATCAACTTTTGTATGTTCAATATCAAACGTCGCCAAGTAGCTCGGTATATTTATGATGCTGTTTGCTTAATAAAATGGGAAATTCAATAATGTAAAATAGTGAACAAGAAGGCTGTTGTAGACGGCAATACGTTGTGGCGATATGGTTCAATATTTCCTCTACCTGACCTGATATTTGAATGTATTCCTTTCTGAACTACACATAGCTGACAACACCCAGTAACTACATGTACTTACTACAAGTAGCCGACAAACACCTAGTAACTACGCGTACTAACTACACATAGCTGACAGCATTCAGTAACTACATGTGCTTACTACATATAGCTGACAACACCCAGTAACTACATGTACATTTTGTACTTACTACAAGTAGCCGACAGACACCTAGTAACTACACGTACACGTACTAACTACAGCTGACAGCATCCAGTAACTACATGTGCTTACTACATATAGCTGAAACACCCAGTAACTGCATGTTTAACTACATATAGCTGACAACGCCCAGTAACTACATGTACTAAATACACATAGCTTACAGCATCCAGTAACTACATGAATTAACTACACATAGTTGACAACATCCAGTAACTGCATGTACTAACTACACGTAGCTGAGAACACCCAGTAACTACATGTACTTCCTACACATAACTGACGACATCAGTAACTACACGTTCTTCCTACACATAACTGACGACATCAGTAACTACACGTTCTTACCAAACATAGCTGACAACTCCCATTAACTACACGAACTCATTCATTGTATTAAAACTATTTAACAGCATGGAACCTGCTTCAAAACGACACATTATCTGTTTTAACCCTTTCCCTCATATAAACGTGTTTTCACGCATCTGCAAACAGAGTAGACCTTGATCAGACGGATCCTATAGGAGACGTCTGATTAGAGTCTGCTCTGTTTGCTTATGGAATTTGATAGATATGTTTCTTTATTTTCTAGAATGACTACGATGCTCCACCTTCCATATTTCATTATAAAACCTTTTTGTCCATGAATATTTTGCAGGTATTGAAATTTGTAATAAACACAGAACAGGGAAAGGGTTAAACAACGGCACATGATCTGCTTTAAACAACGACACAGTATCTGCTTTAAACAACGACAGAGGATCTGTTTTAAACAACGACATAGGATCTGTTTTAAACAACAACACAAGGTCTGACAGAGGGTCTGCTTAAAGCAACTAGCCAGTATCTGTTTTAAACAAAGACACAGGGTCTGCTTTATACAACGATACATGGTCTGCTTTGAAACTGGGATTTCGTGACAGTTAAAACATCGCAAAATCGTCAGCTGAAATTTATCTTCTGTAAATTCTTGCTTAGGTTTCTGTTTTCGTTTTTGTTTTTCATTACAGAATACCAAATGTCATGTTGAACAGAACTCTAGTAATCAAACATGCTCGATAAGCCTGGTCCTCTTTCTAAATAGTCTGTTACATTGTGTAACATTATCAGATTTGCTTGTTGTGTTAGAAAATATATTTCTTGTTTCAAACAGTTTGAATACTGGACAGACTACACGTTCCTACGCGACAGATCTAGAGTTTGAATACCTGACAGACTACACGTTCCTACGCGACAGATGTGGAATTCGAATACCTGACAGACTACAGGTTCCTACGCGACAGATATGGAATTCGAATACCTGACAGACTACACGTTCCTACGCGACAGATATGGAATTCGAATACCTGACAGACTACACGTTCCTACGCGACAGATGTGGAATTCGAATACCTGACAGACTACACGTTCCTACGCGACAGATATGGAATTCGAATACTGGATAGACTACACGTTCCTACGCGACAGATCTGGAGTTAGAATACCTGACAGACTACACGTTTCTACGCGACAGATTTGGAGTTTGAATACTGGATAGACTACACGTTAATACGCGACAAATCTGGAGTTTGAATATCTGACACACTGCACGTTCCTACGCGACAGATCTGGAGTTTGAATATCTGACAGACTACGCGTTTCTACGCGGCAGATCTGGAGTTTGAGTACTGGACAGAATACACGTTCCTACGCGACAGATCTGGAGTTTAAATATCTGACAGACTACACGTTTCTACGCGACAGATCTGGAGTTTGAATACTGGACAGAATACACGTTCCTACGCGGCGGATCTGGAATTTGAATACCTGACAATCTACACGTTTTTACGCGACAGATCTGTAGTTTGAATATCTGACAGACTACACGTTTCTCCGCAACAGATTTGGAGTATGAATACTGGATAGACTACACATGTCTACGCGACAGATCTGGAGTTTGAATATCTGACAGACTACATGTTCCTACGCGGCATGTCTAGGTTCACACTGTTTGCTACTCAGATTATATCGAATGCAAGACAAATAGTTGACGGCATCAAACATGTCGATTTCTATAATATTTAACCATTTCGGTGCCAAATTTCTAATTGTCGTCTGCAAACCAAAGACTCGTCATAGGTCTTTGTGCAAACCGTTTTTGTTAAATCATTCGGTAAAATAAGGAAATGAGATAAATAAATGCAAATTTCAAAGGAATAAAGCACAGATATAGAAATAGAGATTGAGACAAAAAGTGAAGTTCCTGATCAGACGCCGCCTTGAGAAGGCGCCGTCTAATCTGGGACTGCACTATTTGTCGTGGTGCATTTATACGACACTTGCGGTGAACGGGTTAAACGATGTTTAGTAGAAAATGAAAGTAACGAGTGATGAGCAGGACATAACCACCACTGTGGTGACTATGACATGCTGACCACACACTGTCTCGACGAAACATCAGCAGCCGAGTTGTGAGCAGACGACAATAATTATTTTCATGTAGTCAAACAACTAGGTCTGGCGGGTCGCGGGTTCGCCGAGTCCATTTATAAGGGAGATCAGCACATCGGATATCTACGTGTCATTTTTAAAAGAAAAGGTTTAGTTATAGGTACACACAATAAGCGCATTAGTTATCGTAAACATAGCGTAGTGGATAAGTCGTAGGGCCATTGTGAAGTATAGGATTTTTTCTACATATACATGTAGGGAACTTTTCATTAAGCGCGGTGTCGAGTCTCACATCAACCCAAAACATCTTTTTTAAAAAACATTAAGGAAAATAAAAAAAGTGTTATATTTTGACATTTACCCTTTTCTTTTGTTTTCATAGTTTTTATTCGTTTATTTCCAATTTCATTTCAACCATCATATATTTTCATTGTTATATATCTAAAAATACGGTGAAACGTCTCTAAATTGGACACACAAAATATAAGTTGTTGGCATTTAAGGCAGGCGGCAGCATAATTTAGGGGGAAAAAGAAATCAAGAAAGCTCCCTTAACCTATTCCCTCATACTGACGCCTTTTGACGCCTCTGCAAAAGCCACCTGTTGAAACCATTGGGCTAAATAGAGCATTTGCTCCTATAGGAGCAAACGCTGTATTTATCACAATGGTTTCAAACTACAAAATTCTAAAGTTTTTCTTTTCTCTAGTTAATGCTCCTTTTCGGTAGATTTATTCAAAGAGGTTGGATATAAAAATAGCCTATGAGGTAATTGATCTAAAAATAGTCAATGAGGTAATTGATCTAAAAATAGCCTATGAGGTAATGGGTTAAGGTATTCTGCATTACTTTTGTTCTGCATTGTTAACATAGTACACGAGCACAAACAAAGGCACCCCTTCCCTAATATTGAAGAACATGTGCATAAATGATCTGTATAATTATACAGTCTGAAATAAAATAATTCTTTACTATGCATTCAATATTAAAACAGCGTTTAAGGTAGACGCGAGATTCGAACCCACGTTTAATAAAAAGGATTACTATCGCAATGTTTTTTGCGTACCTTGACTTTACCTACTGCGCTATCTGCTGGCAAGTTAGTCATCATTTTTATCTAATATACTAAACTCGGCTGTTTAAAAACTGGTCCGTGAACATGCGAAATGTTGCACTCCGACTCACTCAAAATGGACTCTGTTGGCCTTTGACACGTCAGACCTAGTTGTTGGACCATAGTAAGACTGTTTATTGAGTCGACTGACGTGCTGGTGTTCACCACTGCCTGTTTATATCTAAGGTTTTCGATCCAGGGGATTTGTGAGTAAGTTCGTCTGTATTCATATCGCCATTGGAGAGATTTAGTTCGGGACGTTCCTCGCCGGGTGACTTTTCCGAATCACCTCTCCCGCGACGATGTCCTGCGTCATACGGAAACGGAACACTTACCCCTAGAGAAAAATCCTCAATGTATGAACAAATTTTATTTTCATTGTGCTTATTTTATTCTGAATGGCAACTCTGTATAACAAGAAAATAGTAATTAAAATAACACATACAATAGTTCGATCAAATTAGATGTAAACGCAGAACTTATATTCATAATTGTTTTGTCTTATTTCGTTTAAAGGAAAAAACGAGATCTAACTTAAACAGTGCAGACGACAAGTCGGAAGAAAACTGATCCCCTATAAACTATAATATGAGCCGGCTGTATAAACAAAAGAAATTGATATTGTTTTTGGAGACCTTTAATTCAATAGTTTGTTGTACAATTAAGGTAGTTGAAGTTGGCATTGTGGATTCCGATGACTTGACAAATACCAGAGAAACGTCGATTCACCCGGAGCTTGATAAGAATCAAAACGTTTAATAAAAGAATTGTACTTCTGACAAATTTGATGTGATATGTATTTGTTTCAATAAAACTAATGCATGTATCGGGTCATTAAAGGTATAGTATTTTAATCAAACAAAATTGTCACAAGATTAATGAATGCACTGAACTTTAAATAGCTCAAATTCCTGTACGGTTAAGTACAAAACAAGTGTATCTACATATTATGATTTAAAATTATGATTTATACCATATCCTGTTGAAAACAATGATGTTTTGTACAATCTGTGATCTAGAGATGACAGCTTAACCAATTCCCTCATATTGACGCCTTTTGACGCCTCTGTAAACGTCACTTTCTGAAACCATTGTAATAAATAGCGCATTTGCTCCTATGGAGCAAATGCTCTATTTATCACAATAGTTTCAAAACTACACAATTCTAAAAATGTCCTTTTTTCTGATAACTGCTCCTTTTCGGTAGATTTATTCGAAGAGGTTGGGTCTAAAAATAGCCTATGGGGTAATGGGTTAATGTAGAACACTGGGTTGCTCTTTAAAAGTATAGCAGTGGGAAGATAAAAAATGCCTGTATCCACAACTGCCTGTATCTGAATCATGAATCTTTATTTCTTTGATTCTGGTAACACTATGATATTTATCACAAGATGTCTGTAAGTTTTACCGCGTGTTTGTGTCAAATAAACTTATTTGACTGTATTTCATTGTTAATTTAGTTCTGTTTAACCACATCCTATTTTATTATGTGTATGATAATTATAATGATATCATATTTCATGATTAATAATGTCACCGACTTAGAAATAATGTGGTGAAATTTCTGAAAACTTACTTATTTTGAATCAGTTATCAAGCATGTATAAGATTATATAAAGGTTATACTTAATTCTGAACAAAATGTATGCAAAGAACTCCTATAAGAATTTTTCTACAGTAACTTTTTACTGCATAAGGCAAACAACTGCTTGAAAGGACACACCTGTGTGTTCATAACCATTTATTCCATTAATACGCCTTTGCAAGTAGAGTAGACCCAGATCAGAGAGCTCCGGTAGGAGCCGTCTGATCAGGGTCTGCTCTGTTTGCTTATGATATAGCATGGATATTATTCTACAGTTTCTGCCATGGCTTAAAATGTCTGTGACTTTGTGTTATTAACTTATTATAATAAATTCATTTAATTAATATTTATGACGTCATTTTTTCTTACATGAATATTCATGGAGGAAGGGGCTAAATGGTTGTCATATTCAGAGGTTCTATGAAGTAATACTTACTGTAAGTTACTGATATACTGAGTGATTGGGGTAAGAAATTATTGATACGAGCGTAAAAATGTATTTTAGTATTTTATTTCAATTTTCAGTTCATTTGTAGTCATTTTAGACATTTTCTAAGTGCTATTACATTTGTTGCAGGAATTGTTTTCTTTCGTCCGAAAAACTAATGGTAGAGTCTGTAGAAAGATATTCTCATATGTCCATCTACAGTGTAGCATAAACCCTAGATCAGGTACCTCATTAAAGATGTTGGGTATCATTCCACATTGTTTTCATGCAGTAGCATCCCTTATTCTCAGGGAGAATTACGGTTTATTTACAGTTGAACTTCGATATCTCGAACTTCAAGGGACTATATAAATTTGTTCGAGATAACAGATGTTCGAGTTATCCGACTTCTAATCTGGACAATTTATCGATTTCACAGCTAAATTCAGGTCAAAAGTAATGCTGAAAACTCCCGCAGGAGCTTTCAGCATTACTTTAGACCTGGATTAAGCTGTCACATGTGTTTATATGATATCCATAGTGATATATTTTAAAGCAATTCTATTTTGGAAGGACTAAACTTTTAGTTCGATTTATTCCGAATTTCGAGTTATCCGAGTTCGAGATATCGAAGTTCAACTGTATATGCCTTTCATATCATGCGTAATTAGAGAGATGGTAATTCAGAAATGTAAACAAAGAAAATGTCCTACTTAACAAGAAAACGTCTCATAAAATATGAAGAGATGTGTAAAATAAGACGGACGAGGCTGTGGCAATTCTTCATACATTACTCACCCGCAAAGGTCACCACTTGACATTTGTGGATCACCGTTTATTGGGCGATTTTATCATGTATTTTAACACAGTTTTGACCAATCATACCATTTAGGGCAAATGTCCATCATCAGTGAATCATTTGAACGCTAAATGAAGACACCGATTATTTTTTTTCATAGAAGTTCGTCATTGACAGTTACATAATTATGTGAAATGCATAATGTTCAACGTTGTGCAAGACTTTCTTTTGTACTTTTTTAACGGTATGAGTCCGATCGAGACTTATATCTCGGTGTCCAGGACCAAACTCCTAGTCTGATCGAGACATGTATTTCGGTGTCCAGGACCAAATTCCTAGTCTGATCGAGACATATATCTCAGTGTCAAGGACCAACTGCTAGTCTGATCGAGACTTGTATCTCGGTGTCCAGGACCAACTGCTAGTTTGATCGAGACTTGTATCTCGGTGTCCAGGACCAACTGCTAGTTTGATCGAGACTTGTATCTCGGTATCCAGGACAAATATGCGTATGTGCACATGTGTGTCTGGTTTTGTGTCTGTGACTGTGTCTGTGACTGTGCTTTTGTATGTGTGTCTGTATGTATATTTGTCATTTTGTCTCTCTGTATCTTTGTCTCGCTGTATGTCTGTCTGCCTGTCTATTTATCTGTCTAGCTGATTGGCTGTATGTCTGCCTCTCTGTCTGTCTGTTGTTTGTTTGTCTGTTTGTGTGTAGTCTGTCTATATGTCTGCCTCTTGTATGTTTGTGCATATAATCAAAATATATATCACAAAAGTCAGTTCGATATCGCTGCTTGTACGTCTGTACGCTGCATAACTTAACAGTTGCGTCTCCAAAGTACACCGGTTTTTAACCACTACAGCTCGAATTCGATTCCTGTGTTGTATATTTGTCACATGTATGTTTTTTCTTTCTATCATTCTGTTTGATGTATATTTGTCGATATCTACTGTCCGTGCATGAGCTTTTCCTACTAACATTTCGCTCATTGTATATATAGTCTTGCTGTCCGTGTATTAGGAGTTTACTAGTTGGCTGCTGTCCGTGTACATGTATTAGGATTTTCCTAGTCATTTAATTTGTCTGCTGTGTGCGTGTATGAGGAGTTTTGTCTGCCGTCCGTGTATTCAGATTGTGTGAGTAATGTAATATATCTACTGCCCGTGTATTAGAATTTTTCTAGTCATATAATGTGTCTGCAGTCCATATGTGTTAGGCTATTTCTAGCAATATAATATGCCTACTGTCCGTGCTTTGGGCGTTATCAATCTCAATATATGTACCTTTAATACTGTTAACATATCACAATGCAAATCTAAAATAAATTTCGGTTATTAATCTGGTTTCTGATCATCCTTATAAAACATACGCCAGTATCAGACATGCCACACTACCATTGGATAAAGCTTACGTTTCACCAGCCAATTACTAATGTTATGAAACTAACGGAAGTAAAAGAATAATACAATTACCTAACACTTTCCCGTATTATGTCATACATGTGCCTAGAGGATGTTCAAGCTGCACATAATTGGACACCAGAATCATTTATTAAACATACTGCATTAATAACTTCCGACACAGAAGGAAATTATTCATACACGTTCTGCACGCACAAGTGTGATTTTATACGAGAATTTTAGGGAAACTGAATACGATGCATGCAAAATTACATAACAATCATTTCAAACGATATTATGATGTCTGCATAAAAAAACAATCTAAATTTGGTAGATTTAAATAACAGTTATTAGATTAAGCAAATATTACTGAAATAAAATACAGTAAAATCTCGATTATTCGAACACTAAAATACGTTTCATTATCGATCTTTAAGACAGGTGACAGCTTAATGCATGGTGAAAGTCATACAGAAAGCTCCTTTAGGAGCTTTCTGCATGACTTTCACCATGCATTAAGCAGCCACCTGGCTATAAATATCTAAATTATTCTATAAAAACAATTCGAATAATCGTGAGTTAACTGTATACATTTCACAAGTATGTTGTTGACCTTATCCGATAGGCAGTTAAATTGTATGACAGTGCTTCAACAGGCAAATGCACTGTATCATCTAACACCATTCAAATGTGTATTGCTGTATATGAATAACACGCTAGTGTTTACATTATTCTAAAAAACAAAATACATGTACCGTACAATCTTACTCCACAACATCTGACCTGTACTATCTGACTCCATGACATCTTAATCTGTACTGGCTCCACAACATCTTACCCTGTACTTCATTTAATGTAGCAAAAATAATATAAACGTGCCATTATAAATGTAAGATGTAGATCGTACTGATCCTTGTTTACACCGCTATCAGTGGACTGTGATACTATAAAACACTGCTAATGCGACTTATTCGGTTACTTGTATAAATATGGCACTCTGTACGAGTGATTGCTTAATGCAGCATGGTGGTATTGCTGAAGACTCGTGATGAAGGTCGCAGCTGTGACATCGTGCTGCATTGTGGGCCCGTCTGTGTTTGAAGATTATTGTAACGCTTAGAAAACTATTGTATCGGTGCTATCTTAAATGTGCTCATTATGAATATATACACATGTGTGTACCATATATCAATGATGATATGGATGATAATTATAAATATTAGGATCCTTGTTTAAACTCATATCATATTACTTTGCCTGGTATTGTATATATAGTTGGTCATAATTGTATGTATTTAAATTTCTTGTTTGTATGTTTAACTCTTCAACATTTGGAGGAAATAAAGATATAAACATCTGACTCTGTACTATTTGACTCCACAACATCTTACTGTACTGGCTCCACAACATCTAAATCCGTACTGGCTCCACAACTTCTTACTCTGTACTGGCTCCACAACTTCTTACTCTGTACTGGCTCCACAACTTCTTACCCTGTACTGGCTCCACAACTTCTTACCCTGTACTGGCTCCACAACATCTTACTCCGTACTGGCTCCACAACATCTTACTCCGTACTGGCTCCACAACATCTTACTCTTACTGGCTCCACAACTTCTTACCCTGTACTGGCTCCACAACTTCTTATTCCGTACTGGCTCCACAATATCTTACTCCGTACTGGCTCCACAACATCTTACTCCGTACTGGCTCCAAAACATCTTACTCCGTACTGGCTCCACACCATCTTACTCTTACTGGCTCCACAACTTCTTACCCTGTACTGGTTCCACAACTTCTTATTCCGTACTGGCTCCACAATATCTTACTCCGTACTGGCTCCACAACATCTTACTCTGTACTGGCTCCACAACTTCTTACTCTGTACTGGCTCCACAACTTCTTACTCTGTACTGGCTCCACAACTTCTTACCCTGTACTGGCTCCACAACTTCTTACCCTGTACTGGCTCCACAACATCTTACTCCGTACTGGCTCCACAACATCTTACTCTGTACTGGCTCCACATCATCTTACTCTGTATTGACTCCACGACATCTTACTGTACTAACTCCACAACTTCTTACTCTGTACTGGCTCCACAACATCTTACTCTGTACTGGCTCCTCAACATCTAACTCAGTACTGGATCCACAATATCTTACTATGTACTGGCTCTACAACACCTTACTGTACAAGCTCCACAACTTTTTACTCTGTACTAGCTCCACAGCATCTTACTCTGTACTGGCTCTACAACATCTTACTGTACAAGCTCCACAACCTTTTTACTCTGTACTAGCTCCACAATATCTTACTCTGTACTGGTCCCACAACATCTTACTCTACTGGTTCCAGAACATCTTACTGCACTGGCTCCACAACGTCTTACTCTGTACTGGCTCCACATCATCTTACTATACTGGCTCCACAACATCTTATTCTGTACTTGTTCCACAACATCTTATTCTGTACTTGTTCCACAACAAATTACTGTACTGGTTCCACAACATCTTACTGTACTGGCTCCACAACTTCTTACCCTGTACTGGCTCCACAATATCTTACTCCGTAACATCTTACTAAACAACATATTTTTCCGCTACAGCTGACTCAACAACACCTGACTCCGTAACATCTGACTTCACAACATCTTTCTCCGCCACATCTGACACATCTGACTTCACAACATCTTTCTCCGCCACATCTGGCTTCACAACATCTTTCTCCGCCACAGCTGACTTCACAACATCTGACTCCGCAGCATCTGACTTCACAACATCTGACTCCACTAACGTTATCACTGTAAATATTGATAGAATGCGAAACTAACGTATCCAGTTTAACTTTATCACTGTAAATATTGATACGTGCTTAAACCATTCCCTCATACTGACGACTCTGTAAAGGTCACCTTGTTAATATATTGTGATAAATAGAGCATTTGCTCCTATATAGGAAATGCTCTATTTATCACAATGGTTTCAAACTACAAAATTCTAAAAAAATCCTTTTCTCTAGATAATGCTCCTTTTCGGTAGATTTATTCAAAGAGGTTTATCTAAAAATAGCCTATGACGTAATGGGTTAAACTCTGAACCGGTTCGGTTCGTGTCTGCATCGATTTATTAAAGCTTTTGAGAAACTATTTCTAGAATATTAAATAGATTGTCTCCTGATGTGACTCTATGTCTCGTTTAGTCCAAATAGTTTATAAATACGAATGAGATCAGGGATGCGATAAGATTCACTTACATTGAAAAAATGGGCGTTAATCTGTTGATAAATCGCTCTACAGCTCCAAACGTCGGTGGGTGAGCCATGTATTCGAGTTGACTTTTAGAAAAAGCGTGGATGAGCTTTTCAGTTGAGGGGTATTTCAGTAATCGATGAGATTTAGAGAAGTTGACTTTTAAACGTTTGGATGTAATTAGCTGGACGTCGTGATATGACTGAAATACTGTTAAAGCGACGTAAATCCCGATACAAAGAGCTATTTAACACTTTCACCGTCGATGTCGCATAATTGCACCGCTACAAATAGTGCAGTCCCAGATCAGACGCCACCTTTTCAAGGCGGTGTCTGATCAGGGAATTCACTATTTGTCTCAAACTCTATTTCTATATATGTGCTTTATTCCTTTGAAATTTACATTTATTTATCTCATTTCCTTATTTTACCGAATGATTTAACAGAACTGGATTGCAGACGACAATTAGAAATTTGGCGCGGAAAGGATTAAGTATTTATGCAAACTAAACGTTAAGAGGCGTATGAGGGTAAACTTTAATATAATCTCTGCCCTACACCCGAGACAGGCGTGACGTTAGTCAACATCGCCGAGGAAGTCAGTCATGCATTCGGGGGTGATCGGGTGATCGAAACCTTCCGATTTATATACTAGTCTGGTAGACGGGCGTTTACAAAACTGCAGCACACCCGTTCGATGTTGTTGCTGTTTTATTTACATCCGGTTAAAGATAAACCAGAAAAACATGCGTACCTGTACAGCTTATCACTGTGTCTACATTTCAGGGTGTGGTATAGGTTATTCATTTCCTCCATAAATGCAGATCAATAATATAGATGCAGATAAAAACAGTGTAAACATAAGCGTAATAAAGATATTGCATTTAACCCATTTGTTCCCACGATCCCATGTATGGGACGTAGGCAAACAATGTAGACTCTGATCAGACGCCGCATAATGCGGCGTCTGATCAGAGTCTACACTGTTTACTGATAGACATTTCAATATAAAACAAAACGAAATTTAAAAAATTAGGCCAGGCACCCCTTAGATAAAAAATGGACTTATCCAATACATAAACAAGGAAGAATCCACTGGGCGCAAATCGGTTAAGCAAAGTTACTGTTAAGTATCACATCATGCCATATTAATGTACAAAATGGTACACATGCAATAAATACTTACAATGCCCATAAACATGCGTATATTGTTTTAATCTCACACATTTAACCCCCAGTATTTAATTGCACTTTGCCGAAGTATGTATTTTCATTTTCATTTGAAAGGACGTTTGTACCGGAATTATTTTTGTCATTGAGAGAACTATCCGACGAGAGACCTTCCCGTTTACGAAGTAAATGGTATAGACATTGATCAGGAGGCCTGCGATCCCAGTCTTCACGGATTACATAGGACCATTTTGCGACACCAGTGGGTGACCAGGTGTAAGTGATAAAAGTATCCTCTTCTTCAATTTTCATTGGATATTCCTCTTACTTCTGTTAAGTCATTCTCTCCTAGGCTATTTTAGACCCAACCTTTTTTTTAATTAATCTACCCAAAAGGAGCATTAACTATAGAAAAGGAGAGTTTTAGAAGTGTGTAGTATTAAAACCAATGTGATAAATAGAGCATTTGCTCCTATGGAGCAAATGCTGTATTTATCACAATGGTTTCACAATGTGAATTTTATAGAGGCGCAAAAATGCGTCACTAGGGAGTAATGTGTTAACACATTACTTAATAAATCGATCACAATGTCAAACAGGTTAGATCCTTATGAAACGGTGCGTTACCGAGTCTGTAAGTTATACATACAGAACGCTTTCCCCAGGAGAGTCCACAGAGAAATGTTCGTACACGAGCTGTCCAGCTGTCTACTATCGCCAGCTATCTACTAACATTTTCCCAATCTGTTTTGTATTTTTTAATACGCAAAAACTGATTCTACATGTAAGATTGTCGCCAATGTGCGGCAAATGGTATATTTTATGTCTAAATTCCTGTACAGCAAAATATCCTGCCAGGAACGTCATTTAAGTATGACCCTCTAATACGGGGTGGGGGCACATACAGAGAAAGAGAGAGAGAGAGAGAGAGACAGAGACAGAGACAGAGACAGAGACAGAGACAGAGACAGAGAAAGAGAGACAGACAGAGAGGAGAGAGAGACAGAGAGACAGAGAGAGACACAGAGAGAGAGAGAGACAGACAGACAGTCAGACAGACAGACAGACAGACACAGAGACACAAAGAGAGAGAGGCACATAGACAGAGAGAGAGAGACAGACAGAGAGACAGAGAGACAGAGAGAGAGAGAGAGAGACACACACACACACACACACACACACACAGACCGACACACACAGACAGATACACAAAGAGAGAAACAGAGAGAGGGAGATACAGAGAGAAAGAGAGTGAGACACACAGAGAGAGATAGATAGATAGAGAGAGAGAGAGAGAGAGAGAGAGAGAGAGAGAGAGAGAGAGAGAGAGAGATGAACACAGAGAGAGACAGCGGAGAAACAGAATGAGAGAGATAAAGACAGAGACACACAGAGAGACAGAGAGGCAGACAGAGACAGTGATAGATTTTTCTTAAAATGGGTTACTGGTTGTTTTTTGCTGCCGAGTCTCTGTGTGGGATATTGTACGGTCTTTTATCCAGTCACCAGGCTTCTCTAGTGACATAATAAAGGGGGTGCAAATAAACTTAGGTTTATTAGGTTACTTCCGGTAGTAGAAGGTTTATTAGGTTAGTAGATAGGCGTAATGATTCTATAACCATGGAACTATTTTAGTTTTCTGTAAATATGCATAAACATGTTGATGGAATATATCTAACAAATTTGGTCACCAAAAGAATTATTCAAATGAGAAAAAAATAAAAAAAAAATAAAAAAAATAATTGGCTACAGCTGGATTCGAACCCGCACCTGATCCTACAAAAACTAATTCTTATCACTCTAGAGACGTCGCCCTTACCGATTACGCCACTGAGGCCACATACAAAATGACGTTCATTTATCAGTTTTATTAATTTAATCCACCGCTGGCAAAATCCGTTTTCGATAAAATCAAACCTGGAAGCAAAGATTGACAGATAAATAGTAAATGTTTTCTTTTCACTCTCATGATAATTTGATTGATAAACTCTTACAGGGGCGGTGATAGACATAAACCTAAATATAGCCTGTTCAGTTCCATCGATTTATGAGTGACGTTAGGTAGAATCTAAAAATAGAAACCGAGACTACGTAACTCGAATTTGACCAAAGAATATAGATCATGTCTGTTTGAAATAACTTATCGACCCTCGATTCAAATCATCTTATTTTTCAATTTCAACCACGTTTCCCTTCTAGTAATACAAGTATCGAAACTATATTCCTCTGTGGTAGCTCATTAGATCTATTTACGTCTAAATGGAAGTGAAAAGGGAGGGATCCGTTGATCAAAAAACTGCATTTTCAATGTAAATTATTTCAAGAGTGTTATGAGTCTATAAAAAAGACATTTAACTATATTGACTGGATAAATCGAATAATAGGTTAGTGCCGTAGATGGGACGCCTTTATCCGACTCGGAGAGAAAACAGTTGAGGCTCGGCAAGCCTCGCCTCAACGTTTTCTCCCCTCGTCGGATAAAGCGTCCCATCTACGGCACTAACCTATTATTCTCTATATATGTCTGTCGCGATAGCGACAGACATATGACCGTACAATATCACACTTGTCGCCAATTAACCTTACTAATAGGTAAATCCTTACAACTCTACACCATTTAGATAATATTCTCCAGAAAGAATATACAATGGCGGACGTTTTCATTGCTGCTGACAAACTCGCCTGGAACAAAACATATGCCCATTTTAAGAAAAATCTCTCTTCACAGTCAACTGTTATGAACCAGATCACTGATACTGTTCTCAGTGCGTGTTAATAAGATAAGTTCATACCAAAACTTTTATACCAATTTCATTAGTATACATGTATGTATCATCATATTGTGAATTTCTCACATTTTATACACTCATTTTAGCAGACATCATGTAGTTCTCACGTTAAACCTGTAACCACAATGCATTTTCTGTTTGCCTTGAAAAATCAATTACCATGTGTCGTCTACATAATCTGACTCTTATCCATTTTATCATTGTTTCCTATTTATAGCTGACAGGTCTGGCACTAGATTTTGTTGTACAGGAGTTATTTCAGTTGCTGTATATTGGTGACAATATCTGCAATTGACAGAAGTAGACAGGATTTACCCATCAGTAAGGTCAATTGGCGAAAAAGTGTGATATCGTACGACAAGTGTGATATCGTACAGTCATGCGACGGGCATATTAGACCGTACAATATCACGAACTTGTCGTATTTTATACTCTCGAGTTTTTTTAGCAGACATCGTGTAGCTCACATAAATTATGACACCACAGTGTATTTTCTGTTTTCACTCGTGATTACCATATGCTGTCTACTTAATCTGACTCTTAGTCATTTTATCATTGTTTCCATTTAGAGAATATTGCTTAACTGACGTGTCCGGCACGAGATTTTATTGTACAGGAATTTAGACATGATTCAGAGATGAGATGCCGAATATTGGCGACAATTCTCGGAGTATTACAAAATAACTCTTTACATGATAAAACATGCCTTTATTTCAGAGTATATCAGACAGCTACTATAAGACTTGAGTGATCAGTATCCGGTTTTTGTGCGTTTATATGTTACTGTGTCATAGATTATCTAGCTCCTATAAAAGCCCTGGCTCTAGATCGAAAAATACTGTAGTTTATTTATAGCACCTAGTACATTTTTAATACAGGAGTATTAATGTACTATGTGCTATAAATAAACTATAGTCTTTTTCGACCTAGTGGCAGTGTATAATAGTTGTGTGATCAAGACCTGCTTTTGTGTGTTTATATGTTACCGTGTCATAGATTCTCAATCTCCTATAAGAGCTCTGGCTCTAGATCGAACACTACTACAGTTTATTTATAGCACCTAGTACATTAATACAGGAGTATTAACCCTTCGCTTGCTATTCACGTCAATATACCTACCTGTAAAACTGCAGGAGCTGTCTCATCAGGGTATGCACTATTTACAAGTTGATTGTGCAACCAATGCACTCCACAGCAGTGATTGTACAGCGATATACTTGTACACAGTGAAGATATATATAATTATACAACAGGGCATGGGTAAAAGAAGGAGAAATGTAATTTAAAATTCAGCAGGAGAAGGGTTAATGCACTATGTGCTATAAATAAACTGCACAGTAAAACCCCTCTAATGTGACCACCTAAAAGAGGTATAATGTGTGGTAGAGGCAGGTGGTAGCTTAATGCAGGACAAAAGTAATGCAAAAAGCTCCTAGAAGATCTTTCTGTATTACTTTTGTCCCCACGTTTTTGAAAACTTGTATAAAGTTTTATGACAAATCGCAAAGGCTGCGGCGCCCGGGAAATCCGTACGAAAATCGTACGGCGACCGCCTGCCTCCGTACGGAGACCGCAAGGAAATGACCTTACGACGAGTCTACGGACGCCGTAAACTCATCGCAGGGCAAATATAAACTAGGCATATAAGCCGCGCCTACAGGTGTATCTCCAGGTTATCTTTATTACGTTGTATAGATTATGAGTCATATCGTACGAGCACTAGATTTTCGCTAGTATACATGGTGATTTAGATATAAATCTGATTTCTTCCCCGAGGCAGTAATTTTAGAAATGATGAACAACTCATGAAAATGATCAGTTATCCCTTTACCACGTAAGAAAAACTGTTACAAAATCTATTTTAGTCCTTGTTTGATTGTTTTTGATCTCTTCAATCAACATTAAGCAAAAGACAACGGTAAAAACCTCTAAAGCGACCACCAAAAGGAAGTATCATTATTGGTCCTAACGAATTACCTCATAGGCTATTTTTAGACACAGCCTCTTTGAGGATAAATCTACCGAAAAGGAGCATTTACTAGAGAAAAGAGAAATTTTAGAATTGTGTAGTATTGGAACCATTGTGATAAATAGAGCATTTGCTCCATAGGAGCAAATGCTCTATTTATCACAATGGTTTCAAGAAATGACTATTGCAGAGGTAGAAAGGCGTGTTTTTTGGAGGAAAGAGCTAAATACAGGTGGAAGCTTCAGGCAGGACGAAACCTCCTGTTGTAGATTTCTGCATTACTTTCGTCATGCATTGAGCAACTACGTGTACCTGCTTCCCTGGTCGTCACGTTTCATCATTGTTAATTGCAAAGTACTTTTAATATAAAAGCGCAAAGGTTCAATTCAGTCTATACGTATTTTATCCACGTGTATACATGTACTGTACTTTCTAATTATACTTTTTCTCTCCCATTGTCCTAAACATTGCTGTAAAGAAAAGTCTTTTCTTAACCCTTCTCTCCGTTGCATATTCATGTAAGAACTAATGACGTCATGAATATTAATAAGATTACTTTTATAATGGCATATGAATACAGGACATTTTGGCCCAGGCCGAAGCTGTAGAATCAGATATATATTACACCATAAGCAGACAGAGCAGCCCCTGATCTGGGTCTACTAAGTTCGCAGATGCGTGAAAGTGCGCTTACATAAGGAAAAGGGTTAATAAATGCCTTATAATGCATTATTTGTCTACATCTCAACGGATAGAAATGCTGGAAGAAAGATGCAGTATGGATCTAGATTAACATCAAAGCTACTTGGTATTTTATTATTGTGTAAACAGTTTACAGAAAGTCCTTACATAGCTGTTTGATCGTTAAGGTTTCACCTCAGATGAAATACAAGACATACATTTATCGTCGGTTCGATTTTTTTGTTCAGACACGCCTATCACTATTGTTTTAATCAAAAGGAAACTAATACACATTTAGCCTTTCCCTTGACTTTGATCTTTTGGTTTAATTGAAGTGGTCTTTGCATCTGTATGTACACTTAATGATAAATTGGGGGTATACGAACAAACCTATCATAGCTCCACCCTAATATGTATTAGCATTAGCTAAAATGAATGTTGCTGATTTTTTTAACTAATGGTTTCTTTCTTTTAGTTTAACTCTTAACCTGCTGCGGATGGATGCGGGATTATCTTTGCAAACAGTTTGGATCCTGATGAGACACCGAGTAACTCGGCGTCTCATCAGGATCCAAACTGTTTGATACTCTGACCGTGCTGTTGAAAAGAAATACAGGATTATTGGACAGTGGCAACTGAAATCGATGACATTTTCAACAAATAAAAGTTTGCCCAGCAGGATGAAGGTTGAAAAACAGAACCTGTGTCAAAGACCTTAAATTCTGATTATCATAGTTACATACATATATTCACATCTATATCTTAACAGATGAAAATATATTAAATCCTTTCCCCGTGAATATTCATACAAGAAATAATGACGTCATGAATATTAATTAGATTAATTTGTTATAATATCACATGGAAACAGGAATTTTCAGCCATGGCAGAAACTGCAGAATCATATCTATATAATATCACAAGCGAACAGAGCAGAGCCTGATCAGATGGCTCCTATAGAAGCCATCTGTTCTGGGTCTACTCTGTTTGAAAATGCGAAGAAAGGAGTATTCATGGAGAAAAGGGTTAACAGCTTTCTTTAATGATTATTAACCCTTCGCTTGCTAATCGCGTCAATATACCTACCTGTAAATAGTGAAGACCCAGATGAGACAGCTCCTGCAGGAGCTGTCTCATCAGAGTCTGCACTATTTACAAGTTGCTTGTGCAACCAGTGCACTCCACAGCAGTGGTTGCACAGCGCAATACTTGAACACAGTGAAGATATATGCAATTATACAACAGGGCATGGGTAAAGAAGGGGAAATGTATTTTAAAATTCAGCAAGCGAAGGGTTAAACAGTGTAAGTGTAGGTTGTGAAGACATGTGCGGTAATATAATACATGTCATACGAGCTTCGTGTGTTTCTTTCTTTCTTCATTAAAAATGCATCAGGCAACCATGTCGAATGTCAACCGAAGTATTACATCTAACACATCCATGGGAATGGGTGAGCCCCCGCTTAGATCCCAACTCGAAACCTCTTGATTTGGAGGCTGAAACATTGCCACCGAGCTAACAAGCAGCAGCAGGCCGGTTTTCTCGACACTCCTGTTTAATATGCATTAAATGGTTACATATAGAGAGACTCAACTGTAGATCGGCTGCTGTTACAATAATCTTAGGTTACACTTTTCACAAATCGGAAGAAGACGAAATGAAACTTTTAATATTCACACCCCTTCTCCGAAATCCAATTTTCGTTACTGGTTTAGAATAAGTATGCACAAAATATATCTTTACAGGTCTTCGATAATTTGGGTATTTTGGACATGTCACTATTTTTTTTATTTTTTCTCCGCTAAACCCTGTCTTGCTGCTACTCATTATCATATCGAGGGCTTGGTGCAAAACTATTCTAACTCCTTCACAAAGTGAAGGAGTTAGAATAGTTTTGCACCAAGCCCTCGATATGCAATGTTATTTTAATGAGACCATGGAGTATCAGTACGAAATGGTATAGCTCAACAATACAATACAGTTGAACTTCGATATCTCGAACTCGGATAACTCGAACTTCGATAACTCGACAAAAAGTTCGGTCCTTCCAAAATTTACAATACAGAATTGTTTTAATATGTATCACTACATATATATAGAAACACATGTGACAGCTTAATGCAGGTCGAAAGTAATGCTGAAAGCTCCTACATGAGCTTTCAGCATTACTTTAGATCTGCATTAAGCTGTGAACTTGAGATGTTGGTAAGATTATAAATCGGATGACACGAGCCTCTGTTATCTCGAACTAATTTGTATGGTCTCGTGAAGTTCGAGATATTGAAATTCAACTGTATTTTGATAGATCAGCTTGCATCTTATCCAAAGTCCTCATTTCAATTATAATTGTACCAAGATAAACTAAAGGTTCAGCCGAGAGCGTATAGTTTTAGTTCAGAACCTGCATGATCTCATCGCCAGCCAATGACTTCATGGTTTTTTACTTATCGTCAGATTTTATCGTTGTTAATTACAAAGTACTTTTAATATAAAAGGGCATTAGAGGTTGATATCAGTCTATACGTACAGTAGAGCCCCTCTAATACGACCACTTAATGAATAAACATGGGTGTCTTTAAAAGCAGGTGGTTGCTTAATGCAGGACAAAAGTAATGCAGAAAGCTCATCTTACTGTACTTCACAGACATGGTACAATAAGCTCTCTCCAAATCGATTCAAAACAAGTGCAAATATTGGTCTTTAGGACAGGCGGTAGCTTAATACAGAATAATAGCAGTACAGTAAGCTCCAACAGTGCAATTTGTTCCTTGCACAGATGAACCACTGGGGTCTTCCTCCACCTGTAATTAGCTGGACGTCGTGATATGACTGAAATACTGTTAAAACGACGTAAAACCCGATCAAAAATAAACCAAATACAAGTGTAGTTTTCTGTACAACATTAAGCAAACACACGTGTTTAACAACACCGGTGTTTATTTGCCAATGGTCGCTTTAAAGGGAGGCTATTGTATTAAGCAGAACAAATAAAAAGAAGTTGGTTACATGTAGCAGAGCCCGTCTTAAGCGACCATCAAAGAGGTCTAAATATAGGTATGTAAGGCAGGTGGTAGCTTAATGCAGCTCAAAAGTAATGCAGAATAGGAGCTTTCTGCATTACTTTTGCCCTGCATTAAGCAACCTTAAGATTCATGTACCCAATCAAAATAAGGCCGCTTAATTAACACATTCCCTCCTAGTGACGCATTTTGGCGTCTCTGTAAAAGTCACATTATGAAACCATTGTATTAAATAGAGCATTTGCTCCAAAGGAACAAATGCTCTATTTATCACAATGGTTTCAAAACTACAGAATTATAAGAGTCTCCTTTTCTATAGTTAATGCTCCTTTTCGGTAGATTTATTCAAAGAGTTTGTGTCTAAAATTAGCCTATGAGGTAATGGGTTAAGACAGGTTCTACTGCAGTAATGAATTAGTAATGGCCATGTTGGCAACAAGTCTTTTATCGATCCTAACTATTTTATAATGTCAAACGATGACGCACTCTTATTACCAAGGTACAAAGACATCCAATGTCCCGGATGACATGCTGATCTATACCGATGAGTGATGTTTACCAGGTAGTAGTACAAGGTGTACTTATATCATCGACAGTCTGTACCTTGAGAAATTGATCATCTGTAAATTTATATATCCGTCTCAGTTTTTCACTGTTCAAGGTTTTTATTTTACTTCTTTTCAAAAGGGTAACCGCAATATCAACCAGTTTGTATCCTGGTGAGAAGAATAAGTGTAATTTGTATCCTGACGAGACGCCGAATTACTGTAGTTTGTATCCTGGTGAGAAGAATTACTGCAGTGTGTATCCTGATGCGACGCCGAATTACGGTAGTCTCTAGCCTGGTGAGACGCCGAATTACTTCAAATTATATCCTTGTGAGACGAATCACTGTAGTTTCTGAGACACCGAATAACTATGGTTCTTATCCTGATGAGACGCCGAATTAATGTAGTTTGTATCTTTATGAAATGCCGAATAACTGTAGTTTGTATCCCGATGAGACGCCAATTTGAAGTAGTGTGTATCCTGGTGAATAACTCTGGTTTGTAATCTGGTGAGATGCCGAATTATTCTGATGGTAATCTGGTAAGACGCCGAAATATTCTGTTTTGAAATCTGGTATGACGCCTAATTACTCTGATGTGTTATCTGGTAAGACGCCAAATTATTCTGGTTGTAATCTGGTAAGACGCCGAATTACTCTGATTTGAAATTTGGTAAGATGCCTAATTACTCTGATTTGTAATCTGGTGAGATGCCGAATTACTCTGGACTGTAATCTGGTGAGACGCCGAGTTACACTGGTTTGTAACCTAGTAAGACTCCTAATTACTCTGGTTTGTAATATTGTAAGACTCCTAATTACTCTGGTTTGTAATCTGGTAAGACTACGAATTACTCTGGGTTGTAATCTGGTAAGACGCCGAATTAGTCTGGTTTGTTATCTTGTAAGATTCCTAATTACTCTGGTTTGTAATCTGGTAAGACGCCGAATTGTATAATTTTAATCTGGTTTGACGTCAAATTACTCCGGATCATATAGTTTTATCCTGGTGGGACGCCAAATTATTGTAGTGTTTCTCCCGGTGGGACGCCAAATTACTGTAGTATCTCTCCCGGTGGGAAGCCAAATTACTGTAGTGTTCTTCCGGTGGGACGCCGCATTATTATAGTGTTTCTCCCGGTGGGACGCCAAATTACTGTAGTGTTCTCCCGGTGGGACGCCGCATTATTGTAGTGTTTCTCCCGGTGGGACGCCAAATTACTGTAATGTTTCTCCCGGTGGGACGCCGCATTATTATAGTGTTTCTCCCGGTGGGACGCCAAATTACTGTAGTGTTCTCCCGGTGGGACGCCGCATTATTGTAGTGTTTCTCCCGGTGGGACGCCAAATTATTGTAATGTTTCTCCCGGTGGGACGCCGCATTATTGTAGTGTTTCTCCCGGTGGGACGCCAAATTACTGTAATGTTTCTCCCGGTGGGACGCCGCATTATTGTAGTGTTTCTCCCGGTGGGACGCCGAATTACAAAGCGATCTCCCGGTGGGACGCCGCATTACTGTAGTGTCTCTCCCGGCTGGACGCATCATTACTGTAGTGTTTCTCCCAGTGGGACGCCGCATTACTGTAGTGTTTCTCCCGGTGGGACGCCGAATTACTGTAGTGTTTCTCCCGGTGGGACGCCGCATTACTGTAGTGTTTCTCCCG
This sequence comes from Azorinus chamasolen, assembly GCA_963576725.1. Lineage (NCBI taxonomy): Eukaryota > Metazoa > Mollusca > Bivalvia > Cardiida > Solecurtidae > Azorinus > Azorinus chamasolen. Next base: position 49,886,069 of record OY755242.1, on the reverse strand, counting down.
GTGGGACGCCGAATTACTGTTGTGTTTCTCCCGCTGGGACGCCGAATCGCTGTAGTGTTTCTGTCGGTGAGACGCCAAATTACTCTGGATCCAAATTATTTTAAAGGTTATTACGAACTCGATTATGACGTGCTAAAGGCACTTAATTTCTCATAACTTTGAAAACATCATTATCATAAAATCATACAATAAATGGACATATCATGATTATCACTGTTTGATACGCTTACATTGATTGTAAAACTAAACGTACATGTATAATTATGTCATACATGTACGTTAATGGTTAATGCTGACAGGAGCGTAGCTAGCGATACGCACGTACGTACGTGTACGTGCGTAACATCAATCTGAATCGTGAAAACATTGTTACAAGATACAAGAAGCTTTATTTAACGTCGGTTGTAACAATAAAATAACATTAGCATATAGCTATTTGCCGACATTTAATCAAAAGCATTAACATATCAAAAAGTAAAAACAAAGAGAAGGATACCTGTAAAAAGGAAAGTTCTGTAAGAGAAAACATATAATATATAAGTCAGCTACAATCAAAACATAAAACTTTACTAAAATTCTGTTGATTGACACACAGACAAAAACCTAAAAAGAGAGTACATGTACACCTATAAAGCAGAAGAAATTTAGGAGTAAGACGTGTGCATATACATGTGTATAATGTTATGTAGTAGAAAAAAGTTTAAAGGAACTATTAAGAGGGTTTAGAAAAAAAAATAGTATGACCAAACTGGAACAAACATCGAAGGCTAAGGAGAATGTACTTTAATAAAGAAATGTAAACTTTAACCTATTTCTTCTTACTAACGTCTGTTGACGCCTCTGTAAATGTCACCTTTTGAAACCATGGTGATAATAAAGCAATTGTTCCTATAGGAGCAAATGCTCTTTTTATTACCATAGTTTAAAAACTACACAATTCTAAATTTCCTCGGGGGATGCCCCCGGACCCCTTTAGCCACCAGGTGCGGATCCAGGATTTCAGATTAGGGGGTGGGGGCGTAGAATTTTGTTTGATGACATAAATAAATAGTGTGTTTGTAATACATGTTGAAAAAGAACTTACTTGGGTGAGGGAAATAAAACACTCCTTCTGTATCATTGTTTTATTGATTTGTTGTAGATACAGTAAAACCTCTCTATAACGACCCCTAAATTACATTAATTATTTTGTGTTAAAGGCATGTGGCTGTTTAAAGCATGGTGAAAGTAAAACAGAACGCTCCTATGGGAGCGATAGGAGCGTTCTGTTTTACTTTCACCTTGCTTTAAGCAGCCACCTACTCTAAAAACCAACTAATTAACACAATTTAGTGGTCGTTTTACTGTATATAGATCTAAAATATTACTAAAAAAATAGTTTTGGCAATTTTAGAGGGGGGGGGGGGTACGCCGGCTCCGGCTCCGTCCCCTCTAAATCCGCGCCTGGCCAAGGTGCGTACATTACATTTGGATTCAACTACGCTCCTGACTGATATATAAAACCTTTGCAGACAGATGACTAGCAGTCGACAAAAACGACAGGTAACAACATCAGTCCAATAAACTAAGTTTCTGGAGAAAACGGTATGACAGGCTTAGCCAGGTCATTCGATTGTCTGAAACTAGAGCTTGAGTTTATAACAAGTAAAACTCTCATCTCGTACTGGATGAACTAACAGTGCAAATCTATATCTCATAATATTTTAAAGGTACAGGTTAACCCTTTTAACACAAATCATTTTTTATTCGTTTCAAAACAACATCATATTATCAACATGTTATTATCCTGATAAGACACCAAGTTACTTAGTCTTTAATCTGGATCGAATCTGTTTGCAAATGTGCTTTAACATATATATAAAGTGTTCAACATTAATCACCTGATAACAGCCTTGAGAAACCACCGTAGTAATTACCTTGCTGTTTAACAAATGAAAGTGCATGTCTCATCCGTGATATTCTTTTCTGCTATTTGATTGGTTAAATGACTGTTGGGAGGCGGAGACTCACCCACGAATGTAAAGGTCATGCAGACGAGTTGTTTACTACATATATATCAAGCTTCCCGAAACAGCAAACTGTATTATCTGAGAGACCGAACGAAGTTGTTGTGATAAAACGTAGCGGATTAATTATTTGATTTAAGTCAGTACTTTGTTATTTGTAGACATTTCAGAAGATGAAGCAGTTTCAGGGATCGTGTATCGATACTAGTGAATGTCAGAAAATGACATCTAACGAGAACTCGGAAATTAAAAGCGGACGTTTACGCCTAGTGCAGATGCACAAAGGGAAGAGCATGAGAGTACAAGTGTTCGTGCGTGTGTACAGAAACTGTTTTGAACATTACGCAGTTCTTTACAAGGACCAGCGCTATAGTCTACAGTCAGGTTTCATTAGTCTCAAAAACTGCATAGTGAATAAATGTGCTGGTAAAGAAAACCAGTTGCGTGTAACGTTGAATGACTTTGAGGGTACCGGTCTCCTGTTCGAATCCAATACTAGACAGGAGACGGACGACTGGGTGAACGCATTGCAAGCACAGATTCTGTCATCATCACCTCCAAAAAGTTCTATCTCACCAAGTCTGTCACCCGTCATTCCACGATCACCATTGATGCCAACTCTTGCAGAGGAAAGCGACGAAGACATCTGAGTCAACGTGACAGCATTTTTGTCTCATCAAAACCATGGATCCCCAAATCCATTTTTCATCGTTCTGCGTGTATGTCGTCGTAGATTCCAGCGACAGTTCTGATATTGCGCGGAAATGGCCATTAAAATGTCGGGAGAAATCCATAACTTACATTCCAAAGACATTTTATCGAACCATTCAACGAAAAGAGATGATTTGGATAGCCACAACATGGGTGCCAAATTGAACCTAACAGGGTTGTCAAAATCCAGCAGTGGTCGTAAGTGTCTGGACCTCTTTTCAGTCAAAATATGCTAAAAGGTATGACGTACGTAGTCTGGTGGTGCTAGACACTAAACAAACAATACAAAATGTATAAAGTACACCTTTGAGGAGTGTTTTATTTTCGCGGTGTTTAAATTCTTTACATTTATGTAATCCAATAGTGAACAGAATACCAATACATAAAGTGGGAGACGTCTTTAATCGCTGTCAAGTTGAAATCAAATATTTGACAAGGGTGACCATATCGTCAAGTAAACAACATGAGAAACGAAACCGGATCCCAATGGAAAAGAACCACCTTGAATATTTTAATCAGGCTGAGTCAGTTTTCAGCGCACCTAGATGACCTATTTCTCAAATCTTCAATCATCGTCTGACTGTAGCAGACGATAAACACTTCACATTACCTGAGTCAGGCAGGGAAACACACTACCATAATCTTGGTGGCGTGCCAAAGGTGTGTGCGTGGTGGGGGAACGGTTTATGGCAAACCGAGTAGCCGCCCTTCGTTATCAGGGAGGGATCATTGCCAATCTAGTCAATTTCCAGTGTGTTATTCTTTGTTCTAATGGTTTAAACATTTCCCCGTTATTTACAATGCCAACCAGTTTGCTTTAAGTACAGACACTGATATGATAAATTATTATTATGATCTTAATTGTAAACTTAAATTATTACATACCATGGCATCTCTGTGAAACGAATACTTACTGAATAAATACGATTGGTCTTGAAAGCAAGAAGATGTTTAACCCTTCGCTTGCTATTCACGTCAATATACATACCTGTAAATAGTGAAGACCCAGCTCCTGCAGGAGCTGTCTCATCAGGGTCTGCACTATTTACAAGTTGATTGTGCAACCAGTGTAGTCCACAGCAGTGATTGCACAGCGAAATACTTGTACACAGTGAAAATTCAGCAAGCGAAGGGTTAATACAGAACGAAAGCAATGCTGATAATGCATTCATTCCGGCCTGTATGAAACTAACATAATTATGTCTTCACAAGACTTCATTTTAGTGGCCGTTTAAAAAAGGCTTTTCTGTATGAGAAAATATTTACATTATATATTAAGGAGTAAATCCTGAATATGACAAAACTTTCATGTCTTTTATATCGAAGACCGTGATGGTCTCCGGTGTATTAGTATTTTTAACTATTTTATAGTTTTTACTAATCGGATTACTTCAAAATAGGGACATGTGACATTAATCTTAAAATAGAAATGATTCAGTATGTCTGAGCTGTTATTTACAGTGTATTGTGTTCTTTGTACATTGATGTATGTGTATTTATGGTTATGCTTCATTAATTTCACTTCTTTAGTAGAAAATTCGTTATTAACCCTTATCATGCTCGCATATACAAACAGCTTTGATCCAGATCAAATGACGAGTAACTCGGCATCTCACCAGGCTCCAAGCTGTTTGACACTCGGTAAACAGTTTTTCAAACGGTTCTACCAATCGGAAGTAAGTAAAAACTACAACAGATGAGAGTTTTGGTAAACATTTTTTTAAGTAATTTTTCGTCTGCAACAATTGTCGTCTGCTTCAATTCTAAAAATAAAATTTCTCTCATTTCTTTGCAAAAATATGGTCAAAGTGACAAACAGTTTGGATCCTGATGATACGCCGCATAATGCTGGATCTGAACTGTTTGCATAAGTAATCACGGTTTCACCGCTAGCATGCAAAGAGTTAATCCCTCTTTCTTATATGCAGTTTGAGCTTGATGTTTTATTATGATCACCAAGTTGTGTGCAATAATTCTGCATATATGTATTCGAATCGGATAAAATGGGGTTATGTTGTTGTTATGTCAGGTGCAATGTATTAGATATGAATCAGGCGTATTCTGAACACATTTAAAATTATGTGTGCCTGACCTCTCTGAAAGCAACTAGTGTAGAGTTCGATCAGAGGGGCGTCCCCAGCAGCTATATGGGTAGACAGTATTTCGTGCATTTTTTCTGTATTATGTTCATTCTGCATTAAGTACACATCTAATTTTAAAGATGCTTTACAGTATGCACAGCTACAGATAATGGTACATACTCAAATACTAAAACCTCATTTCTCCACCAAACCCTATGGTGTGACCACTCTTTAGAATCGTCTCGAAGAGACGATTCTAAAGAGTGGTCATAACATAGGGTTTGGTGGAGAAATAAAGAAGTTCTACTTGAAAATATTGTATTTAACGCATCTTATCTGGAGCTCTGCAGTATGTTAAGATTACAGACTAATACTCTTAGCTTAAACTTCATTTTGTCATAATTATGTGACTGTATTTGTACTGAAATAACGGAATGCAGCCTTTAATGCCATAATTATGCATGCATTTAATTGCAAATGTATCTTGATAACTGAATTATTCTTACAATGGCTGTTTTGATTGTTACAGTAGAGTCTTGCTAATGCGACCAGATAAACCCTTTACACAGGTGTCTGCATATGGGAGCCTTGTACAACTTTTGTCCTGCATTAAGCTACCACCTGTTTTAAAAAATACAGAATTGGGCTTCTTTTGAGAGGTCATATTGGCGAGACTTTACTGTGTTTATAGAATGAAAACTGAATAAAAATTGATTGAAATATTTGTATCCTGTTTGTGTTATAGATTCATCAGAAGTTGCATTATACAAACGTTCCCCCAACACTTAATATACATACAATTGCTATATGGACGAACCGTCAATATCTTGACATCTATATGGCACCATCTACTCACATCTCTATATTTGTTCACTACACTACTTTATCTGTCTTTGTTTATCCTTCATATTCTCTCTCTCATTTCTCTACCCTCATCTCCGCCTACGTCTTTTTGTCTCTCTGCCTCAATGTCACCCCCCCTCTCTCTCTCTCTCTCTCTCTCTGCCTCAATGTCCCTCTCTCTCTCTCTCTCTCTCTCTCTCTCTCTCTCTCTCTCTCTCTCTCTGTATCTATCTTATTGTAGGTGTGTCTCTGCATTTGTATTTGTCTGTTTCAACCTCAATCTCACTCCCAGCTTCAGCGTCTCTGTACTCTGTAACTGGCTTAGTATCAGTTACTTTATCTCTTGCTCAATTATTTCCCTGCTTCGCGTTGACTTTGCCTCTGTCTCAATAGCTCGGTCTCCTTTCTCAGTTTCTGTATTTGTCTCTTTCTCAGTCTCTCAGTCCTCTATCTCAAACCTCGATCTCTCTTTATTGCTATCTCCCAATCTGTCTTTCTCTGTATCTGTGTGTGTGTGTCTGTCTGTCTGTCTCTCAGAAGAGGAATGTTTGCAATTATCATCAACGATGCCTCCGCAGTATCCATTTGACCCTAATGATAACACCATAGAAACCCTTCTATTAACCCATTACCTCATATGCTATTTTTAGATACAACCTCTTTGAATAAATCTACCGAAAAAGAGCATTAACTAGAGAAAAATGATTTTTTTTAGAATTTTGTAGTTTGAAACCATTGTGATAAATAGAGCATTTGCTCCTATAGGAGCAAATGCTCTATTTATCACAATAGTTTCACAAAGTGACTTTTACAGAGTCGCCGGAAGTCGTCAATATGAGGGAATGGATTAAGTGGTCGTTGTAAAAACGTTTTACTGTACTTTTTAAACTGACAAGCCTGGGTCAGTATAATGTTACTCAGGTAACACAAATGAGACGGAACCAATACAGTAGAATAGTTTAACCCGTTACTCCATGAATATTCATGTAAGAAATAATGACGTCAAGAATGTTAATTAGATTAATTGTTACAATAGAAATTGGACACGAGAACGTTTGACCATGTCAGAAAATGCAGAATCATATTTATAGTATGTCATAAACAAACAGAGCAGACCCTGATCAGACGGTTCATATATAGGAGCCGTCTGGTCTGGGTCTACGCTGTTTGCAAAGGAATAGAAAGGCGTATTTATGGAGTAAAGAGTTCACGCGACCACTTAAAGAATAGATACGGCGGTCTTTAATAACTGAGGTGCTTGCTGTATCCGGGGAGATAGTAATACTTAAACCTTTATTCCATGAATATTTATGCACAAAGTAATGACGTCATGAATATTAATTAGATTTATTTTTATCATGGCATACAAACACAGGAAATTTTAGACATGCTAGAAACCACAGGGGGGTATTTCGTGAGTCTAGCTGGTCTAAAAAGTAAAAAAAAAGATGATTGGGTCGATTTAGTGTTATATTATAATAAATCGACCCAATCATTTTTTTACTTTTTAGACCAGCTAGACCCACGAAATGGCCCCCCTGTGCCAGAAACTGTAGATTCAGATCTATATAATATTACATGTATAAGCAAACAGAGCAGACCCTGATCAGACGGCTCCAATAGGAGCCGTCTGTTCTGGGTCTACTCTGTTTGCAAAGGCGTATTTATGGCGTAAAGGGTTAAACCTCATTTGGGGAGCTTTTTGTATTACATACATGTGCATTTGTCAATGATATAGATATTATCTGATAGATTTTTTCCCCGTGGTTGGTGTAGGTCGCTGCAACTAGGACAAGAAAGCACTACACATATAAGGTACTTACATGTACAGTAAACCTCTCTTAACCGGACATTAAATTTAGTATAAATATTGGTCTTGGAAACAGGTGACAGCTTAATGCAGGGTGGAAGTCATGCAGAAAGCTCATAGAGGAGCTTTCTACATGATTTTCACCCTGCATTAAGCAGTCACCTGCCTAAAATATCTAAATTCTTCTCTACTAGAATTCCGGTTAAGAGAGGTTTTACTGTATGTGTATATTTGTGATTAAGACAAGACAATCATACGGCATATGCACTTGAAAATTATTATATTGCCAACATTATACGTGTACTGTGAATAATGTAAACTTCACAATTTAGATCAGGCGTCTACAAATGCGTAGCTTCATCGCTAATGTAGCCAGTCACATCGCTAATATAGCCAGTCACATCGCTAATGTAGCCAGTCACTGAATTGTTCAGTGGCGCGTGATCGATTTAAGGTCTAGGCTTGTGATTGTCGCATGATAGTAACAATAGGACGGCAAAACCTAAAGCTAAGTACTCTAAACTGCAATCTACGTGGTAAATTTGAAACTTTCTTGGCATCAGTTTTGGATTCAGATAAGACGCCGAATACACCGAGGTCTATTCTAGATACAAATGTTTTGATATATTGATTGTATACAGTAAAACCTGTCTATATCGGCCACTAAATCATGTTAATTAGTTGGTATATAAGGCAGGTGGCCGCTTAAAGCAGCCACCTGCCTTTAACACAAAATACTTGATGTAATTAAGTGGCCGTTATAGAGAGGTTTTACTGTATCACAAAACATATGGGAGGAAGTCCTGTTCTTATAACTGAAGGAGACACTTTTGTATAATTAATTTTTATTATCTTAACCCTGTCCCTCATACAAACGCATTTTCACGCATTTGCAAACAGAGTAGACCCAGATCAGACGGCTCCTATTGGAGCCGTCTGATCAGTGTCTGCTCTGCTGGTTTATTGAATTTTATAGATATGTTTCTTTAGTTTCTAAAATGGCTACAATATTCCATCTTCCATATTTCATTATAAGTTATAACTACTCCGTCCATGAATCTTCAGTAGGTATGCATTTTGGAATAAACACAGAACAGGGAAAGGGTTAACAAAATTCAAAGAACGCTGTTACAACGGTTTTACGCTAAACATAAGAATGCGCTATTGTTTCAAATATTTATTGGGTGTACGTGATGTTATATCGTCAATTCTCCTAATTGAATATAATACGTTCATAAATAGGAATGGGATTTCCTGTGTTATATGGTGTTGTACCTTTAACACGCTAAGGAATTGCAGATCAGTTCGTTTGTCTAAACACTTAAATATTCCATAAATACAGTTGAACTTCGATATCTCGAACTCAGATAACTCGAACAAAAAGTTCGGTCCTTCTAAAATTTACAATACAGAATTGTTCTAAATGTATCATTATACATATCTAGAAACACATGTGACAGCTTAATGCAGGTCGAAAGTACTACATTAGACCTGCATTAAGCTGTGAACTTGAGATGTTGGTCAGATTATAAATCGAATGACTCGGATCTCTATTATCTCGAACTAATTTGTATGGTCCCTTGAAGTTCGAGATATCGAAGTTCAACTGTATACCTTTTTACGCCTTTGCACAAAGGGTAGACCCAGATCAGATAGCTCCTGTAGTAGCCGTCTGATCAGGATCTGCTCTGTTTGCATTTGATATAATACATATATGATTCTACAGTTTCTGTCGTGCCCAATTTAAACGTCCTGTGCCAATGTGCAAATAATCTATTTAATGTCCATGACGTCATTATGAATATTCATTGAGCAAGTAAATGGTTAACTCTACAATTAGTAATTTCTTCCTCGTCTTACCAAAACTAAAATATAAAACAATTTAAAAATGGATGATGTGGTTCGAATGTAATCTCCTTTTAAGAAAACATGAAGTGGGAAAGAATAGTTATACAGTAAAACCTCTCTATGATGGCTACTAAATTACATCAAGTATTTTGTGTCAAAGGTAGGTGGCTGCTTAAAGCAAGGTGAAAGTAAAACAGAACGCTCCTATAGGAGCGTTCTGTTTCACTTTCACCTTGCTTTAAGCAGCCACCTGTCCTAAATACCAACTACTTAACACAATTTAGTGGCCGTTATAGAGGATTTTTAATATATTTCATACATAGTCAGACTGCAAACCTGATAAATCAGAGGTTGGATATAATATTTGAAGCCTTATGATTTTCTGCCATTGTGCATTCTAAACAGTACAGAATGAGACATGAAGCGAACTGGCTCTACATGGCGGCTTGTCTGATTCGATACACTGTGTAAAAAGCGTCTATGCAGCAACACTAAATTATAGAGGAAGCTTCTTAACCCTTTCCTTGTTCTATGTTTATTACAAATGCATTATCTACTGAATATACATGGCCAAAATAGTTATAATGAAATATGAAAGGTGGAGCATTGTAGCCATTTTAGAAAGTATAGAAACAGATATATCAAATTTCAAATTAGCAAACAGAGCAGACCCTGATCAGACGGCTCCTATAGGAGCCGTCTGATCTGAGTCTACTATGTTTGCAAATGCGTGAAAACACGTTTATATGAAGGGAAGGATTAACTTAAAGGTCGGGAAAGTGTTCAAGTAGGTCATCGTAATTGTCTTGTTGAAGATACACGCGGATATGAACCCTTTCCCTGTTGAATATGTACGAATATCATGAATATTTATTAGCTGCAATCTTATACAATGTGGTGGCATAAGTGCACATGATAGTTTGTATTGGTAGAAAACGTAAAACCAGATCAAACTAATTTCTTAATCTAATATAGCAGATCCTGATCAAGCAACTCCTGAATGAGCCATCTAATTTGAGTCTATTCTGTTTGCAAAGGGGTAAAAGGCATTTTATTTCAGGGAAATGGTTAAATTTGTTATATCCGACCCTTAAGATAGTCTCGCTTAAGAAAGTATACATGTATGTGTTTTGGTGTTACACTGTCAGTAGTTGTCAGTTACTTGTAACATCCCACTTAAATGTACATGTAGTACTTACTTTAATTAATTCGTACTACATGTATGTCATCTTCAAAATTTGCATTCACATACAGTAAAAACTCGATACTACGAAATTTTAGTAATGAAAAAAGTATGTCTTTATAGACAGGTGACTGCTTAATGCAGGGTGAAAGTCATGCAGAAAGCTCCTAGATGAGCTTTATGCATAACTTTCGACAATCATTAACCCCTTCACCGCCGCAGTCGCATAAATACACCAAGACAAATAGTGCAGTCCCAGATCAGACGCCGCCTTGAAAAGGTGGCGTCTGATCAGGGACTTCACTATTTGTCTCAATCTTTATTTCTATATACAATGTATGTGCTTTATTCCTTTGAAATTTGCATTTATTTATCTCATGTCCTTATTTTACTGAATTATTTAACAAACTTGGATTGCAGACGACAATTAGAAATTTGGCGCCGAAAGGGTTAAGCTGCCACCTGTGGTAGCTTTATGCAGGACAACTGGTACCTATTTGAGTGTTCGTAGTATCGAGTTTTTATTGTAGTTTGTATATGCATACGTGTTTATAGACGTTTTCTTCAGTATTCCGACTGTTTATTTTTATCAATTTTGTAAAGAGTTCTACAGTAAAACCTCTCTATAACGGCCACTAAATTACATCAAGCATTTTGTGTTAAAGGCAGGTGACTGCTTAAAGTAAGGTGAAAGTAAAACAGAACGCTCCTATAGGAGCGTTCTGTTTTACTTTCAACTTGCTTTAAGGAGCCATCTGTCCTAAATACCAACTAATTAACACAATTTAGTGGCCGTTACAGAGAGGTTTTACTGTATTTAACTCCAAACTGGTTGCAAGTGGTATTACACCGTCAGTGTTGTCTTTATTTAATTTTATACAGTAGAGTCTCGCTAATGTGACCACAATATTTAGCGGATTGTAAAAGCAGGTGTTTTTTATACGTGGAAAAGGTAATGCAAACAGCTCCTATATTAAGCTATCTCGTGTTTTAAAATCTAGAATTACATGCATGGGTGTATTAGCGAGACCTTTCTGTAAATATGTAAGCTTGTTTACATGTACAGTAAAACCTCTCTATAACGGCCACTAAATTAAATCAAGTATTTTGTGTTAAAGGAATGTGGCTTCTTAAAGCAATGTGAAAGTAAAACTTTCACCGTGCTTTAAGCAGCCACCTGCCATAAATACCAACTAATTAACACAATTTAGTGGTCATTATTGAGAGGTTTTAATATATGTGCAATTATTCGCTCCTTTACATGTACATGTAAACATATACATGTATTCAGCTAGAAAAAACACATTATTTTGAACAAGTCCGTGTGCATTCCGAACATGCACAGTGCTTGTCGTACTTCTGTCTGAAGCCTTACATTGCGAACATGACAAACAAAACAAGATGATTCTCATTTAGCCCGTAGTACGACACTGGTGAATGTGTCAATACTTTTACAAACATGTAAACAGGCGTCACATCAGGGTGCAAATAGTTTGACAATAAGAGTGTATACAGTAAAACCTCTCTATAACGGCCACCAAATTACATCAATTAGTTTGTGTTAAATGCAGGTGGCTGCTTAAAGCAAGCTGAAAGTAAAACAGAACGCTCCTATTGGAGCGTTCTGTTTTACTTTCATCTTGCTTTAGCAGTCACCTGCCCAAAATACCAACTAATTAACACAATTTAGTGGCCGTTATAGTACGTCTTTAGAAAAACAACAAGAATATGGCTTATGGCTTAACACAAGAGTGACAGTTATATTCATTCGACTAACGGTTAACATGACATTGTATTTATCAAGACTAACAATATGCCCTGGCGGTGTTTACAAATATGTCCTGGCGATGTACTACTAAATACAGATAAAAGACTCTCCTGCAAAAAAGCACATGCCCATTTTAAGAAAAGATCTCTGTCTCTCTTCCCCAGATAACATCACTTTAAACTTAACCATGGCTGAAAGGCTTAGGTTCATTTTTAACAGACATCGTGAAGCTCTCATATTAAACTTGTAACCACAATGCATTTTCTGTTTTCACTTGTATTGTCGCCAATACACAGCAAATGATATAACTTTTATTAGGTCTAAACTCCTAGTCAACAAAATCTAGTGCCAGATCTGTCAGTTATGCCTGACCCTCTAATTGAAAACCACGATAAAATGGATAAGAGTCAGATTATGTAGACGACACATAGTAATTAATTTTTCAAGGCAATTATAAGTGAAAGCAGACAATGCATTGTGGTTACATGTTTAATGTGAGACCTTCATGATGTCTGCTAAAAATGAGAGTATAAAATGTGACAAATTTACAATATGATGATACATACATGTATACTAACGAAATTGGTATAAACGTATCTTGATTAACACGCACTGAGAACAGTATCAGTTATCTGGTTCATAACAATTTATTGTGGAGAGAGAGGGAGAGAGAGAGAGAGAGAGAGAGAGAGAGAGGGGGGAGAGAGAGAGAGAGAGAGAGAGAGAGAGAGAGAGAGAGAGAGAGATAGAGATATATTTTTCTTAAAATGGGCATAATTATGTTTTTTGCAGGAGTGTCTCTTATCTGCATTTGTCCCATTTTATCTTCTTTCTGGAGAATATCTTATCTAAATGGTGTAGAGTTGTAAGGATTTACCTATTAGTAAGGTTAATTGGCGACAAGTGTGATATTGTACGGTCATATGTCTGTCGCTATCGCGACGGACATATAAGACCGTACAATATCCCACACATAACCTTGAAAAATTAATTACCATGTGCCGTCTACATAATCTGACGCTTATCCATTTTATCAATGTTCCCAATTAGAGGGTCAAGCTTATCTGACGGTTCTGGAACTAGATATTGTTGTACAGGACTTTAGACATAAAAATATATCATTTCCATATATTGGCGACAAAGTGGAATATAAAACAAGAGGCTGATAAGATCTGAGAAACGCGGTCTGTAAACTATGACATTCTTACTAGACACATACGCAGACAAACAATTCTGGTTACTTGTCTCCCACACGACGCAATTCACGGAATACATAACAACGCTGGGCCATAAAAAAGCTTGTCCCATATTTGAGTGACATTTACAATACCGGGCTCGCGTAAGATTGTCGTCACCGGTCACACCTACCGAATAAAACAGATACAATACACAACAGAAACATATCACCATCAATAAAACCAGATACAAAACAGAACAACAGAAACACATCACCATCAATCGACTTAAGATCCTGCTTGAATTTCTTCTCATGCAATAACAGTCCTGTGTGTGTAGTAGGACATGTGTGTATAATAGGACTTCTGTATAATAGGACCTGCGTGTATACATGTAGTAGGATCTGTGTGTATAGTAGGACCTGTGTGTATAGTAGGACCTGTGTGTATAGTATGACCTGTGTGTATAGTAGGACCTGTGTTTATAGTAGGACCTGCGTGTATAGTAGGACCTGTGTGTATAGTAGGACATGTGTGTATAGTAGGACCTCTGTATAGTAGGGTATGTATGTATACATGTAATAGGACATGTGTGTATAGTAGGACATGTGTGTATAGTGGGACTTTTGTATAGTATGACCTGCGTGTATACATGTAGTAGGACCTGTGTGTATAGTAGGACATGTGTGTATAGTAGGACTTCTGTATAGTAGGACCTATGTGCATACATGTAGTAGAACCTGTGTGTATAGTAGGAACTGTGTGTATAGTATTACATGTGTGTATAGTAGGACCTGTGTGTATAGTAGGACCTGTGTGTATAGTAGGACTTGTGTGTAAAGTAGGACCTGTGTGTACAGTAGGACCTGTGTGTATAGTAGGACCTGTGTATAGTAGGACCTGTGTGTATAGTAGGACCTGTGTGTATAGTAGGACCTGTGTGTATAGTAGGACCAGTGTGTAAAGTAGGGCCTGTGTGTATAGTAGGACCTGTGTGTACAGTAGGACCTGTGTGTATAGTAGGACCTGTGTGTATAGTAGGACCTGTGTGTATAGTAGGACCTGTGTGTAAAGTAGGACCTGTGTGTACAGTAGGACCTGTGTATAGTAGGACATGTGTGTATAGTAGGACCTTTGTATAGTAGGACATGTGTTCATACTAGGACATGTGTGTATATAAGAACATGTGTGTATAGTAGGACCTGTGTGTATAGTAGGACCTGTGTGTATAGTAGGACATGTGTGTATAGTAGGACCTCTGAATAGTAGGACATATGTGTATAGTAGGACCTCTGTATAGTAGGAACTGTGTAAAGTAGGACCTGTGTGTATAGTAGGACTTGTGCATAGTAGGAACTGTGCATAGTAGGATCTTTGTATAGTAGGAACTGTGTATAGTAGGACCTGTTTATAGTAAGACCTGTGTATAGTAGGAACTGTGTATAGTAGGAAATGTGTATAGTAGGACCTGTGTAAAGTAGGAACTGTGTATAGTAGGAACTGTGTATAGTAGGACCTGTGTATAGTAGGAACTGCGTATAGTAGGACCTTTGTATAGTAGGAGCTATGTATAGTAGGAACTGTGCATAGTAGGACCTACGTATAGTAGGAACTGTGTATAGTAGGAATTGTATATAGTAGGACCTGTGTATAGTAGGACCTGTGTATAGTAGGACATATGTATAGGAGCTGTGTATAGTAGGGACTGTGCATAGTAGGACCTATATATAGTAGAAACTGTGTATAGTATGAACTGTATATAGTAGGAACTGTGTATAATAGGAACTGTGTATAGTAGGAACTGTGTATAATAGGAACCGTGCATAGTAAGAAATGTGTATAGTAGGACCTGTGTATATTGTAGGACCTCTGTATAGTAGGATATGCGTGTATAGTAGGACGTGTGTGTATAATAGGACCTGTGTAGTAGGACCTGTCTGTATAGTAGGATATGCGTGTATAGTAGGACATGTGTGTATAATAGGACCTGTGTAGTAGGACCTATCTGTATAGTAGGATCTCTGTATAGAAGCACCTGAGAAGTGGTAGTAGTAGTAGTAGTAGCAGTAGTAGTAGTAGTAGTAGTAGTAGTAGTAGTAGTAGTAGTAGTAGTAGTAGTAGTAGTAGTAGTAGTAGTAGTAGTAGTAGTAGTAGTGGTGGTGGTAGTAGTAGTAATAATAGTAGTAAGTTTAATACTTAATAGTAGTATTAGTAGTAGTATTACTTAGAGGAAGTAGGCTTGTGGTAGTGGAAAAATAAATGATCATACATTTATTGATGGACAAATAATGTATGAATTGGTGTAATTCAATGGATTTTATTTTAGAGTAAACTTATAGCCTAAAACAGGAACAAAAACGATTTCTTTATTTCCATTGCGTGTTTTGTTTCCATTACTTTTAATTTCTCCAATGGCGCAATGGAGAGTAAATACACGGTACAAGATACAAGAAATTTTAATTTACGTCGGATATAAATAACAGATAACATTAGCTCATGAGTTATTTTCCGACAAACATATGTAAACATCCAAATTATTAACAATGTACAATGTCATGAAGGCGTAAAACAGAAACAATGGAAAAGACCCAAAGGGGTAAAAGCAAGCAAACAATATCTAAATAAAACGTAATTAAGCAAAATAAAAAGTTTAACCGAAATAGAAAGTGTAGCAGGAATCACTTTATCGCTAATTTATGATTACTGTTTTGGTACTGATCTCAAACATATTCAACCTTAATCTACCTTTTGATGTTTAGTTTGGCTTACTTTACCATGTTACTTAAGAACAAGTCAGTACTATCATGACTTTCCTACTGTTTGCTACCCAGACTATGTTATATCAAAGAGGTTTGTTTAACAAGTATTATTAGTTTTTAGATAGGTTTAGTTGTATACACTTGTGTATTGTTTTGTTTAAACTTATATATAGTCTTACAGGTACATTTGCAAAGCTCCTCTTTGCTAGTTTGTTAATAACCATGGGAAAAGCATGCTCAATGCAGCCAAGTACCTATATAAGGAGCTGTTTTAGAAGACTCAGCGGCTTTTGTTCAGGACAGTCAAAGGTATATCTTACCTCCCGTCAGAACAGGTCCACTTTCTCTCACTCTTATTCTTCCGTTTCGTTCTTTCTATCTTTAGGGTGCAAAAGCAACATTAGGCATTTCACATAATTGACTATTGCTGTCCACTGTATGTATTTTGGTTTGAAATAACAAGGTATTGAAAGAGAACTAAATAAATTATAGTATCCCCTAGACACTCTTGAGTTTTGATTTCTACTGCCTAAATATGTAAGTTTTAATAGAACCTGGGAAACCTTCTAGCATAAAGCTAGGACGGTTACAAAAGCGCATAAAAACCTTGTAAAGGGATGCAATCATGGTTAGCAAATTTATATAGTTGGGCCACAGTGGTCTCCCTTTTCAAAGGGTAAAAACTATTACCTGCATAAAAATAAAATAAAATGAATCATAAATTTATTTAAAAATTACATGTACAGTTAAAACAAAATAGTATTATCACGATAGTTTGTGTAGTATATCACAGTTCTGCAATACAAGCATTAATACAGTATATTTTAGGGCATGTATATAAAATCCATATCACAAAAGGAAAAACATATAAAAGGTAAGCCCAATGACTTTCTGAATCTAGAGCTAGCAGGCATTTGTTTACATATAATACATGCAAAGCTTAAAACACATATGTATGCAAAAAGCAAAGAAAGAATGTAAACCCATGCATACGTCACTGAGCAAAAACAGTTCAGGGGTGCATGCACATCGCACATTTATATTTGGGGTCTGTCCAGTTGTGGATCAGCTTTAGGACGTCTTGTATCTATCGATTGTTCTTATAATTTTGGGAGGCTGTTCCACACTCTGATAGTCCCAACTCTAAATGAGCTTTTCCTATACCTTACTGTTTGTACATTTGGGTTCTCCAGCTATAGGTCTATAGTACGTGTATTCTGAGATCTGAAAGACAAGATATGTATATTTATAAATAAAGATAAGTGTTCAATTTGGTCTTATTAAAATAAGTTTATCTTACTGTAACCTAAGACCTACAAACAGGAATAACATCGTCACATATATGAATGATGTTTTTATTTTCATTGCGTAGATCTATTTTCTTTCCATTTCTCCATGTATACATGCATATTTCTCTGATTTATCCATGGCAGTGGCGCAATGGTTTTATTTTTCCAACAACTTACACGATTGTAATGTTATTAATGGGATAATAGTGTTTCGCTTGGAATTCAATTGAATTTATCTTAAATAACCATAAAGGCTTAAATAAGCTAATGACTTTTTCAGTTCCATTTAGAACTGCTATAAATCTCCATTTTGCTTATTGCGCAACAAGTTTTTTTTTCAGTAAATACACGATTGTATTGCTATCAATGCGCGTATGGTGTTTTATTTGGTCTAATTCAATCGAATTTTCCTGAAAGTAACCAGAGTACTAAATTAATATCTTCCCATATCTTACTTTTTAAATTCCCATTCCGTTCTTTATTTTCATTGGGTTCTATTTCTCCATTGCGTGTTTTAGACCAACCCGCGACACTTCCGGTTTAAGATTGCAATAAATAATTATTATCAACAAATTGCCTGTTGACAGGAATATAGCACCGTAAGTTTAATCTTATGAAATGCTTTAGACAGTTTGAATCTTTGGTTGGCTCTGTTTCAACCGTTAGCTACTGAGTTACTTTTTTATCTGTTAAAAAAGTCCCCACAAGGGGTTTGCCTCAAAGGAAGATTGATTTAGGTGTCGGCCCGGTCAGATTTCGCCCTATATAATCTATGTAAAAATGGGTCACTTTCAGACCCTGCAACCCTGTATACTGTGTTTATCTATGAACATTTCCCCTTTGTTAGCATAGTTGGATTATACAATCACCAACTACTTTTTCCACTATCCTCCGTTGAATAAAAACACTGTCCAAAAACACACTACCAAAACAACATGGCTGACCCAAGCACTGCCTCTTTGATATCCATCCGAATGCGGAAAAAGTCCTGAAATGGAAAGAAATAAACACTGTCTTGTCAAGATCAGAAATAATTCATTTTCAACAAAAAATACAGCCTAAGCTCCACACAGGAACCAGCAGACATGTCAAATCAAGCATATTCATTTTTTCAAGGAACTATTTGTGAGGATACAACAGCCCGGAAGCAAAATCTCACCGGGCCGACACCTTTATAAGTGGTTCCGGGTCAACTCGGCCTCTGAGTCAATTCGGCCTCGGGTCAAGTCGGCCTGGGTTAAGTCAGCCAGCAAATATTATTTCATAATAACAATAACCAGAAAAAGGAGCACTTTATAGATATACGATACAAATACAATGTCCAAAAAGTAACCCAAATATGGTGATATCTTTGCAAGGTAAAGGTAAAAGGTAAAGGTGAGGTTTATAGTCTGGAACTATATACAGTGTACATATTCTCCCGACTTCACAATTTACCCCCTGATCACTGGGTTATAAGTCGGCCATTAACACTCGGCGCACAAGGCAGCCATGGCACATCGGCTTATTTCCCTCACAGGTACCCATTTATACACCTGGGTAGAGAGGAGCAAACGTGGGATGCATTTTTTGCTCAGAAAAATTCTGATAGTCCGAAGGCAGGATTCGAACCAGGGACCCTTCGATCCCAAGTCCAACGTCCTACCACTGGACCACCGCAAGCAGTTTGGAACCTGATGAAATTCCTAACTAGTACCGGTAGTACCGGTAACTCGGCCTCACAAGTGTTTATGCCAATAAAATATATGTTCTGTTCTGTTCTTATTCACAGACAATCAATGAAACAGATGAGCAATTAAATATACCTAATTTTACTTAAAAAATATTGCTGCCACTCATTTTCACACCTATTTGTTTCACTTCTCAGTTTGATCTAATTAACCTGATTATGTTAATCTCATGTAACATACTTATCACCTTTATTACTTTGTTCTCTTCTGCTAAATTTAATGGTTTATT
Source organism: Azorinus chamasolen (assembly GCA_963576725.1). NCBI lineage: Eukaryota > Metazoa > Mollusca > Bivalvia > Cardiida > Solecurtidae > Azorinus > Azorinus chamasolen. The sequence goes on along the minus strand of OY755242.1, from coordinate 49,866,637 downwards.
ACTGACAAAAACATGTGCAAACTTTTGTCTTAATTCTTCAAGGAGCCCTCGGATCAGGATCTTCAATCTTTTAATTGACGGTCGAGAAAGGGCTGAGTTGACCGGACTAAGACGGGCCGAGTTGACTTACCCCAAAACAGGTCAACTTGACCCGATCGAATTGACCCAGGCCGACTTGACCCGAGACCGACTTGACCCGGATTCCTTATAAAAAGTTATTGAGTCGACTTGGTCATGAATGATATTGTAATCTGATTGATCTGTATGACATTTATCATATATGCTAATGCTATATTCCTCTGAATTCAGGCTAGATTGAACACTGCACTCAGTGGTGAAATATTATTTTCAGGTCATGGGGTTGAGTGAGTCTGTAGTGCGTACATTTACAGTTTTACACAACTTCTGAGGACATTTTACACATGATTGAAGTGTCTGAAGAACACTTGCTTGAAAACCATTTCCTACTCTATGGAAGAAAGGATTAAAAAAAAGTAAATTTTGATCACCTTAAAAAATTGAACACAAACAACTTTGGGATATAACAAATATTCCTCGACAACAAAATCTGGTAGTGGATCATATGTACATTCACAAACTATGATATTTAGTGTCTGTATGGAAATCATTTAACTCTATTTAATGACTTGCAATTGATTTATATATACATTGTTTTTGTTATCTTTTTCTTCTAGATATCAGGATGGAGTCATTTTCTAACCCAATGGCTCCCCCAGAACTTATGGACCCAGATGACAGTGGTGATGAACAGTGAGTGTTTTTTCTTTGTGGTGGATATTAATACGCTCGGTCTATCTATTACAGTTCTGTTATTTATTTAATCTGTTCATATAAAATAAATAATTCTGTAACTTTATTTTAATAAATGCTCCCAGGGGCATTAGGCTTTCAAAAGAAGCTCACATTTTTATGCCCCCCCCGATCAGATCCCAAGGGTGGGGAGGGGGTAATTGTTTTTGCCCTGTCTGTCTGTTTGTTAGTCAGCAACTTTAACATTGGTCATAATTTTTTAACTAATATGGATCGAGACTTTATATTTGGCATGCATGTGTATCTCGCAAAGCTGCACATTTTGAGGGTGACATGTCAAGGTCATCCTTTACGGTCAAAGGTCAAATTGGGCGGGGGCATAGTGTTTCACAAACACATCTTGTTTAAAAGGAGCTTCTTTTGAAAAATCTATTTCTTTATTACATTTGTAAATGGTTATTGTATAGTTTTAGTTGTTTTATTGATCATTAGTTTCCCCCAAGGTAAGAGGGTGTTTATTAGGGAGAATTCAGTAAGTAGAATGAGTTGACTACAGGTTAGTATTGGTCACACACTATGATATTTAGTGTCTGCAGGGAAATTACACCAACGCTGCCATGTTAGAAGTAAATACCACATATTTATGTCATATGAACTCAGGATTGGTGAGTAAGCCATCAAGCTGGATCGCAGTAGGTCGGTGGTTCTACCTTGAGGTTCTTCTTTGCACAAAACAACGCAATCTGGTGGTTCAGGCAGGGAAAAATTTCTGATGTTAATAAGCTGGACGTCATGTTATGACTGAAATACTGTTAACCCTTTCCCTCATATAAACATGTTTTCATGCATTTGCAAACAGAGTAGACCCAGATCAAATGGCTCGTATAGGAGCCGTCTGATCAGGATCTGCTCTGTTTGCTAATGGAAGTTGATAGATATGTTTCTTTACTTTCTAAAATTGCTACAATATTCCACTTTCCATATTTCATTTAAACTATTTGGTCATGAATATTCAGTAGGTATTGAAATCTGGAACAAAACATGGAACAGGGAAAGTGTTAAAGCAAAGATTAAACCCCAATGTGAAAAAAGAAATAAACAAAATACAGGATCTTATGGCTAAGCTGGAATCGGATCTATGTAGTTCCTTCAGCAAACAGAGAAGATAGTGATCATACAGCTCCTATAGGAACCATCTGATCTGGGTCCTCTCTGTTTGCAAAGGTTTCAAAATGTATATATGTACAGTGTTCTCATTAAGAACGGGCGGGCAGCCAAAGTAAGCGCTTCAAACCAGATTTTGTCTGGTTCAAACCCGTCAAGAAAAAAAAAAAAAAAAAGAAGTTGAAAAAAAAAAAAGCGCCGGACCCCCCCCCCCCCCCCCCCCCCCCCCCCCAACCCCCCCCTCCCACCCCCCACCCCCCTCTGAAAAGCCTGTTACTTTTTTAATCTGGCCTGTTCAACCAATTCTGATTGAGAACACTGTATATATATTATATGGAGGAAAGGGTTAAAGTTAGATTATATGTATAACTTTGAAATGAGGAAATTAATCACAAAAATCTTGTTGTATGTTTACTGTTTTGGGTGGAAGATGTTCATAGTCCACTACAAAACTTTATTACAGGTTTTTTTCGGTTGGTATATTCACAATTTATTTGTTTTTATTTAACAGTCATCCTTTGACCAATGCCGATTTTAGAAAGATGATGATGACTCCAAGGGCCCCTGGGTTAGGAGGGGTCTCATCACAGCCTTCCTCTAAAGCAGCTCCAGCCAGGTAGGCCATTGTACTAAACATGAAATACCTTTTCTTTTATCATTTATAATGGAAAACAATTCTCATCAACTGTTTCCAATTCTTTCAGTCAAAGTTGAACTTTAATGCTGAAATGTATATTTTAACCCATCTCTTGCTGAATTTTAAAATACATTTCTCCTACTTTACCCATGCCCTGTTGTATAATTACATATATCTTCACTGTGTACAAGTATTTCGCTACATGCGATCACTGCTGTGGAGTGCACTGGTTGCACAATCAATTTGTAAATAGTGCAGACCCAGATGAGACAGCTCCTGCAGGAGCTGTCTCATCTGGGTCTTCACTATTTACAGGTATGTATATTGACGTGAATAGCAAGCAAAGGGTTAATGCAGATGTGGTGTCATGCTTTTTCTCTGAGTACTTATACAGAGCTACAGATAAAGGTGCATATCCAAATACTAAAATCGTCATTCTCCACCAAACCCTATACTGTGACCATTCATTAGAATCGTCTCGAGTGAAAGCAATATAGGGTTTAGTGGAGAAATAAAGGAGCTATTTTTGAAAATGTTTAATTATACGCATCTTCTCTGGAGCTCTGCATATACTTTGGTTGGAATTTCACAAAGCTGCAACTAATCTGTGTCAATATTGATTGCACTGTCTAAAGGTTAGATTATTTACAAACAATAATAAATGAATGTTTACATGTACACATGACTTTAATTTTCTCAAGTTCTATCCCATTTAAAAGCTGGAGAGTGACCATGGTCTGCTTAACACATTCCCTCATATTGATGCCTTTTGACATCTCTCTAAAAGTCACCTTTTTGAACCATTGTGATAAATAGAGCATTTGCTCCTAGTGAGCAAATGCTCTGTTTATCACAATGGTTTCAAAACTGCATAATTCTTAAAGTTTCTTGTCTCTAGTAAATGCTCCTTTTCTGTAGATTTATTCAAAGAGACTGGGTCTAAAAATAGCCTATGATGGAATGGGTTAATGCAGTAAAAATGACCAATTACTAAGTCTTCATCATAATAAATATATTGGAGTAATTCAAGGTATAAGACTGAAAATAAAGAACAGATTACAATTAACCACATGTTTTCCATCAAGACCAAGATATATAATCAAACAAAGAAGTACATATAATACTGAGTATTTCTCAGTCCCTTAAAGCAGGAACTAGTTCCAGCAGATAGTCAAAGGGAGACAAGTCATTCCTATGTAACAGCACAGACAAGAAGGATATTCTGGAGAAATAATTGACCTTATCTTGAAATCAGACAGGGTCTCCTTTTAATGTCAAAATTCTTTCGCCAGCTTTACATTATATTTGTTAAATCACAAAATTTGCTGAATTCCCAAAATTATAAGTTATGCTTTTTACATGTTTTATACATTTTGTCTTAAGGCATCTTTCCCAGGAAGCAGTAGATGAAGAAGATGACCCAGCAACAAGAAGGAAGAAAAAGAAGTTGTAAGTTGCCATTTTCAATTGTCTGTATTAAGAGGTTTCTCTATGAATGCATGTTTGCTGATTGCATATTGGAGTCGATTGATCAGGGCATGCACTTTTGCTGTTTCAATTTCTTTCCTTTTACCCTTTCTTTCATATGAACGCTTTTTCATGCATTTGCAAACAGGGTAGACCCAGATCAGACGGCTCCTATAGGAGCCTTCTGATCAGGGTCTGCTCTGTTTGCCAATGGAATTTGATAGATTAATTTCTTCACTGTCTAAAATGGCTACAGTGTTCCACCTTCTATGTTTCCTTATAACTATTTTGTCCATGAATATTCAGTAGGTACTGAAATATTAAATAAAACTAAAACAGGGAAATGGTTAAACTTTATCTTGCTCGTCATCATTTGTTTTCACATTTGATTTTTTATTTTCCAAAACATGAAGTGTCCAACAGTTTGCATCCTAATGTCAAACAGTTTAGATCCTAATGTCAATCCTAATGTCAAACAGTTTAGATCCTAACGTCAAACAATTTAGATCCTAATGTCAATCCTAATGTCAAACAGTTTAGATCCTAACGTCAAACAGTTTAGATCCTAATGTCAATCCTAATGTCAAATAGTTTAGGTCCTAATGTCAAACAGTTTAGATCCTAATGTCAAACAGTTAAGATCCTAATGTCAAACAGTTAAGATCCTAATGTCAATACTAATGTCAAACAGTTTAGATCCTAACTCAAACAGTTTAGATCCTAATGTCAAACAGTTAAGATCCTAATGTCAAACAGTTTAGATCCTAATGTCAAACAGTTTAGATCCTAATGTCAATACTAATGTCAAACAGTTTAGATCCTAATGAGACATCTAATTCTGTTTGTAAAGGTTATCACTTATTTGCAGGTAGTGTGCTTAACCATTTACTCCATAAATATGCCTTTCTACGCCTTTGCAAACAGAGTAGACCTAGATCAGACGGCTCCTATAGGAGCCGTCTGATAAGGGTCTGCTCTGTTTGCTTATGATATAATATAGATATGATGTTACAGTTTCTGCCATGACCAAAAGATTCTGTGTCATTGTACTATTATAACAATTAATCTAATTAATATTCATGAAAGTCATTTTATCCTGCATGGTTATTCATGGAGTAAAGGATTAAAGGTTAAACTTTTCCTTTTTGGCTCGTCTGTTCGAAGAAATCACGAGCTATTGTCGTAAATCCGGCGTCCGCGTCTTATTTGGTATGCATGTTCATAATGACAGTGACGACAGATGAGCGTTGACGCCTGCTTGCGGTGCTCTTGTTAAATTGAAGTGTTTCCGTATTGTCAGAGGATTATGCTTTGAACTTTCTGCAGTTCTACCCTTTTCCTCATATAAATGTGTTTTCAAGCATTTGCAGAGTAGACCTCCTACAGGAGCCGTCTGATCAGGGTCTGCTCTGTTTGCTGATGGAATTTAATAGATCTGTTTCTATACTTTCTTTAAATAGCAACAATGTTCCATCTTCCATATTTAGTTATGGCTATTTTGTCAATGAATATTCAGTAGGTATTTAAATTTGTAATACATAGAACAGGGAAAGGGTTAAGACAAGCAACTTAACCCATTACCTCATAGGCTATTTTTAGATACAACCTCTTTGAATAAATCTACCGAAAAGGAGCATTAACTAGAGAAAAGGAAACATTTTAAGAATTTTGTAGTTTGAAACCAATGTGATAAATAGAGCATTTGCACTTATAGGAGCAAATGTTCTATTTATCACAATGGTTTCACAAAGTGACTTTTACAGAGGCATCAAAAATATCAGGGACTGGGTTAGTGTTTACAAGTGTTTATGGTCCTGACCTACTGTTCAACATACAATTAACACTTGATTCTAGGTATTATGCAAAACTGAAGAGACTTGAAGAGGAGAGAAAGAAGGAGCTAGATGAGAAATACAGGGACAGAGCAAGAGAGAGAAGGGATGGTCACCATACTGAGTATGACCAGACAGAGATGGTAAGCACAACAGCTGACTACAGAGCTGTCGCACCTGATGCCAAGTCCATAGAGAACTATGCAGAGAGGAGGAAACAAGTGATCCAAGAGTCCAAATACCTGGGTGGTGACATGGAACACACTCACTTGGTGAAAGGTAAGCCATCCAAGCAGAAAGGTCCTTGAATTGTGGCCCATTCTTGTGCATCAGCTCACAGATATGGCTGGCTTTAAAACATTCTCTGACGTTTTCAAACAGTTGACCTTGATCAACAACCGGTATGAATTACAAGGTCTTTATCAGTTTCTTGTTTGTAGCAGGTATGTGCAATATATAACATAACACAGTCACTGAATGTGCAAACATTTTGTTATAATTTCAACAGCATTACAGCTATCCCTATCAAACCTTGTGCGATAATTTTCCATCTCAAGGTCCAATCTCCTTGCAGAGTTGTCGTTCGTTACTCTCACATACACCTCTGCGATGGGCTCATTACCAAAATTGTTCAAGCCATTATTGTTGATAAAAAAGCAAGGCCATCGCGGATGGCGGATTTCTGTATATGTGTAACATAGTGTATTTAGTGAGAGGTGTGGTTATGTTCTATACATTTTATGAACTTCAACAACCCAGGTAACTAATATATAAATATATCATAGCTCATTGTGCTACATGACTGCATGGCTCAATAACCCAGATTCTTCTCTTACTGATACATCCCTTGGTGTTATCAGAAGGTTATTAGCACCCCTAGGTCATTTTACTAATTTGAGATGCAATCCTACACTCTTCAATCATGAATATTTATACTCCTTTTCAAAAAGTTATCTTTTCTTGATGAGCTCTTCAATTCATGATATTAAGGTAGTCTGGTTGTGTAACTTCAGGTCTGGACTATGCCCTGCTGGAGAAGGTGCGAGCGGAGATTTCCAGTAAAGAGCGGGAGGATGAGCAGGAGATGGAGAAGGTGGTTACTCAGACCAAGGAGAAGAAGGAGGAAGAGCCCGAGGTCCAGATGTTGGTATGTGTGACACTGCGTGATCAAGCGAATTATTCTTCCATTTCTTTTCAAAAATAGAATAGCAGTCAGGCAATCAGTTTTCGGGATTTTACCCAAAAGTGGGGACCACAATCAGAGAGTCAAATAAATTGGATCCAAACTGTCAGCTATTGTCACATTTTCTCACATACAGAGCGAGTTAATCCTTTACCTGTTTAGTATTCATATAACAAATAATGATATCATGATTACTAATGGCGGCTGTAGGCAGGATTGTTTTGGTATTGATAGAAACAGTAGAGTCGGGCCTATTATAATTTCATAAGCAAACAGAACAGACCCTGATCAGACGGCTCCTACAGGAGCCTTCTGATCTGGGTCTACTCTGTTTGCAAATGCTTGAAAAAGCGTTTATATGAGGGAAAGGGTTAACCCTTTACTCCATAATACGTTTTTAACACCTTTGCAAATAGAGAAGACCCAGATCAAATCGGCTGGCTCCTGTAGGAGCTGTCTGAGTAGGGTCTGCTCTGTTTGCTTATAGAATTATACTGATCTGATTCTTCTGTTTTTAACAGGGCCAAAACTTTTCTTGCTGATTTGCCATTATATATATTAAGCTAATTAATGTTCATACATACATTATTAAATTGTCTGTTTCGAAGAAAAGTCGAGCTATTGTGATCACTGGGTCGTAGTTGTTGTCGTTGTTGTCGTCGTCGGCGTGCAAAAACTTTAATGTAGCTCATTACTCGAAAAGTATAAGAGGTATCAAAATGAAACTTCATAGGTTAGTAGATTTCATTGAGGGGAAGGCCCCTACATAAGAACCATAACTCTTGATTTTAAAATTTTGGAGTAATGGAGTAAATTTTTAAATTTAGCTGGACAAGTACCAGACAAGCGTTAGCGCCGCACGCAGCTCTTGTTTATGTATAGGGTTATACCGTTGCCCGGTACCAGAACCAGACCAATATTCGTTTTGAAAAACACCAGTACATACTTGTTTAAAAATTGACTAGAGTACTGTTATCAGTATCTTAGCGATCCAAAATTCCATAATACATGAAATGAAGTAACATGGAAACTTACACCAGATATCAAGTTCCTCTCTTATAATCAATAACAAAATTGATGCAGCATTATACATTATAACGGCCACTAAATTACATCAATTATTTTGTGTTAAAGGCAGGTGGCTGCTTAAAGCAAGGTGAAAAGGATAAAGCACCTTGCTTTAAGCAGTCACCTGCCCTAAATACCAACTAATTAACACAATTTAGTGGCCATTATAGAGAGGTTATACTGTATAGATCAAGGGTACAGTCAGTGTACGGAGTCACAATGATTGACTTCAAAGTAATTTCATTGTTAATTAACAATAAAAAAACAAAACAGAAAAAGGACACAAGTGTCATATTCATTATAGTAAATGAGTTTCTTAAAAACAATTTGTAATGAACACTCATGTTAGATTATTTTTATCATATAAGCCCTAAAATGTGACATAGAAAATAAAACAGGCTATAGCTGATGTTTGTTGCGGCCATTGTTTACAAGCAGCGTAGTAATACAACAGAATACGTACATGGAGCGCTACCATTGATTAACCATTCAGTGAGTGCTGAGATAGACTAAGATTCATTATCGGCTGAAGCCAAACTGCTAGTTTGAATAAAAAATGCACTAATGCATTTCTGCGGTTTACAGCACTCTGTTTCGGAACTTCCACATTGCAGATTATGTGATGATAAAATGTTATCTGTCTTTGGTATTTTTTAACTTGTCCAAATCTTCATCATTTTTCAGCATTGAACAAAATATACAAAATTGTACTTTTTTTTATATTTTCTTTCAGTTTAAAACCAAGATGGGCAGAAATATTTTCCGAACTTTATTCAAGTCAAAGGAAATGAATCGGAATGAGCTGTTTCTGCCAGGCCGTATGGCCTATGTTGTAGACCTTGAGGACGAGTTTGCGGACTCTGATATACCCTGCACTACCATCAGAAGTAAGGCAGATTGTCCCAGTCTTGAGGTAAGCATTGGACTCTAGATTTGGCACAGCTTAACCCTTTACTCCATAAATACGCCTTTCTACGTCTCTGTAAAAGTCATTTTTTTAAAACCATAGTGATAAATAGCACATTTGCTCCAAGTTCCGTAACCAGCAAAATTATCCCTGCCATTCCAGAATGATCTCTCCTTACTTTATGACCCTTTCCCCCATAGCTTATATGTCCCACCTTATATGGAGTAATGGCCAGGCATTTTTTGTGACATTTTGGCTCTCTTGTTTGAGAAATCATATGTGCCTGTAAGTTTGAATATGTTGACTTGACAATACTCAGCAGGGTTACAGATAAGGGGAGTATTTGGGTATTTACCCAATTAAAATTATTGAAAAAGCAATTGTTTTTCAAAACAATGAGTAACACAAAGCAAATAAACATAGCAAAAAGCAAAAACAAATTAGAATACCTAATGAGAATATGAATAATACCCAATTACGAAAATTGCCAATACCCAATAAAAATTGCAAAAACTCAATTCTGTAAAAAATCAAGGAGTAAATACCCAATTGCATCAAAACCTTATCTGTAACCCTGAATGCTCTATTCTGGTCTTTCTCGAATCTGTTGATTTTGGCAGTTAGATAATTTTTTATGTCAATGACATTAACTGTATTTCGCGAAGATATACACTATTTGTCAAATCAGGTCTTATAGATACTGATGGGTACCAAGTGTAGACTAGACATTGATTATTCTGTGCATAGCAGAGTAATAAGATACTTTTCTCATGGAGTGACTTTTATATCATTATAGCAAACGACCACCCTTACTACCAATGATATAGTCATCAACAAACTCACCCAGATTCTATCATACCTCAGACAAGGCAGAAGGGACAAGAAACTCAAGAAGCTAAAGGAGAAAGGTAAGGGAAATGTTGCTACATAGTTTGCTATTGGAATGACTGACCTGTACCATTTAGCCCTTTCCTCCATAGATACGCCTTTCTACTCCTCTGTAAAAGTTACTTTATGAAACCATTGTGATAAATAGAGCATTTGCTCCTATAGGAGCAAATGCTCTATTTATCACAATGGCATCAAACTACAAAATTCTAAAATTTCCTTTTCTCTAGTTAATGCTCCTTTTCGGTAGATTTATTCAAAGTGGATGGATCTGAAAATAGCCTATTGAAGAAAGGGTTAAGATATATATTTGGTAAAGGGCATTCTTTTCATTTGTCACGGTTTGTGTATGTATATTCTTAAATATCTGTTGACATTATAATTTAATTAGGCATTTGATAGATCTGAATGTTCCTTATTTATTTGATGTTATGGTAAAAAGGGCACCAAGTCGTTCAGTATTTTGTACGCTATATAGCTGCAAAAAGGTATAGCATTCCAAAGTACATGTAGCTAAATTTGACCTACACTCTTAACTCTTTGAATTCTAGTGGCAGAATCAATCTCCTGCCGTTTTGGACCAGGACCCACAAAATACTTTTCCCCATGTTGTCGGCTATTATTTCTTTAACCCATTCCCTCATATTGATGCCCTTTTGACACCTCTGTAAAGGTCACTTTCTGAAAACCATTGTGATAAATAGAGCATTTGCTCCATAGGAGCAAATGCTCTATTTATCACATTGGTTTCAATACTACATATTTAAAAAAATGTCTTTTCTCTAGTAAATGCTCTTTTGGTAGACTCATTGAAAGAGGTTTCTAAATATAGCCTATGAGGTAATAGGTTAAACTGTTCACAGAACCTTTCACCAATGTCTTTGTTAGCGTAGAGTGGGAAAGAAAAAAACAACATGCTTTTACATTTAGCCTAGCAACTTCTGCTGTAATAATGTCTTCCACTATGTCAAATAAGCGAAATTATCAGCATATATTAGTTCTTGTGATGAAAACTGCAGCCAAACCTTGATTTGATCACACTGAAATATGACATACAGGTTAAATTTGGAGGGTTGATAAGGATTTTTACTGCCAGTATTTATGAGTTGACATTTATCTGCCAAAATAAAGTTTAACCCATTCCCTCATAGGCTATTTTTAGATCCAACCACTTTGGATAAATCTACCAAAAAGGAACATTAACTAGAGAAAAGGAAATTTTTAGAATTTTGTAGTTTGAAACCATTGTGATAATTAGAGCATTTGCTCCTATAGGAGCAAATGCTCTATTTTATAATTAGAGCATTTGCTCCTATAGGAGCAAATGCTCTATTTATCACAATGGCTTCAACAGGTGATTTTTACAGAGATGTAGAAAGGCGTATTTATGGAGGAAAGGATTAAGGTCTTGTACCTCTGTGGCCTAAGATAAAAACTGAACCGGTTCTAACACCATTTTCTCCCACAGAAAATCAGTTAGCATTGACTGTTTTGCTCATGTGTTTAATTTCAAGTACAACATGCATTCATTAGAGTTGTGTGTGTGTGTGATTGTCATTTGTTTCACCTGCAAGCAGCATTGTCTGTCCATCCATCCATCTGTCACTGTTTTGTGTCATGTTTTATGTTCTGCCTTGAGGTGATGCAAGTGTTCCTGTGACTATGCAGATATATTTGGAACTAGGAGTTACTACATAACACTTTAGTCTAGCACTCAGCATCTGATATTCAGGCGGATTCTAAGGGCAGGGCTAGAGGGTGTGTAAGGTGGACTTGGGGCGTGTCTATAAGTTATTGTATAGTACATCTTACTTAGTCAAAGGAAGTAACTCATACTTCACTAAGTTGGGGAATTATGTATGAGTTACCTCCCTTTGACCGTCATATATTGATTTTAAAACCTTTTCCTGTTTTATGTATATTCCAAATTTTAATACTGAGTATTCATGGACATAATAGTTAAAATGAAATATGGAAGCTGGAACATTGTAGTCATTCAGAAAGTAAAAGAAACAGCTCATTCAAATTCCATTGGCAAACAGAGCAGACCCTGATCAGAAGGCTCCTATAGGAACCATCTGATCTGGGTCTTCTCTATTTGCAAATGTGATAAAACATGTTTATATGGGGGAAAGGGTTAACACCATTCAACAGTATAGTTAGTTTATTTGCATGTAGTTTTATGTGGTAATATGGGCAAATTGCCTTATTTTCCAGACAATAATCTATCAATCTATCTATTCGTCTATTGTACATTTAATGAAAATGTTTGCAGCAAACCAGCATTCAAGCTCTTTGTGTGACATAAAAAAGTTTGACAGTTGACATGGATGTCAATCTGAGAAAGGCCATTCTATGTTATCCCATGCCGAAGGCGGAGAGATATTGTTTTGGCATTGTCAGTGTGTGTGTCAGTGTGTCCGTGCATCTTTTAACCCTTTCCTCCATAAATATGCCTTTCTATGCCTCTGTAATAACCACTTCTTGAAACCGTTGGGATAAATAGAGCAGTTTCTCCTATTTATCACAATGGTTTCAACTACAAAATTAATCAAAATGGTTTCAAACTACAAAATATTAAAATTTTACTTTTCTCTAGTAAATGCTCCTTTTCGGTTGATTTATTCAAAGTGGTTGGATCAAAAAATAGCCTATGAGGTTATGGATCTAAAAATAATGGGTTAATAATGTCACATGAACTTTTTTTGTCCATGGCAGAAGCTGTAGAATTATATCTATATTATGTCAGAAGCAAACAGAGCAGACCCTGATCACACCGCTCCTAAAGAATATGTCTGATCTGGGTCTACTCTGTTTGCAAAGGTGAAGAAAAGTGTATTTATGGAGTAAAGAAACTTAATCCAGATTTAAAGCCTTTCAAAATTATTGTAATTTCTGAAAAAAACATGACTGCCAGGTGATAAGCTTTTTGCTATATAATATTGTAAACAACTGAACTAATATTCTTATACATGTTTACATAATCAAGCATATTTCTACTTTTATTTAGGTAAATTAAAAGAAGCAGAAAAACAACAATCCAGGTTGCCAGGAGCAGATGACAGGTAGATTTTGATATTCTTACACGAAATTATAATTAATATTTTTACATATGTATGAGGTATTGTCAAAACGTTTTTGGCCTCATGTACTTCTGAACACTTAGGAATGAAAAGTTTGCCACTCTTTTTCAATATATTCTGCCTTCATCTTTCTCCATTGCTGTTCCAATTTGCTTATCCCTTAACCCATTCTCTCCTACTGACGCCTTTTTGCGTCTCTGTAAAACTCATTTTTGAAACCATTGTGATAAATCGAGCTCTATTTATTACAATGGTTTCAAATCTACACAATTCTAAAATTCTCCTTTTCTATAGTTAATTCTCCTTTTCGGTAGATTAATTCAATGAGGTTGTGTCTATATTTGGTCTAGGAGGGAATAAGTTAAAGTAAAAGTCTTCATTCTGGTCCCTGAAGTACTCATTTACTGCATGTATAGCTCCTTCATTCCTTCCAAAATTCCCACCGTGAAGGTAAATATTCAGTATTTTGAACAGATAGAAGTCCGAAGGGACTAAATCTGGAGAATACAGGGGATGAGGAAGGACTTCAAAGCCGCATTCAGTCACAGCTGTCATGGAAACTAGTGACATGTGAGCAGATCCATTATCCTGCATGAACAGAAGTCGCTAAGGCCTGTTCCATTTAAATGTGTATGGGGGTGCAGAAAGGCACTTTCAAATTTGGTCACCCACCCATAATATGCAAGATGATTACTCCAGCTTTTGTCTTATTGATCACCCTGTAGTATTTTATCATAGAAATTGTTGACTATTTTTCAGTATCTATGGTGACTTAACAGACTACGCTTCATCACTGCAGAAGTCAAAAGACAAGAGAGACAGAAAGGATAGGGATCGGGAGGATGTAAGGGATAACAGGAGAGACAGAGAGAGGGAGCACAGGTAGGAATTTATGGTTCATGGTTATGGTTCATGGGCAAAACTTGTAACACTCGCACTTTGTTCAGGTCTGAACTGTGTGCTGTAGTGGTTGGCAAGCAAATATTGATTCAGATACAAATGTATTGTAGTGGTTGGCAAACAAATATTGATTCAGATATTGACTCATTGATTGAGTTAAAATTTATAATATGATCAGATGACATATCTCGGCACTGCTACTGTCCTGGATTCAAACTGCTTTAATCTTATATAAGAGGGTTCTTTGTCTTGAGATACTGTTGATTCAAGTTTAGTGCCTTAAAGATTTGTTTTCTACAAACATTTTCCACTACGTATATTTTTCTGAAAAAAAAAAAAAATTCAAAATAAAAGATGAGATCAGTTTGGGCCTGGATGAGATGTGATTTATCTTATCTGCATCAAAATATTGATTGGTCAGATCAGTGAATCAAAGATGGACAATGGTTGACTGAAAATTGTTTAAATAGTTTTTCCAGGATAGTATGTTGAATATTTATGTAAATATTGGGTGGCATTATATTGGACAGTTTTGTAAGCTTCAGCATTTCTTTGTAAGGGGATAACATGTAATAGAATGACTGCGTTTGTGACAAAACAAATGTGTTAGTAGTCACATGCTATTGACATAGCATTGCTTTTGAGTTAATTGACCTATAATGAATGCCACTATTTTATTCAAACAAAAAGTGTTTTTATTGAAAAAGTGGTTTTATTAGTATTTTTTATTCTCTGGTGATATTTTTCTTTACAGAGATTACAGAGACCGTGATCGTGAAAAGGGTCGACGAGAAAGAGAAAGATCTCGTGAGCGGGAGAGGGAGAAAGACAGAGGTGTCAGATCTGAAAATAAGAGGAAATCATACTTTGAGAAACCTGTGGAGGAGGTAGGCTGATTATGATGATAACAGAAAGCTGTCTTAAGTTTGCTCTTTCCCTCAGAACCATTTTGGTATGGTGTTTACATGTAGGATCAGATAAGTTGTCTTTTGAGATAAAAAATTACATATTCACAGTTTCATGAATCTTGCCAAAACGAAAGACCCATTAATGTCCCACCCATTAACCCTTTCCCTCATATAAACGTGTTTTCACGCATTTGCAAACAGAGTAGACCCAGATCAGATGGCTCCTAGAGGAGCCGTCTGATCAGGGTCTATTCTGTTAGCTAATAGAATTGCAAAGATCTGTGTCTTTACTTTCTAAAATGGCTACGATTTTCCATCTTCCATATTTCGTTATAATCATTTTATCTATGAATATTCAGTAGGTATTGAAATTTAGAATGAACACAGAACAGGGAAAGGGTTAAGGGTTGATAATAAATGGATTGTTTCACAAGAAGAAAAAGAAGTAAACCTTATAAATTGCAATTTCATTAGGTTTAGTAACTTTAGACAACCAATGGCCGTCTTGCTGTTTGAAAGAAACCTGCAGCCAAAGAGTTTCAAAAGCTGAACTTCAGACGTTTGAAAGATGTCTAGTCTATATTTATCTATACCCATGAGTCCTATAAGTTTCATATATAGACTAATACGCAGGTGACCATACATTGAAATATATTGTTTATAACAACATTCTCAACTGAGGTAGAGCATAGACTGCAACAGGTCATGGTATTGTAATTACACAGTGGTTGCCCAATTCTTTATTAGGACTTCTGGTTAGACAAATCTTGAACCGGTTAATCAGAAATGGCAAACTGTTTTCCAAAAGATCAATGGCAAAGTTTGTGTGTGTTTTGATGTTTCTCATATGTGTCTATCTACAGGATGTTTTGATGTTTCTCATATGTGTCTATCTACAGGATGAGGACAGGAGTCATACAACAAACGTGAAAGAGTTAGTGAAGACTGTTACAGACCGGTACAGGGGCTATGCTGAGGTGGAGGAGGAGAAAGAGAGGTTTGCAATTTAATATACAGTTCCTAATATTCCTAGAGGTAATGACTGTTTTATAGTACTCAGCAGAGTACAAGCAACATTAACCCTTTCCCTGTTCTATATTTATTTCAAATTTCAATATGTACTGAATATTCATAGACAAGATAGGTTTAATGCAATATGGAAGGTGGAACATTGTAGTCATTTTATAAACTAAATAAACTTTTTTCAAACTCCATTAGCAAACAGAGCAGACCCTGTAGCAGCCGTCTGATCTGGGTCTACTCTGTTTGCAAATGCATGAAAAAACATGTTTATACGAGGGAAAGGGTGAAGTAGGAGTTTTTTCAAACATGAAAATTAGTCTCATATCAGTTTCATATTTTTTAACCATTTACTTGATAAAGACATTTTTACGCATTTTCAAAACCGTAGACCCAGATCAGATAGTTCCTGTAGGTTCTGTCTGATCAGGGTCTTCCCTGTTTGCTTATGCAATACTATATCTTGATTCTGCAATATCTGTTATGGCCACACACAAAGTTCTGCATTCATATGCCATTATAAAAATGAGACTAATTACACTCTACATACCGGTAGTCATTATTTCTTACATGAATATTTATTATAAATGTAAAGAGTAAATTTAGCCCATTACCTCATAGGCTATTTGTAGACCCAACCGCTTTGAATAGTTCTACTAAAAAGGAGAATTTACTACACAAAAGGAAATTTTTAGAAATGTGTAGTTTAGAAACCATTGTGATAAATAGAGCATTTGCTCCTATGGAGCAAAAGCTCTATTTATCACAATGGTTTCAAAAAGTGACTTTTACAGGGGCGTCAAAAGGTGTCAACATGAGGAAATGGGTTACGGGGAAGTATTTGTGGCTTATGGTCTCATTCCTATTTATAAAATGTCTTTGTAGTTGAAATAGTATGTAACCTATTATATTTACAAAGTAGCTCTGTCATGTGTAACATTTTTTCAGGAAGGCAGCCAAAAAGGAACAGGAGCGTTTGAAAAAGATACAAGCCAGTATCGCAATAGACAGCTATGCTGAATGCTATCCAGGGTAAGTGAATAACATAGTAGAATTTTATTCTTCCAGTGTATAGTTTCTAGAATGTGCTTTTTTATGCCACTACCTGTGGAGAGGATGGGTCATATAGATTTGTTTTTTGTGCATGTGTCTGCTTGTGCTTATGTACATAACAAACTTTTTGTGGTATGCAATCCTCCTAGAATCATCCGACTTCATAAAATTGTTATTTTGATGAGGTGTTATGATCAAATAATGCAGTTACAGTTCTTGACATGGTAAAAATTAAAGCATTCTATAATATTATTATTATTATACCACAGTTATATAGTGCTCTTTTCACACTGGATATGTGAGTTCAAAAGTGCTTCACATGGATGATATCACTAACCAAAAGGATCTGTATGATTATCTATCCAGGCAATGAAATATATATAATAGATATACAATATATATATATGAAATCACTGAAGGAACCACATGATTGGCTATCCGGTCAATGAAAGATATGCAAAAAGATATACAATAGATATGAAATCACTAACCGGAAAGGAACCGCATAAACTGTATTAACAAACTTGATACAGACAAGTTGACTGAAAGTCATACTCATCAATATCATAAATTAGAATAACCTGTATTAACAAACTCGATACAGACAAGTTGACTGAAAGCCATGCTCATCAGTACCATAAATTAGAATTAACGGGCTGACTGAAAATCATTCCATTTATTTGACTATTGGGTCAACTGTTAGTTGGCACTTTACTACTACTTCGTCGGTAGGGGACTAATAACCACGAACAGTAGATGTGCAAGACGCAATTTTCATGTGTTTACTGCCAGGCATTGCAGAATTATCTCTCCTTGAACTTTTGAGTATTTTTTGTGGTTTGAGCCTCTAACATTTGTAGTTTGTGTTGCATTATCTGTCCTTGGATTTGCAACCAAGGCCGTCATGCGGGGGTATTCATGACCTTTAGTGATAGTTCAAGTTATTCATATTATTAAGTAGTAGTGGTATTCAATATTCGATATTACACTTCATGTGTATACTATTCCTTTAAACAGTGAAAATCACCTATCTATTGGACTATGTTTCAGTATGGAGGCAGCTGCTGATGCTATTGAAGACTCTGATGAAGAAGTGGACTACACCAAGATGGACCAGGGCAACAAGAAAGGGCCAGTTGGACGCTGGGACTTTGACACACAGGAAGAATACAGTGATTACATGGCCAACAAGGAGGCCTTGCCCAAGTATGTCTCTCCCCATGGGGGTATATTGTTTTTGCTGTCTGTCTGTCTGTATGTCCACTGGTTGGTTGGTTGGTTTGTCCTCAACTTTAATGTTGGCAATAATTTTGTCACCATTGCACATACACATACATACTTCAAACTTGGCATGCATGTGCAACTTATGGAGGTGAACATTTTTAGGAGTGAATCATTAAGGTCAAGGTCATTCATGAAGGTCAAAGGTCATATCGGGGCATAGTATTTCACAAACACATCTTGTTTGTTTTTATCATAATTAGGGCCTCCTTACCTTATGTGAGGTTACTAGTAATCACCTTGTCCACCCGTCCTTCAGTCCATTACGGTGTCCCGTTTTGTTTTGTCCGCTCTCTAATGCAAAAAGTTTTCATCAAATCTTCACTAAACTTGCTAAAAATGTGCGTAGGTATGAGATCAAGGTTATGTTTGCTAACCAGGCAATTTGCTACAGGCTCTCAGGGGCCTCTGTGTCCAAGTGGTTATGGTCTTCGACTGATAATTGCTTAGCCCTTCACCGCTGTGGTTCAAATCCCAGTCTTGGCATTGGGATTTTTCATGAGGGGAAAGCTTCCAGCTGGCTTGTAGTAGGTCAGTGGTTCTACCCGGATGTTCTTCTGTGCAAAGTTCAGAACTACGAGCCAGAGTGTGCCAAAGTGCATCAATTGAATTTTTACTGACGCCTACTCTGGCCCTAGTGGACTCAAGGCTTAAGATAATATTTTTAAGGCTTTGAAAACATCTTGCAATATCCTTGGTATGGGAGTCATTGTCATCAGTTTTTATGCAAAGTTCATGCAAGATATTGTTATTTAGTGCAATTATTTTTGGGTCTTTATAGACTTTAGACTGATAAATAAATCAATTTGCATATGCTGTTCTTAGAATGTAATTGAAACACAAAATCTTTTATGGACAAAAGTTACTTAACAATAAAAATCTGGAATTGGAAAAGCTAGAAATCTTGAGGAAATATTGGATTGTTATTTTGATTCTTCCATTTTTCAGGGCTGCTTTCCAGTATGGTGTTAAAATGTCTGATGGTAGGAAGACACGAAGAGCGGGACCTAAGGATGAAAAGGCGGAATTAGATAGACAGTGGCAACAGATTCAGAACATTATGAATAAACGAAAGAATGCGGATGATAGAGAAGATAGCAAGAAAATGAAATACTGAATAACTACTGAACATTTTTGGCAAGAAACTAAAGCATTGAGTAATTACCAAGAAAGAAATGGATTTTTATGTGTCACATGCTTTAGTAGGATGACACAGATTTTGCCATTGTTTTTTATCGCACAAGTGTCAGCAGTTGATGCAAGTGTTCCTTCTTACACTCTTGTTTATTATTACCTAGTAAGATTGTCTACCCAATATTATTAAGTCAATTTGTCAACTTCTTAACCCTTTCCCTCATAGGCCATTTTTAGATCCAACCTCTGAATAAGTCTACCGAAAAGGAGCATTAACTAGAGAAAAGGAATTTTTTAGAATTTTGTAGTTTGAAACCATTGTGATAAATAGAGCATTTGCTCCTATAGGAGCAAATGCTCTATTTATCACAATGGTTTCAACAGGTGACTTTTACAGAGGCGTAGAAAGGAGTATTTATGGAGGAAAGGGTTAAGGGGACAACAAAGTAGTTGGTTTCCCAGTTGAATATTCGTGTAAGAAATAATGACATGAATGAGAATTGGCTGAATAATTATAATGGCATTATTATACAAGATGTATTAGTCAGATATATTCTAATTTTGTAAGAAACGGAGCAGAATGTGATTAGACGGCTCCTACTGGAGCTATTTGATCTGGGTCTACTCTGTTTGCAAATGCATGAAAAAGTGTTTATATGAGGGAAAGGGTTAACCCATTCCCTCATATTGACGCCTCTGTAAAAGTCACGTTTAGAAACCATTGTGATAAATAGAGCCTTTGCAAATGCTCTGTTTATCACCATGGTTTCAAAACTACACAATTCGAAATATTTCCTTTTCTCTAATAAATACTCCTTTTCAGTAGATCTATTCAAAAAGGTTCAGTGTAAAAATAGTCTATGAGGGAATGGGTTAAAGATCATCCAAAGTTCCAGGATTGTTGGATTTCTGATGACCAGAAATTTGGGTTTAAACAGATTCTATTGTATGTTGATGTACATTAAAACTTCTGCAATGGCTGCTCAAAGGAAGTCTTTTCTTGTTTGTTTTTTTATGACAGAAGGTAGCTTAACTCTTTGTTTGCTATGTAAGTGTGTCCTCAGCTCATTCGTCGTCTGCTACTCAAGTAACTCAACTCTCATCTGCATCATTTCCAGAACTATTGATTCTCTTTCTGATTTTTAGCTCGTCTGTTTCGAAGAAATCACGAGCTATTGGCGTAACTCCGGCGTCGTCGTTGTCGTCGTCCAAAGTCTTAACATTGACCATAACTTCTTCAATTTTTCATTTACAACCTTCATTTTTGGTATGCATGTTCATCTTGACAATGACGGCCGTTTAGCGTTGGCACCCGCTTGCGGTGCTCTTGTTTATGACAGGAGGTAGCTTAACCCTTTCCCTGATATAAACACTATTTCATGAATTTGCAAACAGAGTAGACCCAGATCAGACGGCTCCTATAGGAGCCTTCTGATCAGGGTCTGCTCTGTTTGCTATAAAGTGAAATTGATAGATGTGTTTCTTTACTTTCTAAAATGGCTACAATGTTACACCTGCCATATTTAATTTATTACAACTTTTTTGTCCATGAATATTCAGTAGGTATTGAAATTTGGAATTAACGTAAAACAGGGAAATGGTTAATTGTTTGCTGGTTACGTAAATTTGTCCTCAGCTCAGTTGTCATCTGCTACTCAAGTAACTCAACTGTCGTCTGCATAATTTCCAGAACTATTTATTCTCTTTCTGTTTTTAGCTCATCTGTTTCGAAGAAATCACGAGCTATTGTCGTAACTCCGGCGTCCGCGTCGTCATCGTTGTCGTCGTCCGAAATCTTAACATTGACCATAACCTCTTCAATTTTTCATTTACAACCTTCATTTTTGGTATGCATGTTCATCTTGACAAGGCCTATCCACACATACCAAAATGAAAACAGACGAGCGTTCGCACCCGCTTGCGGTGCTCTTGTTTATTTACAGAAGTTGAGCCTGAGTGACAAACAGTTTAGGGTCCATGCTTATTAAGCTTTTTAGTTGAGTCTGAGTTTGTTCTCAAGCTTTTGATTGGTCAGATTTGAGCCTTTGGCTCAAATCTGGCCAATCAAAAACTTGAGTACGAACTCAGACTCAACTAAAAAGTTTTATAAGCATGGGACCTGATCTAGGATCAGGTCCCACACCCCAATCTAGACTGTTTGTATGGGTCATTAACCCTTAACTCCATAAAAACGCCTTTCTACGCCTTTGCAAACAGAGTAGACCCAGACCAGACTGCTCCTATAGGAGCCGTCTGATCAGGGTCTGCTCTGTTTACTTATGATATAGATATGATTCTACAGTTTCTGCCATGATCAAAACATCATGTGCCCATGCGCTATTATAAAAATTAACAAATATTAATGATGTCCTTATTTCTTACATGAATTTTTTTTTTTTAATATTCATGGGGTAATGGGTTAATGGCAGGATAATCTGCCCCTAGCATGCAAATGGGTTAATGCAGATTGACAGTGGAGCAACAAAATCCCACAGGAGGTTTTGCTCGTCATCTTTGTAAATTAGCTTCACCAGTGAAAAAGCGTCTGTTGTCAGAGAATGAGACCATTACCTTTTTATGGTGCGGCTTATATACAAATCTCATTAAGGATCAAGACTTGAAGCAGAAATTCTATGAAATACATCCTGCTTACGGTGAACCCTCTCAAAAGAAGCCACTGAAATAAAGTCCGATTGTTAGTAAAGATTGTTAGTCTGATTGTTATTCTGATTTAGCTTTCTTAACCTTTTCCTCCATAAATTTGCCTTTTTACGCCTCTGTAAAATTCACCTTTTGAAACCATTGTGATAAATAGAGCATTTGCTCCTATAGGAGCAAAGACTCTATTTATCACAATGGTTTCAATATTACACAATTCTAACATTTTCCTTTTCTCTAGTAAATGCTCCTTTTCGGTAGATTTATTCAAAGAGGTTGGGAAAATAGCCTAATGGGTTAAACACTTTTGTGTATCATTAAGCGACCATCAGCCTTTAATAGTTGACAAATTAGTGGTAGCTGTGTGTGTTTCGTCACTAAGTCTTTAGGATCTTGATATGTAGTTAACTGTATATGGAAGTAGATCGTACTCTTGTAAAGGACGTCCTCGGCCCCTTGGGTTGGGATTTCCAAATTAATTATGTGCATTCATATTGTGACCTTGACCTTAGTTTTTGTAAAAAAAAGAGAAATTTTTACAGATGATATATACTCAGCCCTTTTAGATAGGATTTCGAAATGTATTGTGTGTGTGCATCTTGGGAAGGGGAAATGTCACATACTGCTTTAGTGTCTCCGTGACCTTGACCATGACCTCAGTTTTAGTAAATAATTGTCTGAAAATTGTCAATATATCTACTTTAGTATCTCTTAATGACATTGACCCTGATGCCCACAATGTTATTGTTATTAAAAGTTTGTCCAGAAATTTGTCTGGAGTATAGAAATGCTAAGAGCAGTCTCTGGTAGGGGATGATGGATTGCTTGACAATACTTGCTAGTTGATAATTGTGGCCGAGTGGTTATGGTCTTCAGCCCCTCAACACTGTGGTTCGTATCTGGGACTGAGCTTTTTTACTTTTCATGTGAGGGAGCCTTCCCGCTGGCTTGCAATAGGTTGTTGGTTCCAAACATTAGCTAAACTCTATAAGAGCCACCTGATCAGATTCTGCTCTGTTTGCTTAAGATATAATATAAATACATATGTATGATACTGCAGTTTCTGCCATAGACACAAATTCTTGTGTCCATGTGCTATCATAATAAATTAATATAAATAACATTCAGGATGCCATTATTCATGGAGGAAAGGGCTAATGTATGTTTGTGATTCATATGATAATCAGAGGTTTACAGTTATTCACCTCTAAAGCGACCATTTTATAGAAGTCTAATTCTAGTGTGCCAAGTTATCTTTGAGTATGTTATAGATTATGACAAGGACTACAGCCCTGAGTGCAGATCATAACAGTGCTCCAGGCACGCTTGTTTACATAATGATAAACACTCACACACAATGCCGGGTTAAATATCTTGCGCATAAGATAAATGAGACGAACAAACAGGTGGCCTCCGTGGTCGAGTGGTAAAAGTCTTCAATTGACAATCGCTTAGCCCTTCACGGCTGTGGGTTCGAATCCCAGTCTTGGCATTTGGCTGTTTCATGCGATGAAGCCTTCCAGCAGACTTTCGGTGGTCGGCGGTTCTACCTGGATGTGCTTCTGTGCACGGAACAAATTGCACTGTTTCGTCTGGGGTCCTCCTCCACATGTAATTAGCTGGACGTCGTGATGTGACTGAAGCACTGTTAAAATGACGTAAAACCCTATTAAAACCAAACCAAACGAACTGACGGTTAATGGTTAACTTAAATGCCCTTCCTTCCTTTCATTAGTAGGCACAGTAAAAATCTCTACAAACCGGACGTTCAATTTAGTATAAATACCGGTCCTTGAGACAGGTGACAACTTAATGCAGGGTGAAAGTCATGCAGAAAGCTCCTATGGGAGCTTTCTGCAGACTTTCACCCTGCATTCAGCAGCCACCTGCCTAAAAGTATATAATTCCTTCTCTGTTAGAATTCCGGTGTAGAAAGGTTTTACTGTACATTAATATGAACATGCTGTAGATATTGAGTTACAAAAGGTGTCCATCCTTAGTAGACCAAGCGGTGGGTAGTCTCGATCAAAGCCAAATTGGGAAGCCCCAAAGTTTCCTGATCATCTTGATAATTTTAATTTCCCTGTCTGATCAGACAGATCGTACAGAGGTGATTTACTAGGACACACATGTAACTCGAGGGTTTAACACACATATGGTAACCTGGACAAACACTTGAAACGTAGAGATATCATCGCCTCACTTGGACCCTAAATCGAATAGTGTTGTTGATATATAATGTAAGAAAAATTGTACTGAGGCAAGTTGACGGAGGCAAGTTTTATCAATAGAATTTTTTATGCAACCGCCTTTAGGCGTCGGGTGCATTAAGTGTTATCCTTGTCAATACGTAGGTCCGTCATGTAAAGATTTCGTCAAAGATTTCTTGACTTGTGTATGCTGGAATTATTTTATATTTGGTATGAAGCATAATCATAGTGAGTTGAATCGTGCCTCCCCTTTTCAAGTCTGTCGTTCATCTACTTCCTGTTTGTCGACACTTTGATTGAATTTTGGTGATTGTTTAATGACAAAAAAGTTCGTCAAAGATTTCTTCGCTCGTGTAATCTGCAATGATTTGACATTTGGCCTGAAGCATAATCATAGTGAGTTGTACAGTGTCTCCCCTTTTCAGGTCTGTCGTTCATCTACTTCCTGTTTGCCGACACTTTGATTGGATTTTGGTGATAGTTTAATGACAAATATTTTCGTAAAATATTTCTTCGCTCGTGTAAGCTGCAATGATTTCATATTTGGTCTGAAGCACAATCATAGTGAGTTGTACAGTGTCTCCCCTTTTCAGGTCTGTCGTTCATCTACTTCCTGTTTGCCGACACTTTGATTGAATTTTGGTGATTGTTTAATGACAAAAAGTTTCGTAAAAGATTTTACTATAAAATATTTCTTCGCTCGTGTAAGCTGCAATGATTTGATATTTGGTCTGAAGATTAATCATAGTGAGTTGTAACGTGTCTCCCCTTTTCAGGCCTGTAGTTCATCTACTTCCTCTTTGACGACACTTTGATTGAATTTTGGTTATTGTTTAATGACAAAAAAATTCGTCAGATATTTCTTAGCGTGTGTATGCTGCAATGATTTGATATTTGGTCTGAAGCATAGTCATAGTGCGTTGTACCGTGTCTTCACTTTTCAGGTCTGTCATTCATCTACTTCCTGTTTGTAGCTGGGGCATCCGTGTGCCATGGACAGATTTTCTTTTATATAACCCTTTCCTCCATGAATAATCATGTAAGAAATAATGACGTAAGGACTATTAATTGGATTAATTTGTTATACATGTAATAATACATTGATACTGTAATTTATCTCCATGGTAGAAACAGTAGAATCAGATCTATATAATTCCGTAAGCAAACGGAGTAGATCCTGATCAGACGGCTCCTATAGAGTCGTTTGACCTGGATCTATTGTGTTTGCAAAGGCTTAGAAAGGCATATTTATAGGATAAAGGGTTGAAATGTACTTGCAAACATAAAGGTTGTGAAGTCCTTTAATCCTTCCCCTATTCTAAATTTATTACAAATGTCAATACCCACTGAATATTCATGGACAAAATGGTTATAATGAAATATGGAAGGTAGAACATTGTAGCCATTTTAGAAATTTAAGAAATAGATATTTCAAATTCCAATAGCAAACAGAGCAGGCCCTGATCAGACGGCTCCTATAGGAGCCGTCTGATCCGGGTCTACTCTGTTTGCAAATGCGTGAAAACACGTTTAAATATGAGGGAAAGGGTTAACATGTACAATGCGTCGTTATCTAAGGTAGTATTAACTCTGAACGTGCTAGTAGACAATACCTGGCTTATATTGACACACCTGTCTCGTATTTACAGACATTTGTGATGAAGACTAAAGTACCAACACAAATATAACCCGTCTGTGCTCAATAATTATTTATTTGACAATTAATCTACCCAAACAGCTTTGACTGTTGCAGATTACCATTTTATACAGACTAAAATACACAAGACATCTCATATCTAACTACAGGCTTATTGAACTACGTCATCAAAAATTCCTATAACATTTGCCTGTAGTTTCGATTCAAATGAGGTGATGAGTACGTAACCCTTCCCCTGTTAAATATTCTTGAAAGAAATAATGACGTCATGAATATTCATGAGCTGAACTATTCTCAACTGTTATTAACAAAGGAATTTTTGACTGGCAGATAGTGTAGTATCAGATCTATATTATTCCATAATCAAACAGAGCAGACCCTGATCAGACGGCTCCTATAGGATCTGAGTCTACTCTGTTTGCAAAGGCGTATTTATGGAGTAAAGAGTTAACCCCTTCCCTCATATAAACGTGTTTTCACGCATCTGCAAACAGAGTAGACCCAGATCAGACGGCTCCTAGAGGAGCCGTCTGATCAGGATCTGCTCTGTTTGCTAATAGAATTTAATAGAAATGTTTATTTACTTTCTAAAATGTCTACAATGGTCCATCTTCCATATTTCTTTATTACTATTTTGTTAATGAATATTCAGTAGGTATTGAAATTTGGAATAAACAGAAAGGGTTAAAGCAGACTCGCGAGAATAAAATGTGTTGTACAATCTCGTATTTCTAACAAGATAGAAGACAGTTTGCCCTAACAATTGAGAGACACATTTTGAAGACGATAATTGCATACAGGTAGAGATAAAGAATGAGCTGACTGACATGCCTAGATATCGCTACTATATAAACAATTAAATTGATTTCAATCATAGATCGTTATGTCATAAATTCACTGGATCGTTTGTACATCTCAGTTCACGCAGAGAACGACAACGAACAAAATGGCAACTCTCGATTTGTTATTAATTGTCGAAGAAAGAGACCGGTTTAAACAGTATGTTCATGCAATAAAATCATTACTGGCTACCACGAATGTGAAAAAGATAAAACATCACAGCATATTCGATCCTGATATGGACAGGAAGAAAATACTATGTGAAAAGGTTGTAATACTACTGGAGGAGCCAAACAGCGAGTGTATGGAAAAGAAGTGGATAGATGAGCTGCCAAATGTGAAAGGCAATTATGAGAAATATTTTTTACTTTATCTGAATGATAAAGCTCGAAATGTGGCGGCATTACCAGGAGAGGTTCGGTATAGTGTCGGGAACAGCTTGGATGTTGCTGTATGGTGGGCAGATGTTTTAATATTTGTGTTCGGCTTGACAACATTGACTAGGGTTGGTTTGGATGTTGTTACGATTGACGGAGGTGATCAACAAGGAAGACAATTCCAAGAAATTATGGCATCTGGTCTACAACGTTTTCAAGCGACAGATGAAACCTCGAAACCGGAACTCATTGTAGTATTGTGCAATAACCTTCACCAGAACTTAAGCGATTACACAGAATTATTGTCGCACCGGTTGGACGGATATCCCGTTTTTGTCATGAATACCTCGAAACGAGGCGATCTGTCAATTGACTTTAAGCGAATCGCTACCAGAGCTTACAGAAGACGGCAGACAATGACTTTTATGTTCGACATATTCATTGCTCTTGGTCTCATAGATGTATCGTCATCGAATGTTTGTTCCAGTGATAAGAAAGTTGCACTTCGGGGTAAGATCACAGTTAACAACCTGTCATTGGGCAGGAAAGCACTTTCGTTGACTTGGAATATACGGCCAAAACAAATTGGTGATATACATATACGACACCGCACCAGTAGTGATGGACAGTGGTCTTTATTGACCCACGATCTACCAAGAGATACTGCAGCGTTTGAAGTGTACGATCTAGACATTAACTGCAGGCACCAGTTTCAACTTGTACAGGAAACAGAAAATGGCTTTTCAGAACCTATCACATCGTGTTGGTTTGTGTGGCATCGCTCCTTTAAGAAAAAAGCGTTAATAGTAGTTTTGTTTATCCTTGCTGTTGCAGTACAATTAATTAGCATTCCTATCTACGTTACTGTTCTTCCGTTGCTTGTTCTAGCAACAGAAAGACGTCTGCAAAAACATAGGTACTCCTACTACTTTATGCCGTTCAGTATATTCAATGGAGTCACTTTGCTAGTTTGCGTAGTTTTATATGCCGTTTGCACGGACGCCAATTCTCCGGAGAGCTATATGTTATTGAATGCGGGTCTTTACTGTATATTGTGGAGCATTGTTCTACATAATATACTGAGTGCACACAACTGTGACTGGGGCGTTGTAGGAGTACCGAAACTACTCTGGCAAGACATTATACCAGGCGTGGAAGACTCGTCTCTCTAATACCGAATTGCGGTATTTTAAACGTGGTCATCTACGCCAACTCTAAACGACAGAAAATATGCTCTAAGACTTTTTAATACTTTTGAAGATTCTTAGAATGACAGTGTTTGGCAGTGAAGCCTCTCAAATCTTATTGAATCTTCTGTCACATTGCAAAAATAAATATCCGCTATTACATGGTACGGGCGAATTTTTTATAATAAATCCTCTAGGAGCTTTCTGCATGACTTTCACCCTGCATTAAAGTCTGGATCAAGATGTGACACTAAGTGCCTCGTCATCGCATCAGAATACAAACTATATGACACACATTGTATATAGAAATAATAAATACAATAAAACCCCTCTAATGCGACCACCAAAAAGGGGCATTATCACAGTGGCAAAGGCAAGGTGGCAGCTTAATTCAGGACGAAAGGTATGCAGAAAGTATATGAGCTTTCTGCATACATTTCGTTCTGCATTAAGCAACCAACTGCTTATGAAGGCAGCCATGTTTGTCCATTAAGTGGTCGCATTAGAGGGGTTTTACTGTACATGTTTTATATGACGAAACTGGCCAACGAGTTGTGTCACTTATACCGTATGAGTGTGTATAGAATTTCTTGCCCCTTTACTTGTTCTATATTTAGACCAAATTTCAGTACCTTCTGAATATTCATCGACAACATACAAATGTACATAGTTATAATCACAGGGGGCCATTTCGTGGGTCTAGATGGTATAAAATTAAACACAATTTATTTTTTCAATCATTTCTTTTTGCTTTTTAGACCATCTAGACCCACGAAATGGCCCCCTGTGGTTATAATAAGATATGGAAGGTGGAACATAGCCATTTTGGAAACTAAAGAAACAGACCTATCAAATTCCATTAGCTACATGTAACAGCAGACCCTGATCCTATAGGAGCCGTCTGATTTGGGTTTTCTCTGTTTGCAAATGCATGAAAACACGTTTATATGAGGGAAAGGGTTAATGCTTTGCTAGATAAATGTTCGTGTAAGAAATAATGATACAATAAATATCTACATGTATTAGCTGGGTGTTTATACAGCTGAACTTCGATATCTCGAACTTCAAGGGACTATATGAATTAGTTCGAGATAACAGAAGTTCGAGTTATCCGATTTGTAATCTGGACAATGTCTCAAGTTCATAGCTTAATGCAGGTCTACAGTAATGCTGAAAGCTCCTGAAGGAGCTTTCAGCATTACTGTAGAACTGCATTAAGCTGTGAAATGTGTTTCTAGATAATCGTTGTGATACATTTTGGAGCAATTATTCTGTATTGTAAGATTTTGGAAGGACCGACCTTTTAGTTCGAGTTATCCCGTTGTTCGAGTTATCCGAGTTCGAGATATCGAAGTTCAACTGTATATCAACACGGGAATATTTGTTCCTGGCAGCAATACGCAAACTCTGATAAAACAACTCCTACAGGACCTGTATCTTGGTATACAATAGAATCCCTCTAATGCGACCGCTTAAATGAATAAACATTGATGTCCTTATAAGCAGGTTGTTGCTTAATGCAGGGCAAACTCAATGCAGAAAGCTCCTCTCTAGGAGTTATCTGCATTACGTTTGTCCTGCATTAAGCTACCACCTGCATGTAGCACCCAGACATATGCATCTATCTATCTATCTATCTATCTATCTATCTATCTATCTATCTATCTATCTATCTATCTATCTATCTATCTATCTATCTATCTATCAATCTATCAATCTATCTATCTAATCTATATATCTAATCTATCTATCTATCTATCTATCTATCTATCTATCTATCTATCTATCTATCTATCTATCTATCTATCCATCTATCCATCTATCCATCTATCCATCTATCTATCTATCTATCTATCTATCTATCTATCTATCTATCTATCTATCTATCTATCTATCTACCTACCTACCTACCTACCTACCTACCTACCTATCTACCTATCTATCTATCTATCTATCTATCTATCTATCTATCTATCTATCTATCTATCTATCTATCTATCTATCTATCTATCTATCTATCTATCTATCTATCTATCTATCTATCTATCTATCATCTATCTATCTATCTATCTATCTATCTATCTATCTATCTATCTATCTATCTATCTATCTATGATTGGCAACTGTGAGAACACCTGCTTATTTTCTTCCCGATTGATACAAAATTCTAGAATATTTACTTATAAAATATCATGTACATGATTGGAAATAATTCTGAAACATTAAAGCCAACTTGACCCGATCCATTTTTTTCTTTTTTTAATGGAGGCCCCGTCTAGTTTGTCCGCTCTGTCTTTTATTTTCTATAAATGTTCACTATATACACCCCTCTCCTTGGATGGCTTTCCCTAAAGTAGTCATTCTGATTAGCACGTATACACATACGTTCAGTCCTGATGATCAATCCACAGGTCGAATTTTCAGTGTGTTAGGTAAATGGCAGGATTAATTACTAAGATAATATTTGGTTATCTGTAGGTTTTACATATACACAGTACAAAACTGCCAAATCTTCACGTTAACATGCATATTATAAAGGAGTGCAACAATTGTTTAGACAATTTGCACGCGGGCCACTTGCAGAAAAACTCGATTTAACCCTTTCACTGCCGCAGTCGCATAAATGCACCACGACTAATAGTGCAGTCCCTGATCAGACGCCGCCTTTTCAAGGCGGTGTCTGATCAGGGACTAAACTATTTGTCTCAATCTCTTTTTCTATATATGTGCTTTATTCCTTTGAAATTTGCATTTATTTATCTCATTTCTTTATTTTACTGAATGATTTAACAAACTTGTATTGCTGACGACAATTAGAAATTTGGCGCCGAAAGGGTTAAAGCCAGCATTCAAGCTTCACTTCCCTAGCCATAAGACAGCCATTAATTTTTTGTAAATCTGTAGACAATAGGGTAGGGACTGTCACTACATTTGTATGTGTTGAACACTTGAAGACTGTGTGAAATACTTTTCTCTTTAAAATCGGAAGTTGAAAGTGACGGTTTTAAATAGCAGTTTTGCTGAGTGTAGGTCTTTATACAGTTTGCCTTCCCCACGTTTTTCCAAATTGTAAAACAAACATACTAGAGTGTAGCTAGTCAACATGAGGCAAACTTATCCACATGTATACCGCTGTTCTAGTATAGATGGGTGGGTGACCCCCCCCCCCCCCCCCCCCCCCCGACCAAGGATAGGTGGCAAGAGAAGCCATGGTATGTTGATTTTGTTGGGTTAACCCTTTCTCTGTTCTATATTTATTCCAAATTACAATACGTACTGAATATTCATAGACAAACTAATTATAATGAAATATGGAACGTGAAACATTGTAGCCATTCTACTCTCTTTGCAAATACGTGAAAAGACGTTTTTTATGTGGGAAATGTTTAAGTTGTTTATTAACGAGAATGTTTAACAAACTAAACTAAGTAATAAACTAAAGCAAATCACAAATTTGCACTACGACAGGAGTGGCTCATACCACCACTTCTGACTTGGTCACACCAAACACGAACCAATCGATAATCGAACACTTACTATTCAATAATGATTGGACTGTTATGTACAAAAATTACCCTGTGAGATATGATTTATCAAATACCAAAATGTGGAAGGAATCCGCAATAGATATATAAACTCAATAATCAAAATCAGATGAGAGAATGGAGGCGAAGAATGGAGAATGAGTCATATTAGAGAACTATTTAGATTATATACACGAATGAAGATAGGTTATAAAGAGAACCAAACATAACTACTGTAGATGACTTGATCGATGAGATTCTTACAGAATTTTCAGACCTGGAACCAGAGAAGTATTCTGGAATTGCTAAGGGTGAACAAATATACTATGTAAACCGTTACCTCCAAGTTAAACCAAATCCGATACCATTACCTAGACCAATTATAGAACTCGGAAGAACACTACGAACCACCCTTCGGACGAGGCTATAGACCGAATTCTGATGTATCAGTGCTATATATTGGACAAGAGACTCTAGATAGAGAGATATATGTTTTTCGGCAAACAGACGGTACTGAGAATAGGGCATCGCGCCCGGGTTTCTCTGTATCTTGTCCCCTCTCTCGTTGCAAATGTCAGGTCATGGATGGCTGGATCAAGGTTAAAATGTAAATGTAATGCAGAATGCAACCGTTGCCAGCTGTTGAGGCATACAGTAATATCTCGATACTACGAATATATATACAGTAAAAAATCGATACTACGTATAGATATACAGTAAAAACTCGATACTACGAATAAATATACAGCAGAAACTCAATACTTCCAACACTCAAATACGTATTATTATTGATCTTTAACATTGGCGACAGTTTAATGCAGGGTGAAAGTCATGCAGAAAGTTCCTCTAGAAGCATTCTGCACGACTTTCACCCTGCATTAAGCAGACACCTACCTACAGACAAATTCTGCATTACTAAACATTCGTAGTATCGAGTTGTTACTGTTGTTTTGCAGGGAGTAACAGTTAACCATTTGAACGCTGGATTTTCATACTGGATGGCCCAGCATTATTTATCAGTACAGTTCATACATTACGAGAGGGCAACCCTTGGGAGTGGATTGTGAGAGGACAAACCGCGCAGACTTATCAGAGGGTTTTTGTAGAATCCCTCTGATCTGGGTTTACACTGTGTGCAATAATAATTAACCTTTACAGTGCGGGAATCTAATGTCCTTTGAAAACAGTGTAGACCAAGATTAGAGGGCCCTCTCATCAGGGTCTGCATTTCGATCATGTTACACCTTTCTTTAAAACAATCATTAAATTTCCACCGTGAGCTTGGCCTGTTTGAATTTTGGAATAGTCCATTTTGAAAAATTAGCATTCTGGTCATCATATTTAAGGATACATAACAAAAAGGGGCCTTTCATTTCTTTTCGGTATTCATTACCTCCCTTGCTTCGATGACACAAACCGTCGAACGCTTGCGGCGAATTTGTGACAACAGTTGCAAACAGTTTGGATCCAGATGAAAAAAATTGAGGATTGTCAGCAGACGACACATCTTATAGATGACAATTACTTAACGTACAGAGAGTTTATAGAAAGGTGTGCTTTTTAACCCTTTCACCGCCAATGTCACATATATAAATGCACCACGACAAATAGTGCAGTCCCAGGGACTTCACTTTCTGTCTCAAATTTTATTTCTATATATGGGCTTTATTCCGTTGAAATTTGCATTTATGTATCATATTTCCTTGTTTTACCGAATGATTTAACAAAATTGGATTGCAGACGACAATTAAAAAGTTGTCTGACCAGGGTTTGCTCTGTTTGGTATGGGCTAATACAGATCGGATTCTATAGTTTCCAAAATGGTGGATATGCCATGGCAAAACATCATCTCATGAATATTCATAATACATGTATCATAATTTCTTACCTAAATATTTATCAGGTAAATGGTTAACTCTTTTCCTCATACGAGGTTTAGACAATTTTTGGCATGTCCGAAAACAGAGTAGACCCAGATCTTCAAATGCCATTATAAAATATGATCTTATTAGTCATCCTCTAGTTTGATCATACATGGATATTCACCGGGCAAATGGTTTGAACAAACTGCATGTCAAGTCATTATGTTAGTGACCGCAGACCTAAAGATAAAGGTGCATACCCAAATGCTAAAATCGTCAGTTCTCCACCAAACCTTATACTGTGACCACTCTTTAGAATCGTTTCTTCGAGACGATTCTAAAGAGTGGTCACAGTGTAAGGTTTGGTTGAGAAATAAAGGAGCTATTCTTGAAAATGTTGAAATGTACGCGTCTTATCTAGAGCTCTGCGTATTTGTAACAGATGGGACATTGAGCAGACCATTTGTTACTGGTCGGACATTGAGCAGACCATTTGTTACTGGTCGGACATTGAGCAGACCATTTGTAACTGGTCGGACATTGAGCACACCATTTGTAACTGGTCGGACATTGAGCAGACCATTTGTAACTGGTCGGACATTGAGCAGACCATTTTGTAGCAGGCAAAGGCTTAAAAACGGAGTGAAGACTCGTGCACAATATGAACTGAACAAAATGTTTGAAATGATAGATATTGTCTGAGCCCTGGTGTCATTGTTTGCTCCTTGTCAGACACGGTGAATGGTTATTGCGATTACTTCTACAGATGATAATATGAACATCGCAGAGACAAATCAGAACAATAACAGACGCAACATTTCTACATAAACATCGAAAACAATACAGAGATTGCCATATTGAGAGGCTACTTTTGAAATGAAAGCACATAATTAGAAATTTGGATTTAATATAATTTTGAAAAACTAGTTAAGGATTTTGAAAGCCGATTTGACCGAAGCGCCATACAAATAAAAAAGAAGCTGGGAGAAATCCGGTATTGTGTGGTAGATTAAACGAAACATAGTGGGTCCAACAAACAGTAAGCACCAAGATTAACTACTTAACAGAGTATCAGTTTGAACATAAAATTACTGAAATATATATATCACACTTTGTCATGGATGAAAGGTGTTATCCATTAGCTCCCACAATACTGCATATGGAACACATATAAACAGTGTAGACCCTGCTCTGTGGGTCCCTGAACTTTTTCCTTACCAATTGCGATTATGCAAAGAGACTGGATCAATATATCATTAGGATTAAAACTCTTTGTTATCGTGATAATATTTTAGTAAATAAAATGGAAATCAAAACTGGAAAATTAAAGTCGACGACAATTTTTCGGGCGACAACATGTGGCAATGCAAGAGTAAACATGTTAATATGTCATTTAGGAATGTTATTGTCCCTTTGGCAATAGTACCCCCCCCCCACACACATACACAAACGACAAAACCAAATGGGCAATCGTAACTACTCGCCGTATTCCGTCAGAGTTCGGAATATAGTCTTATTTCGATAGAAATAGCAGAGGTGTTCCGAGTGCCAAATGGAATGACACGAGGTAGTTTAAATCCTTTCCCTGTAAACATTTAAGTAAAAAACATGACACCATGAATTTGTAATGGCGTATGTATATATACATATACACCTCTAATGTGACCAGCAAAATGGGCATAATTTACAGTGGCAAAGGCAGGTGGTGGCTTAATGCAGGACGAAAGTACTTTCGTCCTACCTTAAGCAACCACCTGATTGTAACGACAGCCATATTTATTCATCAAGTGGTCGCATTAGAGGGGGTTAACTGTACTTCCATAATCGAACTGAGCAGATTCTAATTAGGTGGTTTCTACAGGGGCCGTTTTGTCCGGGTCTGTTCTGTTTGAAAAGGCTGATGAAAACATTTGTATGAGAGAAAAGATTTAACCCCCCTCCACCCGACAAAACTAAACGGAAATACGAGAGATAGTATTAATTTTAAGTAATGTTTGTGTATCTTTGTGTATGAAGCATCTTCCTGGCATCACCATATTCACCTGTCGTGTCAAACGTCTCACAGTGATCTCCCTTGTCACTTCGTGCGGTCATCACTGCCACCGCAGGTTTTTTAGCTGGATATTAGCTAAACATTTGTTTTTGCATATTTTATTTTTTTAATGTTGATTTCAACAGTTTTCGATTTTGTTTCATATTTCAGCACCGGTAAAGCCCGGCAAAGTAGAAAAATAATCAGCTTTCCTTAAAAAAGAGTTTTGGTAACCTTTTACACGATATTTATAATAAACCACCGGTGTTAATTTTTATCAGGCAACCGGTTGTTGAAAATGTCAAACTTAATTCGGGAGGCTGTGCATGCAAATGATTCTCAAATTTGCCCAATTCCCGAACGGATGAAATATTTTGAATATTTTCTTGCGGGACAGGATGTAATAGTAAATTTACTGTGAGGAGTTTGGCGTCCGAGGTACGAGTGTCTGTCCGAGTCAGTGTCATATCCGAATAAGTATTGCCTCCGAGTAAGTGTCGTGTGTAAGTGTCGGATTACCCCTTTCCCTATTCACTATTCAAGTAAGAAATAATGACAACATGAATATTTATTATTTATCAGCTCAAATTTTACAATGACATTTGTAGACAGGATTGGTTTGTTATTGGTAGAAATGCAGAGTCGGGGCTAATATAATTTCATAAGCAAACAGAGCAGACCCTGATCAGACGGCTCCTATAGGAGCCGTCTGATCTGGGTCTACTCTGTTTGCAAATGCATGAAAGCACGTTTATATAAGGGGTTACGTGCCGTAATCGATTTAGTGCCGTGTCCGGTTAAATACCGTGTCTGAGTAAATGTATTAGCTCTGTGATGCTCGCTTATTCACTCAGTCACTCTACATCTACTCGGTTTATTAAACATATTTTAATGGTATCGTTTCAAATTTAAATAGGGAACGGGGACGAGGACTGTCCTGGACATTTTGTTCATTTTCAACGATCACATTAAAACCCAACTGTGCCCTAAACTTTGGCAATCTCAGAATTATAGTCATTTTGACAATCTCAGAATCATAGTCATTTTGACAATCTCAGAATTATAGTCATTTTATGGGGTTTTAACATCAATCATGTGTTTTGGGGGAGACAGACTAACCAAATAACAACAAATAAATTGAATTTTATTTTATAAATTGCACAAATAAGATTTCGACTTAATTCGGTTTTGACTAGAAAATTCTTTGGTTAATTAGATATATTGACATATACTGCCAGACAGTCACCTGAAGCTAGTCTCAATGCTAGATACAAGACATTTTATTTTACGTCTAATATAAACAAACCAAAATAACATTAGCTCATGAACTGTTTTTCTGTCTCTGTCTACAGTATGCTTTAACCATGCTATAACCTTTAGCCTGCTGAGCAAATGTCATTAACCCTTTCCCTGATCTAAATTTATTCCTAATTTCTATACCTACTGAATATCTATGGACAAAACAGTTATAATGAAATATGGAAGGTGGAACATTGTAGCCATTTTAGAAACTAACGAATCATATCTATCAAACCCTATTAGCAAATAGAACAGACCCTGATCAGACGGCTCCTATAGGAGCCGTCTGATCTGGGTCTACTCTGTTTGTAGAAGGAAGGGTCTACACTAATTCAAAATCTAGCGTTTCCTTCCGTTACTATTTAACACGTTCCCCCATGAATATTCTTGTTAGAAATGATGACATCAAGATTATTTATTAACCCATTACCTCATAGGCTATTTTTAGACGCAACATCTTTGAATAAATCTACTGAAAAGGAGCATTTACTAGCAAAAATGAATTGTATATGAATTGAATTTTAGAATTGTATAGTATTGAAAGCATTGTGATAAATTGAGCATTTGCTCCTATGGAGCAAATGCTCTATTTATAACAATGGTTTCAAAAAGTGATCTTTACAGAGGCGTCAAAAGGCGTCTATATGAAGGAATGGGTTAACTGCATTTTCATATTCATGAACTCGGCATGTTTTGGCTTTGGCAGAAACTGTAGAACCAGTGCAGACCCTGATCAGATGGATCCTGCAGGAACCGTCTAATCTGGGTCTATTCTGTTTGCAAAGGCGCGAAAAGGTGTGTATGCGGGAAAGGGTTAAACATATATATATGAGTTTCACATTTTGGAATTGCTTGAAGTCCTGAGAGTTTGCATAGGTGATCGTAGGAGAATAAACAGTAAAAGCAATATGAGCTGCAAATATATGTCCTGCACATGTACATGTGCAATATGACCAGCAAATATTTATATACGTTTGATATGACCTGCAACTATTTTTACATGTATATGTGCAATATGACCAGCAAATATTTATAAATGTATAAAACTTATGTGCAATATGACCTGCAAATATTTATACATGTATATGTGCAATATGACCTGCAACTATTTATATATGTGCAATATGTATTTAGGCAACGTTTCTATTAAGTGGTCGCTTCTTTCAACAGTACGCTAAAAGAAAGTAAAATAGAATCAGAAATAAGCTACTCCATGGAAAAGATATAGATATACGAGCTAATATATTAGCTTCGTACACAGAGTATGCATCCTAGTTGAGATTTGTCATTTATGCCAATGCCGATAACGCTGCTGACTGTGGTAAATATTTGGGGATGTTCTGAAAATATTTTTGTGTAATACCTAGGTTTATGACTCATTGTATTAATTATTGTTTTAACTAGTGTAACTTTACTCTTTAAGTTATAAAATGTAGAAGATTATACATTTTTCATATATTAACCTAAGTGACAATATATTTTGAAATGAAAATCCTTAAAACATGTACACAGCAATAAACTTTTAAACGACGACCATGCACGCATTTATCTTGCGCATTATAAAGCTGTACCATACCGAGCAAGGCCACTGAAAATGGTATTGGTTTCAGGTACACTTCTTCAAAGACGGAAAAATGCTGTCCGCTTTTCTAAGGAAGATGCAATGTTAATGTTAAGGTCATATCGACAGCACCAAACTTGTATATTTTCTATATCTTAGCAGATGGTAGCTTAAAGCAGGCTGAAACTAAAGCAGAATGCTCCTTTCAGTCAGCTTTAAGCAACCATCTGTCTCTAATACTGAAAACAAGGTATGGAGAAAAACATGTAAATGCAGTTGTAATGATTAAACTTCTCCGAATAGTAGCTGGCTATATTTGCTTTTACACTCACCATATGAATAAGAGGGCCATGATGACACTGATATCGCTTACCAGACAATCAGAGGAGAAGATTTTCAAATGTTTTCAAGTTTTATTTTTTATATGTTTATATAGAAAAAGTAAAGTACCTAGTCTACTTTCAGTCCGAATGACCGCTTAGCCGACTGGTCATTGCGTCATTCGCCTACAATATTGAGCACTACTAAGATATGGTGCAATCATGCAGCCGCGGTTCCTGCTAATGACCCTCACAGGTACCCATTGTAACTCTTGGGTGGAGAGGAGGTGTGGGTGGGAGACCCTGAAACGCGTCTCTGAAATTTCCAGGAGGGATCGGGATTTGAAACCCGGACTTCCGGATTGGTAGTCAAGCGCGTTACCACTAGACCACCGCACTACTTTTTTTTCTATAGAAAACTGACCACCCCTGGATGGGGTCTCATTTGACCCCAGGGGCATAATTCATTTTACTTTTGTAGATGACTTGAATAGGATTTTGTGTGCCAAATATGAAGGCTGAGTTGGTATTTTGAGCAGGTGGTTGCTTTAAGCATCCACCTGCCTTTAACACAAAATACTTGGCGTAATTTAGTGGTCGTTATAGAGAGGTTTTACTGTATTGGTTATGTTTTCATGGTACAGTAGAACCTGTCCTAAGCGCCCATTCATTTATTGAACATAAAATTATGATATTTAAAATGCAGGTGGTTGTAAAAGTAATGTTATATAGGGACTTTCTGCATTATTCTTGACCTGCATTAAGGTACCACCTGTCTCACAGACCCATAATTAAACCTCATTTTGATAGTCGCTTAAGACAGGTTTTATTGTACTTAAATCTTTCATACACAAAATCATTGTCTTTTTTGTTTCGGAAAGTCATCGTTTCATCAAGTTCTCGACACAAACGCTGTCAGACTGTCAAACAGTTCAGATCAGGACGAGACACAAATGTATTCACAAATTCGTCGCCAGGGCAGAACGTTATATCTCTTTCCGACATATAAACGCCTTTTCACACATTTGCAAACAAAGCAGATCCAGATTAGACGACTCCTGTAAAATAACTATTCGATTATATAAAAGTGGGAAAACAATCATACCCAAACATCATCAAACATGAAAGAGTACAATTATATGATAAAACGTGACGAAACACACAAACATATATTTAACCCTTTCACCGCCGCAGTGGCATAAATACACCACGGCAAATAGTGCAGTCCCAGATCAGACACCGCCTTTTCAGGGCGGCGTCTGACCAGGGACTTCACTATTTGTCTCAGTCTCTATTTCTATATATGTGGTTTATTCCTTTGAAATTTGCATTTATCTAACTCATTTCCTTATTTTACTGAATGATTTAACAAACTTGGATTGCAGACGACAATTAGAAACTTGGCGCCGAAAGGGTTAAACATTTACCATATACTAACAGAGTAGATAATAGGATGAAAAAAGGTGTATCGCCTTGGAATGGCTAGTAGCCGAAAAGGTTACTATAGGCTTAACTCTTTCGGCGCCAATGTCGCCTGTTGGCACCATTAAAAACAGTGCAGTCCCTGGTCAGATGCCGCCTTTTCAAGTCGGCATCTGGCCTGGGACTTCACTGTTTTCTGTATTATTTTAGCCCAAGCATACAGGTTTTTAAAAACAAATGTTTTACTAAAAAATAAATATACCTTTATTATTTAGTTAGAATTATATTTAATATGAAATTATTATTGCAGACGGCACTTTTATATTCGGCGCCAAAAGAGTTAAACCAGGTTTGTAGATACACAATATCAGGCAGATCCTACCTTCAGCAAAGTCAAAATGTAAAGCCCCACCCCCACTGTCATGTACATTCATTTCAATACTATAGACATACATGTGTTATTTCAATATATAGTAAGGTTTTGTGTAGTTTCAGATATATGTACTATAGCTTGTAAGGGTTGTTTCCCTTGAGTAATAAAAAGATGGCGACTACACAGCATCGTTGTAGTATATCGCATGGCATCAGAATCCGGCAAAACTCTACGAAAACTGCGCCCATCCGATGAAAATAATCAGCTGAGTAAAACGAGAAAATTGAAGTTTTACACGGAAGTATTCCAACGATGAATTGGGATGCCAGAGACTTGATCTGAGTTAGGAAACCTTTCTACGTTGAATTCATGTTTGCTGGTCCTTTGAAAGGAAAATATGGTGCAGAAAAATGTTCGTACCTGATGATTTGGTCGGATAGACAGATATATTATTGATTTAATGATTTATTTCAACATAAAATGTACAATCACATGGCAATCTGTTATTAAACCATACATTATAAACAAGCAACAATATGTATGATTTAAAAAAAAAAGCCATGTGAATCAACATGATATGCCAAGGATGACACAAAAAAGAGTAATAGATACTCTTATTTCGGAGAACATGGTAGAGAAATCTTTGGAACATGGGACTTAACAGCGGAAGAAAAGAAGAAACGGATTTGATCCAGAAGAAATGTGCTATATATGTTGAACCGAAATCAATTACTGTATTCATCAGAAAACAAATTTCAGTGCAGAGTTCAGCAGCAGGATGAAACGTGGTCAGTTTATGACGGATTTAATTAAGATGCTTGCATCAGACTGTGTATACGGGGCAGAAAAGGATAAGATGATTCGAGATCGGATAGGTTTTGGGATTGTGTCAAAAAAGGTACGACAAAAGCTTATAAAAGAAGGAAGGCTCAGATTTGACATTGGAAAAAAGGCCACTGAAATTTGTAGAACGTTTGAAATGTCACAGAAACAAACGAAATCCATGAATGTGGATAAAGACCCAAATGTACATGCAATCAAAAAGACACCACATATGTCTAAACAAACTATAAAAAGCCCAATAATTCTGTCAGTGTAAACAAAAAAGCTCAATTATCTAGCCCAAAGCCCAAAACGTGTACGAGATGTGGCCAAGTGCATGGTCGCTCTCGTATGTCCCGCAACGGGTAAACGCTGTAACACATGTGGCAAGAAAGATCACTTTGCTGTGGTATGCTTCCCGTCAACGACTATGATGCATTGTTTGTTGGCACACTTTTCACAAACAGTAAGAAGAGAAAAGAGTGACTTGTTTGAAGAAATTCTGATTGTCAACAATACTGAAATACAAGTGTAACCGGGTGTTCTTATAAAGAAACATACCCGCTCAGACCCGGGATCG
Source organism: Azorinus chamasolen (assembly GCA_963576725.1). Lineage (NCBI taxonomy): Eukaryota > Metazoa > Mollusca > Bivalvia > Cardiida > Solecurtidae > Azorinus > Azorinus chamasolen. The sequence goes on along the minus strand of OY755242.1, from coordinate 49,824,617 downwards.
AACCCGGGTCGCCAGGTTCGCAGTCATGCACTCTACCACGTCGCCATAAAAGCGCGCTTGTACAGCAAGGCCGTACAAGTGATGATAAACCTACACACTGTGACATACTCCCCCAGCAAGTTGAAATTCGTCCCGAATTTCTATGGGTATGAGAACGACTGGGAATCGAACTCGGAGCTCATACAGTCACAGTCCCCCGTTGGGCGCCAAATGTAACCGGGTGTTCTTATAAAGAAACATACCCGCTCAGACCCGGGATCGAACCCGGGTCGCCAGGTTCGCAGTCATGCACTCTACCACGTCGCCATAAAAGCGCGCTTGTACAGCAAGGCCGTACAAGTGATGATAAACCTACACACTGTGACACAAGTATAGATGACATGACAACCGAGTTCTGAAGAATGTTTGTATGCTAATATCAAACAGTAAAGCTCAAATCATGTGTGACTTTGTAGCTGTCTAGGAGAAGAATTCTCCTAAAGGATTGTTTATTTTAGATTAACTCTTAGACTATTTTAGACCCAACCTCTTTGGATTAATCTACCTAAAAGTAGCATTAACAATAGAAAAAGGAAACTTTTAGAATTTTGTAGTTTTGAAACTATTGTGATAGAGCATTTGCCCCTATGGAGCAAATGCTCTCTTTGTCAGAATGATTTTAAAATATGAGCTTTAAAAAGGCACGAAAAGGCGTCGGTAGGAGAGGATGTGTTAATTAGCTTAGCACTATGTAGTGGCTTAAGAAATAGAAGCGGCAAATGGGAACTAGAGTCACTCGGAATAAACATCCATTATCTTTCAGACATATCTCGCTGCTTAATAATTTTTAAAACATGTACCAAGTAAAACACACATAGATAAACAGGGAGACCCACATACGAAAATACACTGTTCCAAACACCATCACGAAAAAACACTGCACTAAACACCATCAAACAAGAAACGGCACAGCCACAAGACAAAACCTAACGGGATGCATATCAAGACATGACATAAAACATTAAACATGAAGCATATTAAAAAACAAAGTTGACCATAGGTTGAAAGCAGGGGTACCGCCTTGGAACGGTCAGTAGCCAAAAATTGATACTGGGGACTTAGTCACTTTTCTAGTACGGACCTATTACAATATTCCAGCAATAAGGCATTGGCATTTACGTGTTCAATGGGACATCGAATGCTATAAATTCTCTTATTCGCCTTATGGTCTTTCCTCTGCCCCTCACATTTCCACAAAATGACTTACAATCACTGTATTCTCAATTACGGTAAAGAGGACATGTCAATGTAACTAGTACTTGTGATAGTTTGCTACAAGCTGGTACCAAATCACAATGTCAACAAACTGTATATGCTACTCTTAAATTACCATACAAAGTAGGATTTACCTTACATCCAAGAAAGACAATCTGTTATTGAGCCAACCCAAACAATTATCTGCTTCTTAACAATGACGGTCACATTACAAACCAGCTAAGGTCAACGAGATAATACAAATACTGTGACAGGCGTATGTTTCCATTCTGGCAAATTCCATTATATTCCAAATCACTGTGAATAGAACGGGATGTATATATGAAACTTAGTACCGGCAATCTTCCATGAAACGCATACGATGGTGGATTGACAATTTGCTGTCAGCTTCCGAACCAATTACACTTCAAAAACCAGAATCTATAAAGCTCAATACTTAATAATAATATACATGGCAATATACATACACACTTGAATATTTTGAATAGGTCATTTAATTCAAGGAATTGAAAATCTAACGAGAAACTTGCAATTGACTATTATTATAGCACACAAGCTAAACTTTAGACCCTGGTATCGCCAGAGGGGAAATATAAGTGAATTTTACCTTTAGCAAATAGCCGTAAAACTGTAGTATTGGTGGCAATATCTTTATAATTATTATAACAGACTTTTCTGAAATTGACAGTAGGCAGTAGACGTCGTACAAATGCAGACTAATGACTCTCTCTAATGCCAATTTGGCGGACGGAATTCGTCTCGGGGCGAAAGTATTAACTTTTTCGCTGTCAAATATAATGCTATAATGTTTGTTATCAAATTTTCGCCCGTTTTATTTTATAAAAAATACGGACATTTTGGATCCCGATGAGACGCCGATTTATCTGTATACAAACTACATGTGTACATGCATTTACTATGTACATGTATTTGCATAGGTAGTCATATATGCGATATTCGCAGCGAAAGTAATAAAACAACTAAAAGGTTAGGGGTATGCTACTAGTTCTCCCGTCTGCTCCTTTCAAATTAACTCTGGACGAAACCTTTTGAATTGTGAACCAGCTTGGATTCTGATCAGACATGAGTATGGCGTCGGATTTGATTATAAAATGTCTAAAACTGCTGCATGTAACTAATTACATCTAATAAGGTCAATGTGTTTACCCTTTCGGCGCCAAATTTCTAATTGTCGTCTGCAATCCAATTCTGTTAAATCAGATTGTAAAATAAGGACATAAGATAAACAAATGCAATTTTCAAAGGAGTAAAGCACATATATAAAAAGAGAGTTGAAATAAAAAGAGAAGTCCCTGGTCAGGCGTCGCCTTGAAAAGGCGGCGCCTGATGTGGGACTGCACTACTATTTGTCGTAGTGCATTTTTGCGACATTGGCGGTGAAAGGGATAAACCCATTGAATGCCAAGTGAATGTAAGTTTACATTTTCAAACAGTGTCGTCATCAGGAGCCCTGTAATGAGGGTATGTGCTGTTCGTCGTTCAAAATAAGTATTTCATACTGAAAATGGTTGATCATTCGAAAGCAAAAGTAGAAATGCAAAAAGAGAACATTGCAGACTCGGTTTTATTGAGTCTAATCATGAATAGTAATTAAAAAATGCAACACTACTCACGCCCCCTAGCACCGGCTTAAGCAGTATTCAATTTTCAAAGCTAATAAGTAACATACCAAGTATGACATATACTGTAAAACCAATATATTGCGAACAATTCAATATGTAAAATTATTGGTCAATAAGACAGACGGGAGATTTATGCAGGGCGACTTTCATGCAGAAAGCTTCCAAACCATGACGTTCATCCTGCATTAATGAACCTGCCTGCCTATAAAGATCTAATTGCTTGAGTCCTGCTTACTAAATGTCTGGGTTAGAGATAACCATAAACCCATATTGAGAACAAGGTTTAAAACCCATGACAAAATACTCAGTATCAAAGAGCTTGCATGTTGATGAGATGCCGAATAAGGGACGCCGAGTCTTATTCAAACTCTTTACATGAGCAAATTATAAGTAATTCCGAGCAGGATAAAGTAGATCAAAGTTAATAAAAAGACCATAAAGAATAAGTCGACTTTTAGCTACTGTATGCAGGACAAACATATTAAAAAAAATGCCGCCATATCTGCTGTATCGATAACTTTCCATTGAGCATCCTATTTGAAAAGTTCCCTGAATTCGTTTAGTGGTGCCAGTAAAATCTAACGTTATATAATTATCTGCCTGTGTGTATTATTTGAATTGTCCAGTATCTAGATGAAAGTTGTAGGAAAATGAATACGGAATTGTCTTTCTAGACAGATGGGAATGAAACTGTGCTGGCTTAAAAGCCCCCCCAGAGTAATTAGACTGTAATATATTGTCTGGTATAGAAAGCGAATTAGTTTGTTTTATGGAAAAAGGTATTATAAATTAGTTTATTTTACGAAAATGTATTATAAGCGAATAAGTTTATTTTGTGGAAAACGTTTTGTGACAGAACGTAAAATCGTTTAACACCATGGGCGAACTTAATCTGTGCAGGCGGTACCGGTCCAGATGGGGTGCAAAATAGCTCGTCACCTCTACAGAATCTACACTGTTCGGCACACTGATAAATGTTTTGAATACAAAAGGAAAATAAAAAATATTACAGTAAAACTACTCTGAAACGGATACTTAGCACAGGCACAATTAGATATCTTTATACTGGTAGCTGCTTAATGGACGATGAAATTTATGCAGAAAACTCCTTTAACCCATTCCCTCATAGACTATTTTAGTTCCAACCTCTTTGAATAAATCTACCGAAAAGGAGCATTAACAAGAGAAAAGGAAACTTTTAGAATTTGGTAGTTCGAAACCATTGTGATAAATAGAGCATTTGCTCCTATAGGAGCAAATGCTCTTTTTATCACAATGGTTTCAACAGAGAACTTTTGCAGAGGCGTCAAAAGGCGTGAATATGAGGGAATGGGCTAAGGTGCCATCTGTCTTAAGGATATGCATTACTGCTAATTTAAATTCCGCTTTAGAGAGATTTTACTGCATAACAAAGTACAATAATTTCAGGATTGAAATAAAACAAGCACGGCAAAAGTCGTAACAGCATAACAAAGTACAATAATTTCAGGTTTGAGACAAAAACAAGCACGGCAAAAGTCCACGAACATTTATAACTAAAGATAGGGAACAGTCGACAAACATTTATAACTAAACACAAGACCAGTCGATGAGCATTTATACCTAAACACGTGATGAGTCAACAAACATTGACAACTAAGCACAAAACCAGTCGATCAACATTTATACCTAAACACATGATCAGTCGACGCTCATTGATAACTAAAGACAGCGAACAGTCGACGAGCTATTTTAACTTAAGAAAGGACCAGTCGACAAACATTTATAATTAAACACATGTACACTCGAGGAGCATTAATAATAAAAACTGGAACAGCCGAAGAACATTTATACATGTAACTTAACAAATGCATAGTCAAGGAATATTAATAATAAAGACAGCAAAAGTCGATGAACATTTATAACTAACACAGGATCAGTCGGCAAAACATTTATAACTAAAGCCAAGGAACAGTCCACGAACATTTAAAACTTAAGTCAGGTACAATCGACAAACATTTATTACTAAAGACAGGTACAATCGACGAACATTTATAACTAAAGTCACGTACAATCGACGAACATTTATAACTAAAGTCAGGTACAATCGACAAACATTTATTACTAAAGACAGGTACAGTCGACGAACATTTATAACTGAAGACAGGGACAGTCGACAAACATTTATTACTAAAGACAGGTACAGTCGATGAACATTTATAACTAAAGACAGGTACAATCGACAAACATTTATTACTAAAGACAGGTACAGTCGACGAACATTTAAAACTGAAGACAGGGACAGTCGACAAACATTTATTACTAAAGACAGGTACAGTCGATGAGCATTTATAACTGAAGACAGGGACAGTCGACAAACATTTATTACTAAAGACAGGTACAGTCGATGAGCATTTATAACTGAAGACAGGGACAGTCGACGAACATTTATAACTAAAGACAGGTACAAGCGACGAACATTTAAAACTTAAAAAAAGGAAAGTCGACGTACATTTATAACTTCAGACCGGTACAGTCGACGTACATTTATAACTTCGGACAGGAACAGTCGACGAACATGTACAACTAAAGACATGGACAGTCGACGGACATTTATAACTAAAGACAGGGACAGTGGACGAACATTTATAACTAAAGACAGGGACAGTCGACGAAAATTTGTATCTCTTATACACAGGATCAGTGGATGAACGTTTATAACTGAAGACAGGAAAAGACGAGGAACAATTATAACTAAAGTCAGGACCAGTACATCATCACCTATAACTAAACACACGACCAGTCGACGAACATTTAAAACACAGTCGATGAAGATGTATGAATAAACACAGGCACAACCGAGGAAACTGTATAACTGACACAGGAACAGTTGGGGAACCTTTATAATTAAAGACAAGAACAGTCGAGGAAAATGTATAACTGAACACATGTACAGTCGATGAAAAAGAAGTATAAATAAACACAGGCACAACCGAGGAAAATGTATAACTGACACAGGAACAGTTGGTGAACCTTTATAATTAAAGATAGGAACAGTCGAGGGAAAATGTAGAACTAGACACAATAATAGTCGAGGCTATTTATAACTAAACACGGGATTAGTCACCTTTCTAAAGTTATCTAAATTATCTTTAATAAATGTCCGTTTTGGATTGGGTTTACTGTAATAGTTAAAGAATACTTTTCAGAAAGAATTAAAGAAATATAGTTTTCCGGGTTTTAGAAAATAATTATAATACTCCTATTATACTCCTATGTAGGACAGCGAAGTCAACGACATATAAATAATCCTAATGGACTGTATAAGCCTTTAAAACTGTTATTGATGTACCTGGGTCTTATCGAGCCAATACTCTTCATCAAATAATAAAAGCGCAATTATGTTGAAATTATGTTTTAAGTTAAGGAGTTTGTCACTTGGGAGTTCACACCATACGTAAGTGTATACAGCATGCATTCATTTAAAGCTTTACCTAAATAAAAATACAACATCAATTTGTCTTAACAACACATAAAGGGCACTATGCCATGCTCAGATATTTGCATTAATTTCCAAATTAAAGCAAGCTCCATAGCACACATTTAAACTGATTAAATTGATACACATGTATATGTTTTTTATTTTGTTTCCGAAAGTAGGTCCTGCACTAAAATTTTGTCAATGCTTCAAATTTTAAACTTGGTTCTTTTAACACGATCCTCAAGCTGTCATGAGACCATCCACATCAAACCCTATTGGAACTTATGTTTTAAACTATCTCAACACTATCGTGACGTCAAACCTATGCCTAAGACTTTTTATATTCAAATGCTTTATTCTCCATGTCATATGTACGTGAAGGTCGGGGATGACCATCTCTCATCATACCTTACAATGATTTGGTTTTAACAACTATCCCTTGTTGCTATATCTAAGACCTTGTTCTAATCTACATTTAAACATGTTTTAAGCATGCATGGAGCCCTATGCTTTGAAACCTACCTTAAACAGTGTATGAATATGGAAAATAGTCAAACAGGGAGAGCCACACACGAAATCACACCGCACCAAACACCATCAAACAAGAAACGGTAAAGCCACAAGACAAAACATAACAGGACGCATATCAAGACGAAAAACATTAAACATTAAGCATATTAAACAACAAAATTGACCATAGGCTGAAAGCAGGAGTACCTCCTTGGAACGGTCAGTAACCAAAATAAGCTACTGGGGGACTTAAACCTGGTTTACGGGTACCCAACCTCGTCCTTACCCCACTTTCACCAAAGTCAAAATGTAAATAAAATTCCCCCCTCCAGACAACTCCACAGCATGCATAACGATGTCTGCCAAAATGAAATGATTTGAAAATAAACGTTAGAGGTAAACAAGCGACGTCATCATTTAAATGACGTCATAATTTAAAAGTACGGGAAAACTATATGAAACACTTCTACACCGACATTTTATAAAAAATAAATCGCAAGAAGATAAAAATACTAGTGGATATTAAGCATGCACAACTGTTTTGTTTGAAAAAGAATAAACTTGACATCGTAGACATGTACTCGATGACTATTCAGAGGTCAGAGCAGCTGTGGAGAAGTCATTTGGGGTACGACAGAACTGGCAAAATACAAATATCTAATTTCCTCCCTCCGTAAACGGGTTTAAGAGGGAATCTTCATAGAGTATTAAAAGTACAAAAATGAGTCATGCAGGAAACACCACATACAGAACAAACAGTCGCCCGAACAGCAACACAAGGAAACAGCAAATGTACATAGCTTTAAAAACAACAAGAGACGCACAAAGACAAAACAAACACACAATAGGGGGAAGATGAAAAGCCTTTTCCGTCGTCGCACAAGCTAAGAGGAAAGCATAATGACCAACTGTAAAGGGGTGGACCACAAAGCATGTAGTGTGCTGCAATATAGAGGGGTCATATCCCTTTTTAATGAATTGTTTTATACGTTTGACAAACAAAGTATCAAAATATGTGTGCATGAAAATAGAATACTGCTTAAGCCGGTGCTAGGGGGCGTGAGTAGTGTTGCACTTTTAATTAATACTCATGAACAGACTCAATAAAACCGAGCCTGCAATTTTCCCTTTTTGCATTTCTACTTTTGCTTTCGAGGGATCACCCATTTTCAGAATATTATAATAAGGCTGGTGGACAGTCTACAATGGCACGTTCATACCCATGGAGCAAGCGCAAGGGACAGTTGTTACTTAGCCCACTCAATGTTTATATATATTTATGAAACTGTCGCTGTAGATTCTAAGGAATACTCAGTGTTCTGATCAGGTATAACAAGCAGCATAGAACGTTGATCAGTTTGCACAAGTCTAGTATTCATATACAACTTACATTAAAATGAGTAGATTTCAGAAAATTTGCATTAAACAATGGTTCATTCATAATAATTATCTCGATGGACAAACTGCTGCCTCATACATTTGAATATACTCACACTACTTACCATTATATTGGTATAAAAATGAGATTTAACTCTTTGCACGCTAAGTAATTTTTCGTCTGCAACAATTGTCGTCTGCTTCAGTTCTTAAAATAAACTTTCTCTCATTTTTCCCCAAAATATGGTCAATATGACAAACAGTTTGGATCCTAATGAGACGACGCATTATGCGGCGTCTCATCAGGATCCAAACCGTTTGCATAAGTAATAACAATTTCGCCAGCAATAACTTTTATACACGACAAATTAATAAGTTTTAACAATCAGTTAATAACAATAAAAAAGGGAGATAATCCTGTATGCACAAAACTGCAGATAACTCCAATCGCTTACCTAGTTACATTTACTACATGCTTTCTTGACAACATTTATATTCAAATAAAATAGATAAGTCCATCTCAAAAGAGAATTCATGTGAACAGAGAGATGGATTTCATATCCATTTGTACTGTTACTGTGATGCACACCACTTCTAGTTACTGTGATGCACACCAGTTCTAGTTATCCTCTGGCTGCACAATGTATCCTCGACATAACATGAGTCACGGTATAAATGTTGTGGGAAAGTCCGGCGGGGATACATTTATTTACACTATTTGTTAAGCTAGGGTGACTTAGAGATAAGTGTGAGATTAGAACGTCCTTAAACCGGTTTAAACCCCCAGTGGTTATTTTACCACTGACCGTCCCAATGCAGTACTCTCTTTGCCACCCTTACTTTTGTTTGTCTTGTGTTTTTTTGTACTTGTGCTTTTGTTCATGTTTGGAATGTTTGTCTCTAGTACTTGTGTGTTTGTTAAGGTTTTCTGTGTTCATCTTGTGTATGTGCGTGTGTTTGGGTGTGTAGTTGTGTGTGGCATGCTATCTATCGATGTTTTGGTGGTGGTTGCGTCTTGTATGTGGCTTTGCCTGCTTGACCTTACTACGTTTTATAAACATTTTATTAGCCCAGACCTTCGGAGAAGTAATTATCCCAAACATCTTCATTTATATCATACAAATTCACAGGAAAAAACATGTCGATCTGTATAAAGTTGTATTATTTAATACATATTTTATTTACACTCATAAACCAAAAATTACATTTCAACCATATTTTCACAATACTTGATAAATAAGCCCTCCTATCGGTGGAATTCGTCCTCACGCCAATAAAACAAAAAACAACTTTACAGATTCAGCGTTTCTGCCATTTTAATACTTGTAAATGTCAAGTAAACCATTAACTATGATTTATTTAAAGGCATTTCACAGTCTGTACGATATGGTTCTGGCGCCTGATGCACCTTTAAATATTTCCAAGTCGATGTTTTGGTGTCTGCAATAACAGTTTGTCACTGCCTGGAATCCATAAAAAGCGGCTAAGGCAATGTGATTAAAACAAACCCATGTAATTTCACCAAAATTGTAATGTTATTTATGCTTAAGGGAAATAAATTGCATTTGCATTAAAACTCCCAATTGGCAGCAGTGTCAACCAAAATGGCATGGAATATAAAGGAGCAAATAATCCACAAAGTGCAAGCCTTATTATGTGTTAACCCTTCGCTTGCTATTCACGTCAATATACGTACCGGTAAATAGTGAAGACCCAGATGAGACAGCTCCTGCAGGAGCTGTCTCATCAGGGTCTGCACTATTTACAAGTTGATTGTGCAACCAGTGTACTCCACAGCAGTGATTGCTCAGCGAAGTACGTGTACACAGTGACGATATATGTAATTATACAACAGGGCATGGGTAAAGAAGGAGAAATGTATTTTAAAATTCAGCAAAAGAAGGGTTAATGCATTTGGTGGAAACTAGATCTGATGCAATTTTGACAACTATTGAAGGGTTTCTCAGTATCTGATCAGGATCCAAACTGGTCCCTATCAACCAATAATACTCGTAAATGATATATGAACATGGTCCAGCTTAAGCAAACAAATCAAACGAATTGATATGTGAACAGCAAGTGACCAAAGGCCGCAAAATATATGTCGATGTTTCCAAATGTGCACGTTCTTTGAATGCGTTTAGACCCAGTTCAGTCTCAAACAATTGTTAACAGCTTTTATCAAACAGCTGAGACATATGAGACGCCGAGTAATTGCCCCAGATCAAAATTTGAGTGGACATTATTGTTCACATGGTAACGGTTATAGCTTTATCGACCTTTCCTCAGATCTTTTTCCAACGCCTTTTGCGACTTTTAAGTCTTAATTATTTGCCTCTGTAATATTTCAAACAGTTCAAAAGTGAATATTCAGTTCCTTTATCCAATGTTTGTGAAACATAATGATATCATGTATGTTAATTGAATGCTTTTTTGAAAAAGAACAATACCGAGAAACGTGCTTTAATCCGTGATAATGAACTGCACGCGCAGCACTTCGATCGATTGTTCCATTTTTTCCCACACGCGAAATTTATGTTTCTATTTGTTACATGTTCAAACCACACAGTCAAATGTAATTTCACCTTTCTAAATTTGTAAACACGATGGCTCTGTCATAGAGGTGTGCAGACATGATGCAAATGGTATTGTAGTTCGTCTCAATGTGAAAGATGAAGTGTTTGGAATTGTTGTTTTTGCTTGGAATTGTTGTTTTCTGTTGAGAATTGGCCCTTTACTCGTACATCATTATGGGTGAAAGTCGTGTAGAGTAAATGTAACAGCGTAAAAAGGGTGTTACCGCGGACAACGTTTCCGGTTTTGCCGTATTCTCCGGAAAAAAAGTATTTTTATTGAAAAAGTCGTGTTAGATTCGAAAGAACAAATTCGTAGCTGTGCATTGTCGCATTAGATCACAGTTCGTCGTTGAGATGTGGGTAATTAGAATACTATGCCTAAAGGCCTCATGGTCTTATGACTCCACGTCTCAACTCCCAAATGTGATCTAATGCGCGACAATGCACAGCTAAGAATTTGTTATTTCTTAAATAATAATTAAGAAGAACATTTTATTTTATATTTTATATATTTGTGGTAATAGTAATATTTGATTATGTTCAGATATCGACTTTAGAAGGCAACGGTATCCAAATACCTTTTATTTGGACTCACAACGTTAGGCAAATGAAGGATCTGTTTGATCTGTGTCTAGACTATTTATTACTAAGCCAGTCAATGTGAAAGATGAAGTAATTTTGACTTGGAATTGTTGTTTTCTGTTGAGAATTGACCCTTTACTCATATATCATGGGTGAAAGCCGTGTAGAGTAAATGTAACAGCGTAAAAATGGCTTTACCACGGACAACGTTTCCGGTTTTGCCGTATTCTCCGGAAAAAGTATATTTTATTAAAAAAGTCGTGTTATATTCGAAATAAAGGCCTCGTGATCTAATGACTCCAAGCCTCAACTTCTAACTGTGATCTTATGCGCGACAATGCACTGCTAAGAATTTGTTATTTCTTAAATAATACCGTAAGAAGAACAAACACCTTTTTTATCCAGTCACCAGGCTTCTCTAGTGACATAATAAAGGGGGTGCAAATAAACTTAGGTTTATTAGGTTACTTCCGGTAGTAGAAGGTTTATTAGGTTAGTAGATAGGCGTAATGATTCTATAACCATGGAACTATTTTAATTTTCTGTAAATATGAATAAAAATTATGTTGACGGAATAGATCTGACAGAAAATTCACCAATATAATTAGTCAAATAAGAAAAAAGAGAAAACATAAAAAAAAAATAAATGGTTATAGCTGGATTCGAACCCGCGCCTGATCCTACAAAAGCCAAAATCTAATCATTCTAGAGATAAGACGTCGTGCTTACCGATTACGCCACGGAGGCCACATACAAAGTGATGTTGATTTATCACTTTTATTAATTTAATTCACCGCTGGCGAAACGCGTTTTTGATAAAAATCAAGCTGCGAGCAAAGATTTACAAATAGATAATAAATATTTTCTTTTCACTCTCATAATAATTTGATTGATAAGCTCTTACATGGGCGGTGATTGTCATAGACCTAAATATAGGCTGTTCAGTTCCATCGATTTATGAGTGACGTTAGCCCTATCTAAAAATAGAAACCGAGACGACGGAACTCGAAAGCCTCCGGGAGAATATTATCATGTCTGTTTGAATTAACATATCGACTCTCGATTCAAATGATCTTATTTTTCAAATTCAACCACGTTTTCCCCTCTTGTAATGTAAGTATCGAAACTATTTTCCTCTGCGGTAGCTCATTATTTACGTCTCTAGAATGGAAATGAAAAGGGAGGTCCGTTGATCGAAAAACCGCATTTTCAATGCAAATTCTTTCAATATTCGTATGTTTTATGAGTCTATGAAAAAAGATATAACTAAATTGACTGGATAAATAGAATAATAGGTTAGTGCCGTAGATGGGACGCCTTTATCCGACTCGGAGAGAAAACAGTTAAGGCTCGGCAAGCCTCGCCTCAACGTTTTCTCCCCTCGTCGGATAAAGCGTCCCATCTACGGCACTAACCTATTATTCTCTATATTTGGACAGACAAAGTTAGGCAAATGAAGGATCTGTTAGATCTGGGTCTAGACTATTTACTACTAGGCCGGTCTCATTTAAAGTTGTCGAAATGGTGCCAAATCAAATGATTAATTGTTAGCGGATTTGGACCGCCTTGTTATGAGGAAAGTGTTGTTCTATGATCATGTTTCTTTATTCTAGGTTTTGTTTCTGATATTTTGCTTTACAATGCTCTCTTTATGTTATCTTTCAGTTTCATACAAATTCAGTAGCCTTTCAGGTTCAGGCTCACGACAAGGACAAATTTCATTTATTGTTTACATACATAACAGTATTAATGTACTTGGTCGTTTTAACTCTAAACATTTTACTTGGATTCTCTTGAAACAAAGCCGGATATAGCGTATCTGACCAGGAAGATCGATGGCCAAAATAAAACGGCCAACCAGATTTACCAACTAGATAAATTCACAACAGAGCCATTCAGGAAGGAGAAAACGCCGGCATATGTTTGGTTAAGCATGCCAAGGGACTTAGAACACGGTGGCATAGTAGTATTGCGACTGGGCGTGCCGATTCGGCTAATGTCATTACATTACCCCTGGTTAGTCGTTAGGGCTTATCAGTCATACGTTTCATTCTAAGATGTCCTTTCAAGCTCTTGCTGACTGTTGCAATTCACTGTTTGGCATTGACTGCATCCATATTGAGGAGAATTTCATATTACAGTGCTCCCTCTCTACAACGACACCCTTTGGGATACGAAGATTGTATGTGTTGTTCAGAGGGAGTTGTTATAGGGAGGGAAAATCAAACATAATTAGCTTGTTTGCAGATCCCTAGATAAGGTGTATTTCGAGAACTAAAACCGTTATGGCTCTATCAAACCCTTTGTTGTGACCACTCTTTAGAATCGTCACAAAGTGACGATTCTAAAGAGTGGTCACAACAAAGGGTTTGATGGAGGCATAAAGAAACTACGATGGAAAAAGTTGTTTCTGGAACCTTGTTGTTTCGGAAACAGTAACATGCGTTGTTGTAAGGAGGGAATCGTTATTGAGAGGACCGTTGTAGGGAGGGAGCACTGTATTGCTTTTCGCTTTATGTAGCAAAGCGTGGTTACTATTTTTGAATGGTGTCACTTGTTACGTATTTAACCTTTTCGACGCCAAATTTCTAATTGTCGTCTGCAAACCAATGTTGTCAAATCATTCGGTAAAATAAGGAAACGAGATAAATAAATGCAAATTGCAAAGGAATGAAACACATATATAGAAATAGAGTTTGAGACAAAAAAGCGAAGTTCCTGATCAGACGCCGCATTGAAAAGGAGGCGTCTGATCTGGGACTGCACTATTTATCGTGGTACATTTATGCGACATTGGCGGTTAAAGGGTAAAGCGAATTCTCAAGTGAATTCGTACCAGATCAAAACGTCATTTGTTTACGCCAACATGTTGCAATGTTTCACGGATAATGTGACTACAATGGAACCTAATACTCAGGGAGCCAGTATTGCCTACCGTGCACCCCCCTAGACTTTTTTCATGGGTACCAAAATGTTCAGAAAAGTGTCCTGAATCAGAATCGCGAATGTACTCAAACTTATATTATTTTAGGCTATGTGTATTTTAACCGTTTCCATGGCAACCCCCCAGTTTTCGTAATGATGACCCATACCTACAAATTCGCCCATATCACAGCCAGTTTTTGTCCTAAAACTATAAAACTGGTACCAAATGGAAGATAAGACATTGTGCTTTTATTTCTAACTTGTTTTTTTAAATTACCTTATTTTCATACTCATGAATATTAATGAGAACATTAAAATTAGTAAAAAAAGTATAGAAATAACGTAAACCTTTCATTGTTTATCCTACAAATATCAGAAAATAACTTCAAATGCAGTTTAACATGACAAACCCCCTGGAAACAAAATATCCAATTTGAGGACCATAGCATTAATTTCAAGCACCATTTTTACCGTTTCCATGGCAACACCCTAGTTTTCGTAATGATGGTCCGTACCTGCAAAATCGTCCATATCACAGCCAGTTTTTGTACAAAACCCATAAAACTGGTACCAAATTGGAGATAGGACATTGTGCTTTTATTCCCAGTTTGTATTTTTAAATTACCTTATTTGCATACTCATGAATATTAATGAGAACATTAAAAATAGTAAAAACAATATAGAAATAACGTAAATAATGTAAACTATTCACTTTTTATCCTACAAAATTCAGAAAACAATTTCAATGCAGTTTAACCTGATGACAAAATCCTCAGAAAACAAAATATCAAATTTGAGGACCAAAAATTTAACTCTCAGTAACTTTTTAACTGTTTCCATAGTAACCATTCATTTCACTCTGTTCACACAGTTTTGTTAGTCGACACCTACCTGCAAAAATCTTCCATATCACAGGAAGTATTTGTGCTAACTGCATAAAACTGGTACCAAATTAAAGCTAAGACAGTTTGCTTTGGTTTAAAAGCTATAATTATGAGTTACTGTATTTGCATACACATGAATATTAATGAGAATAATTAAAAATTATCAAAACAATACAGAAATAACGTAAACCTCTCAATTTTTATCCTACCAATATCAGAAAACAACTTCAAATGTAGTTTAAAATGATGACAAAATACTCAGAAAGCTAATCATCTTAATTGATACCCAAACAATGAACTGTAAGTAAGATTGTAACGGTTTCCATGGTAACCGAGCCTTTCACAAATTTTGGAAATTTGACATCCAACTGTAATACTCCGCTAGATCTCGGTTATTTTTGATGAATCATGAAATCAATTGTTACAAACATAGATATGAGGCATTGCTTTAATAGTAAATATTACTTTTCTGATATAAACTAATTTGCATATGTATGAATATTTATGAGAACAGTAATAGATGTTGAAATTTTCGACAGACACCAGTCTTTCTCTTATAAAGCAAACACATATGGAAAATGGTTAGCTAAAGTTTACTATGATCACTGAATATCACCAAGATTATTAGATAAATAAATTTGGGACATATTATTTAGCACTGATGGTGATATATCTGTTTCCTAGGCAACCATTCTAACCTCATTCTGGGTATCAATTAAGATGATTAGCTTTCTGAGTATTTTGTCATCATTTTAAACTACATTTGAAGTTGTTTTCTGATATTGGTAGGATAAAAATTGAGAGGTTTACGTTATTTCTGTATTTTTTTGCTAATTTTTAATTATTCTCATTAATATTTATGTGTATGCAAATAAGGTAATTAATAATTATAGCTTTTAAACAAAAGCACACTGTCTTAGCTTTAATTTGGTACCAGTTTTATGCAGTTAGCACAAATACTTCCTGTGATATGGAATATTTTTGCAGGTAGGTGTCGCCTAACAAAACTGTGTGAAAGAGTGAAATGAATGGTTACTATGGAAACAGTTAAAAAGTTACTTAGAGTTAAAAAATTTGTCCTCAAATTTGATATTTTGTTTTCTGAGGATTTTGTCATCAGGTTAAACTGCATTTGAAATTGTTTTCTGATATTTGTAGGATAAATAGTGAATAGTTTACATTATTTACGTTATTTCTATATTGTTTTTACTATTTTTAATGTTCTCATTAATATTCATGAGTATGCAAATAAGGTAATTTGGATATTTTGTTTCCTGGGGGTTTCGGCATCATGTTAAACTGCATTTGAAGTTATTTTCTGATATTTGTAGGATAAAGAAATGAAAGGTTTACGTTATTTCTATACGTTTTTACTAATTTTAATGTTCTCATTAATATTCATGAGTATGCAAATAAGGTAATTAAAAAACAGTTAGAAATAAAAGCACAATGTCTTATCTTCCATTTGGTACCAGTTTTATAGTTTTAGGACAAAAACTGGCTGTGATATGGGTGAATTTGTAGGTATGGGTCATCATTACGAAAACTGGGGGTTGCCATGGAAACGGTTAAAATACACATAGCCTAAAATAATTTAAGTTTGAGTACATTCGCGATTCTGATTCAGGACACTTTTCTGAACATTTTGGTACCCATGAAAAAAGTCTAGGGGGGGGGGGGGTGCACGGTAGGCACTACTGGCTCCCTGACTATAACCAATATGATAAAGAAATGTAAGAAATGTAATCTAATGAAAAAATTGTTGTGTCTGTTTAACTCTTTCGGCGCCAAATTTCTAATTGTCGTCTGCAACTCAATTTTGTTAAATCATTTGGTGAAATAAGGAAGTGGAATAAATAAATACAGAATTCAAAGGAATAAAACACAGATCGAGAACTAGAGATTGAGACACATAGTGAAGTCCCTGATCAGACGCCGCCTTGAAAAGGCGGCGTCTGATCTTGGACTGCACTATTTGTCGTGGTGCATTTTGGCGACATTGGCGGTGAAAGGGTTAATCAGATGTATCATCAAACATTCATAAGGAATACACTCTTCTGTGTGACATGTTTCAAGTGAACTATCAACTATGGCAGTGTTTGCAATCACTGCTGATGTATTTTCACTTTACAGGGTCTATCGCAAATATGCATTTAAAAACCGTATTTGCAATGTGACGAAATATTAAGAGATCACTGTTCATTAGAACTTGAACAAGTATAGCGGTTGCTGTTTACGAGTATTCAGATACATTTACTTGTAAGAAACGACAACAAGACAGCTAGAGATACCTAAAACAATCTTCCTGTAAAGAAAAACACCGATTTATTTTATGTCAAATGCGATTCCGTAAATTTAAAAGATATCATATATGTATATACAAACACAGAACTGTTACAAATATCTGAAATGTTTCATATCTAAACCTTTTATGACATGTTATAATTGGTGTACATTTATATATAGTACCTAAAAGTAGTGTGGGTGGTACCATGAAATAACATAACCACTGAATACTGGACAGCGAAGGACAGTGAACTTGTTATGTTTGGTACTCATTGCACAAATAACAGGAGTTAGATTCGATTTGAAATAAAAACTGTTTTAACGTTCTTTCAGTCTGCGAGGTTTTATGTTATAAAAGTTCCGAGTCTAAGCTCACTCTCAAGTATCTTGATTTACAAATTTGAGCACGTTCAAAATCTGACCAATCAGATGCTTAGTAATGAATTCAGACTCAAACAGTTTTATAACCTGGGTACATGGTTGCTACTTTCTTTATAGCACTGGGTAAAATGCTTTTGCAAAACTTAACGCTTTTAACTTCGACACGTGACGACGCATACAGTGGAGTTCCGGAAATGTAATGTCTCAAACTATACTTGCATATTGAACACTAATATTCCTATTGCATGAAAATATTGACATGTCGCCAGGCTAAGAGTACATACAAAATCGCCTATGGGTAGAAAAATGGGGTTCAGTGGGTGAGTTTTCAATTTTAATCTCACAAAGGCTCCTGACCACGATTGACTTCCGTATAGTCGACAGGCCCCGGTCAGAATCAATAATAGTAAACATAGTGTGAACTTAAATTAAAAAACAGATACCCTAATACATTCAACCATTCAACCATTTGACAACTACTATTTTTAGACCCTACCTTTTTTTAATTAATCTACCGAAAAGGAGCAATAACTAGAGAAAAGGAAAATGTTAGAATTGTATAGAATTTAAACCATTGTGATAAAAATAGAGCATTTGCTCCTATATGAGCAAATGCTCTATTTATCACAATGGTTTCAAGAAGTGACTATTACAGAGGCGTAGAAAAGAGTATATATGGAGGAAAGGGTTAAGCTGAATATTGATGAAACATTATATTAAAATTTCACCTGATTACAGACTACATGTATTTAGAAAACAAACCTACAAACACATTTCCAACCTTAAAGGGGATGTCCCTACATTTGACGCGTTTCATAAACACTTAAAATATACAAAACTCATTTGTTTATATGCTGAAAAGTAGTATATCACAAAAAGCCCCATCCAATTACCGTTTATAATGACAAAACATCCATGTGTTTGATATCGCCGATCCCGGTTTTACTCACCGATGTTTCAGTTTTATTCGGGTTGAGTTTTAGTTTCGTAACTGTTCGCCCTATTCGCGATTCTCCGACCACTTCCGAGAAAGCCTATTACGTAAACAATGGAGGGATCGGGTGATCATCGGCAAAACGCGGAAGAATTCACGGAAAAGGCCGATAATATTGTGTTGTAGAACAAAAATTATCAGTTATTGATGAAATCGGTTTATTTGTATCACATGGGCATTTTTCGATATAAGTTCAAATTGGGAACCTTCATAATTATTATTATTATTATTATTATACCACATTTATATAGCGCTCTTTTCATACAGGATATGTGCGTTCAAAAGCGCTTCACAAAGATACATTTTCTGTACAATAATGCGTAAATTACAGAACATTTAAAATAAAATATATTTAATACTTATATATAGATAAGAATAATAATAAAATAGAATTTATTTAGGACATTGGTCGTATTATGTTCTATTATAGTGTGTCAACGCACTCAGATTATAAAAAAACAACAAAACTTGAATGCAACATTCTATGCGCAGTGCCAGTACGTCCCATAATTTTGACCCAGACTCAACAGACTTGGGTACATTCGTTTAACATACAACACTGCACATAAACTATTGCCGGAAAATTGGGTAACAGAACAGATCAATTTGAAGTTCATGCATATAAACTAAGCAATACAAATACACAACTGTTATATACGCGCAGTATGCAACCCCTCCAGTCAAACACTATTCGACCCGCTATGTCAATGAGGGAGTACACAGCGTATCATATTTTAATAGAGTTGTAATTGGGTATATCCAAAGTTTAATTACAGAATAAAATGTCTTATTATGGGAACCCAAAAAGCCCAGCCAAAGTAGAGCTAAAGAAGGTATCCCGTATACTGTTCCTGCAACATATCCCACCGGCTGCAATGGCAAAGGAATCACATCGGACAAATCGAGACTGACTGAGACACGCGATGCTGCATTAGACCGTACAGGCTTAATTTGCCCGTTGCCCATATATTACACGACCCAGTTCACTGGTAAGCAAAAATACGGAAACTGGGTCAGCTTAACAGGAATCCCTGGCACTGGTTAATAGTACAGCTGCTAAGGCAGATTTTATGCCTAAATCGTTCAGTTTTTGAAGAAAGCATGAAACTTTGTGTATGAAGTCTTTGATACCCATAGTTTATGAAAAAAAATAGACCCCAAAAAATAACGCATTCTGGCGGCCGCCATTTTGAATTCCAATATCGCTGCCAAAATTTAGGCGTAAAAAATGTAGTAGGTACTCTAGCTTGACCATTTCTGGACTAAACTTTATCAAACTTGGCACAAATATTAAATGACATCAAATCTAAATCAGGTTCAATAATCAGTAAGATTGCATGAAACAGTCGAGAGTTATTGCCCTTGAATTAGTGAAAATATAGCAAAATATAACAATGTCCACTTTAAATCTTGACTTTGGCTTAACAATACACATCAAACGAAATAAAAAATGTTTTGGCATTAAACTTTGGCCATGTTCTTCTTCACCTAAGACTTTGGTAAAAATAGACCCCAAAATTACCCCCACCTCACCCTCTTCCCTTAGCGGCCACCATATTGCATTTAAATATGGCCGCCAAACGTGCACACTTTTAGCCATTTACATATTGTACTAGCATTAATAGTGACATTGTTGAGTATATGAAAGAGTTGTATTTTCAAAGCAAAATATAAATTTAAAGAATAAAGTGTCGGTTTAGAACATTTACGCAAAGGCTGACTTAACCTTTAGCCTGCTGAGTCAAAATTTATTTGTAGAAAATGTCATCGATTTCAGTTGTCACTGTTCATTTATCTTGCATTTCTTTTCAACAGCACAGTCAGAGTATCAAATAGTTTGGATCCTGATGAGACGCCGAGTTACTCGTCGTCTCATCTGGATCCAAACTGTTTACAAAGGCAATTACTCATCAGTACGCAGCAAGCTAAAAGTTAACATGTACACAGGATAGGTAACCAATATCACGCTGCTAGAGGAAACAATGTCTGCCGATACTGTTGTTTTCATTAGATGTACATTTAAATAATACTAGCATAAAGTGCCGCAAACGTGTAGAAAAAGCCTAACAAGCCTAACAAATCAAACTGCAAGGGCGCAGAAGGCTAATCAAGCATATAAATTTTGCTAAATAATGCCAAAGGAGTTCAGATTTGTGAAACCAGACGAGGGTGATGATGTCCAGAGGTCTCCAATCGACTGGAACTTATGCATTCTTTGTCAAAATGTTTCACCAAAGCCTCTTTCACACACATGGAAGGGTCGAGGGCGAGGTACAAGTGAAGCTACAGGAACATATTACTAATCGTTTGCTAATTTCAAGGAACTTGGAAATATTCCTCTGAGCATATCAGTGGACAAACTTAATGGTGGGTTTGGTGTTGTTGAGACTTTACAAAAGAACAAGGCCAGCTGGCATTAGACTTGCCGAAATTTATTTAGTGACTTGAAGCTATCAAAACGTGCACAAGAACCAGATTACCAGGAGAGCAGTGTGGCGAGCCATTTTAAATTGAGGAGATCTAGCATTCAAGATGCCCATACTTCCATGGTAGATGCGTCCATTTGTTTTTTCTACGAGAGAGAGTCTGACATAGCAGGTATTCATGAGGCAAGAACCACGGGGATGACCACACATATCGAATTATGCATCAGAACTAAAATACATCAAGTTGTTGGCAAAACTGGCATCATGTTATAAGGTAGCATTGGAAACCAAGTACCATAAGAATTGTTTATGTCAGTTATATAACAGGTACAAGCGGGATGTGTCTGAAACTGCTCCTGTCTTTCGCCTTGTTGACCCTGTATCTGCTTAAACTTCAAACGCTTGTTCGAACTGAATCCAGAACATACAGAGAAAGTCAATTCTACACGCTTAAATGAACCTCTTTTATTGCATTGTCCATACCTTAAAACTGTGAAGCAAGGAAGGGATGTTCTTCTGACACGGCAGTAGGTGAAGCAATCTTAAAGTCATGCTCTGATGAGGACCCGGAAGCGCTGCAACTTGCAAGAGCTGCTTTTATATATATTTTATAAGAGAACAGCTTTTCTTTCACGGACATATCTTCAATGGATCCTTGTGTAATGATTCAGTGGTACCGTTCCAAATACTCTGTTAGCACTTGTTAATATGATTCTGGAGGGTACTTGTATCGAATCATAGACAACTAGGGAAGTCTCATCAACCCAGGCAGCGCAAACACCGTCTGAGTTCATCCTTTTCAATAGTATCCGAGGTATTAATGGTCCCAGGAAAGATACTGTCCACCATAACAGTGAAATAGAGACTCCAATACCTATCTATCTAGGTCTGAAAGTCAACACCAAAACACGGAATCGTGATCTGATAGTTTTCATCAGCATGGTCTTTCCATATCATATGATCGAGGACTTAGGATATATTCTCAATTGCTCACAGCATAATCGAGCGTTTTGAAAATAGTGGCGTAGGCTGTCCACCTCAGCTGAAAAAAGGGGCTGTTCACAACAAGGCAATGTGATAACATTTGTCACAATCCAAGCTCGGTAACTGCAGCTGATTCTTTCCATGGAACTGCTCAATATTTGTGTCAACATCCAGTAACACACAACCAAGGAACAGATCATGATCCAATAACGCTTGCCGAAATGGAGCCAGGAAAACAAATTGCCCCCTTTCTTTGGCTTACACAAACATTCTGCCAGCTCTATCCATGCTAAAGGAATTCAAAGCAGTCCATGAACCTTTGCAGACTATAAGATGGAGCACAACTGGCTTGCAAAACAGGTATCTTTGATGAAAAGCGAAGACATTGCCGAAGGTGATTTTATATATTGGGCTGCATGTCATGCAAATTGTCAAGTACTACCTTGTAAGCCTGCAACAACTTTTGCTTTGATGCCAATGTTTAGAGAAGATCCTCACTTTTTTTCTACATAAATAACCAGCAGCGCAGTTTCTTATTCCAGGACAGACCCCTGTCTTGACCATGTACCAACCACTGTATGCCTTGGGAAAGCAAATCCAATGGAGATTCCCTGATCGTTTCGGAACAAACAAGGATGTAGTTTTGTTGGGTCCACTTCATATCAAAATGGCTGGCTTGAAAGTGATTGGTGATTTGCTTGATGGAACCGGTTGATCTAACGCTATAGCCCAGGCAGTGGTTGCTACAAAAGGAACTGCTGATAGTTTCATACACGTCTCACGTAACAAAGACAAGAAAAGCTTATCAAGTCACTGCAGCTGCACTCTATATTATCAAGAGAGACAGATACGTGGATATTTGTTCACGTCCAAGACACCATGCTGGTTTCAAATCGATGATTATAAGGACAGTCGATACTGATGTCGTTGTGCTAGCTTCTGCTTATTTCCACATTTTAGCAAACATCGAACATAGCATTTGGAACGGGAAAGGATTTCCGATTCATTCCTATACATGAGATTTTATCTACATTGACTACCCAGTTGTCTCAAGGCTTGCTGTTTTTCAATTGCATTCGCCGGCTGAGACCTGGCCTCCTTCTTTGTCAACTATCGGAAGAAGTCTGCATGGAAGACATGTGGCCCAGAACATTGAGAACAAACCCCAACCAGAGCTGCACTGGAGCAGCATGTCAAGAGAGCTATATACCAAGCAGTGCATGTATGGGGCCAGTCACTGGCATTGCAGCCATTGATTCCAGATGTAACTGACTGGGGATGGGAGCTCTCACAGAATGTCGGGTACATGCCAAAATGCACCACTTTGCCTATTGCTGAAGAAACATGCATTGAACTCATAGTATGCAAGTGTAGCAAAGCATACAGGGGTTACTGTAAATTCTTCAAGGCAAATATGGAGTGCATCACACTTTGTAGATGCGGTGGGAACTGTCGACTGGGTTAAGCACTGTTCAATACCATGTTGAGATGAACAAACAAAAACGACTGCATGACTTATCCGGCAGAATATTATAATGTTTTGCAACAGTCACCATGCCCTCCATTATGATCCCAACCAGTCTTGATTCAGATTGGAAAGGCAAAGGTCAAGACTGAGAGCAGAAAGCTATTTTTCTAAACTTCATCTATTCTAGGGACATTATTATATCAAATCTGGGGCAACTAACTAATAACTATATTTTGCCAAGAATCTATGCCAATAAATATTGTCCTTGAGTTTGATCAAAATTGAAAACAAAGTGGTAATGATAGGGAGCAGACAGTGCCGAAAATGATCAAAATCATACAATCAAGGGCAATAACTCTAAAATCTCTAGAGAAATCTGGCTCTTAATCTAATTTGTCTGAGATTATTTTCCAATAAACATTTTCATAAAGTTTTATGCTGATTGATACAAGATTTGTTCAGATAGAGAGCAAAAACTGCTGAATTCGCTTATTTTCGCTAGTTCAAGGGCAATAACTCTGGTTCATCAAAGGCAATATGACTGATTATCGAACTTAATTGAGATTTTATATCCCTGGACTCTTTCATGAAGTCTGATTAAGATTGAAAAAGAAATGGTCAAGTTAGATAGCGGACAATATTCTGGGCCACGCCGTTTCGGCGGCCATTTTGGATTTCAATAGGTGGCCGCCAGGGGGCGTAATTTTTTGGGGTCTATTTTTTTTCATAAACTTTAGGTATCAAAGACTTCATACACAAAGTTTCATGCTTTCTTCAAAAACTGAACGATTCTGACGCTTAGCAGCTGTACTATAAGGGCAGGGTAGCAAGTCATGCCAGCAAGACTCCCAATGTACCAGCGCGGAATTATACCGTAGAGGGATGCCCTGTTCCACTACGGTGCTCCCTCCGGCATTGGAACTGGAGTTACCAGAGGTACCAAGCATATAGGGATGCCCCGTTTGACAACAGCACTCCCTCGGCCACCGCAACATCTGGACAGCGGAATCCCGCTGACACAACACCCGCACGTTCAACAGCAAGGGGATTCCCTAGAAGTCCATAAAAATATGGATGAGGTTTTTGTTATTCATTTATCTATTTTCTACATTTGTGGGGCATTATATTTGAAAAAAGGGGTTTAAAAGTCCACAGGCATAAGGAAGTGGCAGGATCAACACTCTGTGGCCAATGCAGCAGTTATGACAATAATAATGATAGAGCATAACAAATACCAAGTTTTATGATATTATTGAAAATATGCGATCATTGTAGGGATCTCCTCTTTAAGACTGAACGTTTGGTAAAAATGCAGTAAATAAGTTATGTTAATCTTATCACAACATGTCTATAGCAATAAATGTCTTTGCTCACCATGGAATGCCATTGTCATCCTAAGCCATGATTGCTGTGTGTGATTCACCAAATGCTTATTTAATAACACTTTTCGGGTTTACTGTCACTATTTGGACAGATCTTTGTATAGGATTGTGATAAACATGGTATAATAAGGTCCACATGTCACTTGGTGATCCTGTAATCAAATGAAGACCAGTGTATGTGATATATTGGATTTTACGTAGTGTCAAGTACATTCCTTTCACAATGATTTTGTCATTTCTTCTGACGCTATGCAATCTTAACATGTCAACCCAGTTCTGAAATACGTCTGTTTTGCTTTTAATTTGAAGATTGGTTTAATAGCAACATGATGAATTAAGTATAAAGAATAAATATTTTCCGTAATCTGACTTGTATCAGATTATCAACGTTATCTAACTATTCGGCGTAATGGTGTTGTCATAAAAACAAAATTCAAATAAAGGACATTGACATGTCCTCACTCACTGTACACTGTGGTATTGTATGATATATATAGCTACAAGAATAGTTAAATATGATTTTAACCAATATTTGCTACATTGTTTTCAGATCTGCAATGGAAATAAGTTCATCGAAAGGCTTATTGTAAGTGTTTTACATACGACGGCCGCACGGTGATCATCGTATATAGTAAACCCCCTCTAATGCGAGCACCAAAATAGGGCATATTTCCGGGTGGCAGAGGCAGATGGTAGCTTGATGCAGGACGACAGTTATGCAGAAAACTCCTATAGGAGCTTTCTGCATAACGTTCGTCCTGCATTAAGCAACCACCTGTGTATAAAGGCAGAACTATTTATTCAAGAAGTGATAGTAATGTGATCATCGTATATATACGAACTTACGACGGCGTCTGTCGTACGAAAGTTACCTAAATTGTCGAATGTTATATGTGATAATTCTGCATATGTGAATACTAATGACTATCGTAAACTTAGACTTACGATAACATAGGCGCTTTCATAAAACATAAAACAGGTCTAATATATCGCGTCATTATACGCAGTTCGGTTGTTTTGATCCCGTGTGCTGCTTTGCAGCGAATGAGATTAGCCGAAATCATCTTCCTGATGTCATCCATCATCATTGTATCATCTCATCATTCATCGGCGCTATATGACCTATGTAGTGTCTCAGTGCCGTAAAACCCAACTCACTCACTCACTCAATCGTTTTACGCAATAAATCCATTGCAACACGTGTGTACAATTGAGAAGATAACAGCATGCTCTACATATCTGTGAGTAGAATTGGATACTAAAGTATCGAGTTCCAACTTAGGATGTATAGCTGTATTTGCTTTATGGGCATTGGTTTTGCAGCAAAACTATTTTGAAAACAAGTGGAGATTAGAAATCAAACAAACGTGTCTGCCTCGGCGTAATTTACCATCTGATGCTTCTTGTAGTGTTTTGGCTCTTCTACTAGATGGACAACTTTAGATAGGCAACTTCAGATTGACAATCCTTGCTTTCTAAATAAGAGAAACTAAAACACAATTGTCTCATTTGCGATATTCAAACCCACTACTGAATGATTGGTAAGTATGTTAATACCTATCATTGAAACGTATTTCACTAGACTGAGCATATTGCAGACAATGGCTGTATTGCAACATATAATATGTACAGCTATAAAACTTTCTTCATTTCGTAATAATATAATGGGTGGTAGATGCGATTTGTGCTGATCTATTATAATGTCTTATTTCTCAGACAAACTTATTTTACTGCCAGTCATTCGAACTGCATCGAAGAGACAAGTTTAATACTCTACGGCAAGGTATGGTTTGACATGGAAATATAAAAAAGATGTTTAAATCAGAGATTTATAATTCGCGTCCTATTTATATTTCTGATATATTCATGTAATGAGGCTTTCCTACAAATACCACCCAATCCAGTAGTTGCATAGCACAATCTAGGTAATTCTTTATGTGGAATAGATCAAAGGGACATCACAAACCATGTGCAAATGTTCCTATTGTAATAAAGAATATCAATTCATCCGCCGATATTTAAACTAGATGAACAGTACAGCGTATATATAGAATATGTATAGAATATTGTAGAAACATTAACTATTGACTTTTATACAACTACAGAAAGCGTACGATATGAACTTTTCCTGGCCTGCAGATAACGGAAGGGGTATAAAACTCAAAAGATCACAAACGTGTGAAAATTGTTCAATCTAATTGTCATTACTCTGTCCCTGAATGCAATTATAAATGAGTGAGTGAAAAATCATCCAATCCAAGTCATTTCTACTGTCCCATGTGCAATAATAAACGCGTGAAAATCAATCAATCCAAGTCATTTCTACTGTCCCGTGAGCAATTATAAACGTGTGAAAATCATTCAATTCAAGTCATTTCTACTGTCCCGTGAGCAATTATAAACGTGTGAAAATCTTTCAATCCAAGTCAATTCTACAGCTCCGTGTACAAATCATATCATCTAAACGTGTGAAAATCATTTAATCCAAAAGTAATTTCTATTGCTGCGTGTGCAATTTTCTCTTAATACAGACTGTCTTTTGAAAATACCGAGAACAAGAGTTCCTGGAAGTGCAGTATTATATTGATTATTCTAAAATTTACGGCATCATAAATTCCTGAGTGTTGCTTTGCCAGAAAGGGATATTATGCACATGCATACATATTAATAATAACTTTCCTTGTAATTTTATAAATTGCATTTATTTGGAATTAAAGGGTCATAATCCCCTGCAATATCAGATAATCAGTCATTTGGATGTTGTAAAACAGACGCAGAATATACATTGTATGTTATATTCAATAATGAAAATAATCCATACAAAAGCGCAGATACCCAAATTAATTTGACGAAATTGCTTCGTGTGTTAATCCCCGAAAATATTGCACGCCTTGTTCTCACTCATCAATCATTAGATTATAGGATGCGTAGTAATATTCTAAAAAATATTTTGCACGTTGGATGTTTCTTCATATTTTGCGGTTCCTTCTGGTTAGTGATTTCATATCTATTGTATATCTATTGTATATCTCTCATTGTCCAGATAGACAATAATGCGGTTCCTTCCGGTTAGTGATATAACATTTATTGTATATCTATTGTATATATCTCATTGACCGGATAGACTATCATGCGGTTCCTTCCAGTTATTGAGTTCATTATTTATTGTATATCTATTGTATATCTTTCATTGACTGGATAGACAATCATGCGGTTCCATTCGGTTAATGATTTCATATATATTGTATATCTTTTGTATATTTTTCATTGACCGGATAGACAATAATGCGGTACCTTCCGGCTAGTGATTTTATATCTATTGTATATCGATTGTATATCTTTCATTGCCTGAATAGATAATCATGCGGTTTGATCCGGTTAGTGATTTCTTCTTGTGCAGCGCTTTTGAAAGCACATATTCTGTTGGAAAAGAGCGCTATATAAATGTGGTATAAAACTAATATAATAATACTATTTGATGGTGTTTTTTTTTCAAATGCTTTTATTCTCCCCGCCAGGTCGACGGTCATCATACCTTACAATAACTTGGTAGGTTTATGGTATAAGTATAGTATTTACATAAATCAACAAAGTTAAAAAAATTAAAATTAATCCAGGTATATTATGCTCTTCTGCATAATAATTATATTGCATAAAATCATAAATCTGCCTTGTACTTTGATCCAAGAATCTCCCTGACATAAAGCCTGTTTGATCTTCATGAATTAGTTTATCTAAAACTTGTTTAAGTCTGTTTGCTATTGTGCCAGACGCTATCTTGTATATACATTTCAGCAATGCTATAGGTTTATATTTTTTTAAGAAAATGTATTGGTTTATTTTCTTTTGGCATGCAAGTAATAATTCCCTCTTTTTGTGTAATAGATAACTCGCCCTTCTTATACCCATAGTTTATAGATCGTAAAACAAATTATCCTATGTTATTCCAAAATATTTTGTTTTACAAAATTCAGGGGTGAATCCATCTGACCCAGGACTACGGTTATTTGATGTTAATAGTTCCATGAGCTAATACGGTAATGAAATATTGTTTTACTGGTAGATGTTCAAGTTGCTGACGGTGTACTATCCCACTTTTTCTGAAAAAAAACCCACAACAAAAACAATAACCGAAAACAAAACCCAAACTCGTTTGTTTGTGTTCGCAAAATGAAGAATTCTGTTTAATGAGCATACTGCATAATTTTGGCCTGCAGCTCGCAACATCTTTCTGTGGTTTGTATGTGGTGTTGTCTACATGACACATACATACATATACCTTTGATAACATTTTCCCTCATGTAGACGAATTTCAGTACATTTGCTAACAGTGTATACCCAGATCAGACGACTCCTCCATGTTGACATTATGTCTGACACGAATATTCGTGAAAGGGTAAATCAGTAGTTAGCGGCTTAATCCTTTCAGCGCTAGATTTCTAATTGTCGTCTGCAATCCAAGTGTGATAAATCATTCTGTAAAATACGGAAATGAGATAAATAACTTAAAATGTAAAAGGAATAAAGCACATATATAAAATAGAGATTGAGACACAAAGTGAAGTCCTTGAAAAGGCTTAGTCTGATCTGGGACTGCACTATTTGTCGTGGTGCATTTATGCGACTTGGCGGTAGATAGATAGATAGATTTATTTCAACATAAAATGTACAATCACATAACAATGTGTTATTAAAACATACATTATAAACAAGCAACAATATGTATGATATAAAGAAGCCATGTCAATCAGCATTACATGTATATGCCAAGGATGACACAAAAAGAGTAATATATACTCTTATTTCCATTGTGGTCCTTACGATATAGCATTGCATGACATAGGAAGGTATCACAATCAAACTCACAGAATGTTCATGAAGTTAAAGACTAGATAAATGCTACAATTATAATTATATTAAGATATATAAAAAGAGAATTTAAAACCAGTACTATCGCAGAATTATTGTATATCATATGCTGGATGAAAATACAAGTGTACAGAAACATATCTTGAATTATGAATTGTTGCCCCAGAATAGTTGAACCAAATAAGGTACACACACTACTCATATATGAAAGTTGGGATTTAACATTTTTGGCATAAAAACTATACTAAAATTTAAATTGCCAAGTTAAAATATCATATTCAATAACTTATTAAAGTAAAATTTAAATTGAAGATAAAACACGGTGAAAAGGTTAAAACAGTTGTTGCTGTACTAATCGCATGAAGGCCCGTTTTTGACAAATATTGATTAAACATTTATGTTGCAAACCATTTTGGTCTCAGTTGAATACATTATTTAAATCACAATTGTTTATTGCAGCTATCATAGGGTCCGATTTTGCATAATGCGTTTTATGCTTCCGACACACCACTTTTGACGCATTTTAAAAGATATTTTACAACTTCCTGAGAAAAATTATTGTTTTGTCTGAACTGCATCAGCTGGTCTAATGCACTGAAAATTGTTAGGTTAGTCTGGAATGCAAATATTTTGCGAACACAAAAAATGCTAAATGTTCGCGAACAACATATAAAACAGTTACCGGTCGACAAATTGAAAGTACAGTGATAATAAAGACGAATACAGTAAAACCCCTCTATAACGGCCACTAAATTACATCAAATATTTTGTGCTAAAGGCAGGTGGCAACTTAAAGCAAGGTGAAAGTAAAACAGAACGCTCCTATAGGAGCGTTCTGTTTTACTTTCACCTTGCTTTAAACAGTCACCTGTCCTAAATACCAACTAATTAACACAATTTAGTGGTCGTTATATTGAGGTGTTCCTGTATTGTTTCTCCAAGGACTTTATTGTTTATATTATGCTGAACGTTTTATAGTGCTAGGATCAGTAACACTTATCTACCGTCCTTGACAGTTCTGTCAAAATATCTAGGAGAGAATTATTATACTTTTCAGCCGAATATTAGAATTAACCCCTTCGTTGCCAAGCAATGTCTGCACAATGTGTCGTCTACTACAAGTGTAATTTTAAATTTCTTCAAATTTCTTTAAGGAAACATAATGCCAGTATCAAACTCTTTTGGCGCCAAATTCAAAAGTGTCGTCTGCAATAACAAGTTCATATTAAATATAATTCTGAACTAAATAATAAAGATATATTAGTAAAACATTTGTTTTTGAAACCTGTATGCTTGGGCTAAAATAATACAGAAAACAGTGAAGTCCAAGGTCAGATGCCGCCTTGAAAATGCCGCCTTAGGAGCAAATGCTCTATTTATCACAATGGTTTCAAAACTACGCAATACTAAAATTCTCATTTTCTATAGTTTATGGTCCGTTTCGGTATATTAATTCAAAGAGGTTGGGTCTAAAAATAGTCTAGCATGGAATGAGTTAAAGGGTTAATATGCATATAGTTCTTGTCATTCATTATATTATTGACTGATGTGTTTTCGATACGGTAAGAAAATAAATCGCCACAATCTTAAAAAACAAAATAAATCCATAAAAACTCACCACTTGATTTATTTCAATTCCCTTTCAATGCTCTTTGCACAGCAATAATCTATTTTCATTAGCAAAGTTGTTTTTCAATAAGATTGTTGAGTTAAGTTTTGATAAGATCATGACCTGTGGTAGAGCAGTGCATAAAGTAAAATCGTATGTATTAAGTGTGGAGACATGGTACCTTTTATTTCGTTACTTACATAAATTTTCATTTGAGTTCTGAACTGATCAAAACAGGATTGTCATATTTAAACACAATACAGATTTACATGTTTTTTTTCGTATATTAATATTTACTTATTTCTTTACGTTTGTTGCCAAAGGTGTAAACACTGAATGACGTCATTCTACTTCCCGTGACGAAAATATGTGCGAGAAAGCAAAAGTGTCGAAAACAGGTCAGTATCGAAACACGTAATTTCACGATGACTTCTTTCAAAATTATATAAAATTATTAAACAAGTATATACATGAATAACACAAATGTATGTGTACAATTAAACGGGTTTTTATCAGATTTTTTCCATGTGAAAAGAGGCTGCAGACAAGGGGATCCTATTTCCCCGTGTGGCGTAATGAACAACTTAGTCTCTATACGTTTCTACATTTTTATTTCTTCGTACCGTGATTCTTTCTAACATACATGACTTGGTCTCCAAGTCTCTTCTCTCATTCTTCTCTGGTCAACTCTATACCGTTATATACCCAATGCCTTGTAATGTCTAGCCATATATGACAGCTGTACTATCTCATGTGTATTCTTGACATATTGATAAATATATACATGTATTCTCTACATGTATCATGCAGTCAATAACCATTTAACCTTTAGCCCGTAACATAAGTGTTATGTTACAGCCGTACATATTTATCCATTGTGCTGAAATTTTATCCATAAAAATAAAACATTGCAAAAATATTAAAGGAATTAAAATCAAGGATGACGAATACTTAATATCACAATTTGCAGATGACACTTCTTTACTTCTAGATGGATCAGAAAAAACATTAGAAAGTGTTCCAGAAACACTCAATAATTTTGCATTGATATCAGGATTAAAAGTAAACTTTGATAAAACAAAGGTTATATGGTTAGGTCCGCTGAAATATACTACAAAATCAATCAAAACTAAATGGAAATTGTCTTGGGGAGAAACTAGATTCACATTACTGGGAATAATTTTCGATGTAAATTTGAAAGGCATTTGCAGTTTGAACTTTGAAAATAAGTTATTAAAGGTACAGAAATGCATTTCTTATTGGAAACGAAGAAAATTAACACCGATTGGAAGAATAACTGTTGTAAAATCACTGCTATTGCCAATGTTCACACATCTATTTACAAGTTTGCCAACACCAAAATCGGGTTTTATAGAAATGCTTGAAAAAACATTTTTGGATTTTATATGGGATGGAAAAGCAAAAATTAAAAAATGCGTGTCAATTAAAGACTACACAGAAGGAGGTTTAAAGATAACTGACATAAATAGTTATATAGGTAGTCTGAAAATTAAGAAACTTCATTTTACATAATAATGGCAAATGTTACAATTTATTGGAAAACTTGGTCGATATGAATAAACTCTTTAACACAGGGAAAATGTTATGTGAACTAATTTTAAAAAAGGAAAAAAATGAATTTTGGATTGATGTATTTAAAGCATATATAATGTATTCTAAAAGTTTTTGCTTTGAAGATCTCTCCGAGGTTTATAATATGCCAATATTCTATAATGAACATCTTCTTATAGATAAAAAACCGATATTTTTTCCAGCGTTGTATGATAGAGGTATACGATATGTAAAAGATATTATAGACAATGAAGGAAAATTCTTAAGTTTAACATACTTAGAAAACATTACTGGAAGAAAAATTAATTTTCTTCAATATAATAGCTTGAAGAATGTTACAAAGTTATTAATTGATAAATGCGGTTTCACTATAAAAGAAATTCATGGTTCTATTGTCAATTTTCCAACTATAAGCTGTTACATGTACCCAATTCTAACTAGAAAGGACATGAATAAGTTTGTATATAAAACTCTTTCTAAAAATGAAGAGGTCCCTACTAGTAAAATAAAGTGGATATCTATATTTGAAAATAAAGATATTAACTGGAAATCGGTATACAGCTATGTGTTTAAGTGCACAAGAGATACATCTATTCAATGGTTACAAATTAGAATAATGCATAGAATATTACCGACAAATTCATTGTTATTTAAAATGAAAATTGTAGACAATAATTTGTGTACTTTCTGCGGATCTCAAGAAGAAACCCTAGTTCATCTATTTTGGGAATGTTGTGAAGTTAAACCATTGTTAAACTATATTTCAGACAAAGTGTCGCAATATCATCCTGACCTAAAACTTGATAGCATGTGCATATTATTGGGAACATGCAACAAGAATATTAAACTAGATGTTTTACTTTTAGAAGTAAAGAGATATATATTCCTGTGTAAAATAAAAAAGATTAAACCTTCTAATGAAGGAATTAAAAATTATTTATGTCTTTCATGGGATATATACAAATCATCCAACATCACTGACGAAGAAAGGAATCTTTGGACACTTGTAAGATATTTTATTCCAAGCTGCATTTAACATACTAGATAGAAAGAAGCAAGCGTTGAATTTTGAAACATACGTGCACAAAAAAAATCTTAGAGATGTATGGTTTTTCATTTATGTTGATACACTGTATAATTAAATTTGTTGAGTGTATGTAACTGAAATGTTTGGTTATGTTTACAATGTATAATAGTTCGAGTGTGTGTATTAGAATGTTTGTTAATGTATACAATGTCAAAAATGTAAATATTCATGAAAAAAAAAGTATATACATGAATTATATATATGAAAACTCTTTATATGTTACTCTTTATATTGTTATGAAGATTTGTTTTCATAAATATGAAAATCGTTTGTGCCAAACTATCGATTCATTACTGCAAAACTTAAGTATTGTTGTAATTTGGGGCAAAATGCAGATTATACTTACTGTCAGAGAGATTCAACAAAACATAAGACTGCGAAATATAATCAGCCAACGCCATTTAAACGTTTGCATTCGTCTCCCGATCTCTAACCTGTCTTATTAACATTTAACCCACTATCGGCGATCTTACTCGATCTGTCTCGAATTTGGAAACCGTTGTGTCCAGCTGAGACACCGAGTAAGTCCGTAACTCGTCAAAACAAAGCAGCCTTACACTCGGTCAATTGTTTCTCAAAAGGCAATACAGTAAACCCTCTCTATAACGGCCACTAAATTGTGTTAACTAGTTGGTATTTAGGGCAGATGTCAGCTTAAAGCAAGGATAAAGTAAAACAGAACGCTCCTATAGGAGCGTTCTGTTTTACTTTTACCTTGCTTTAAGCAGCCACCTGCCTTTAACACAAAATACATGTACTTGATGTAATTTAGTGGCCGTTATAGAGAGGTTTTACTGTGGTCAAATACGTAGCTCCAGATCCTAATTTGAGCAGATATATTTTTCACAGCAGGGTAAGTGTTCAAAACAATATACAGAAAAAAAACTGTGTAGATCTACAGTAAAACCTCTCTAAACCGGACGTTAAATTAAGAATAAATATCGGTGTTTGAAACAAGTGACAGCTTAATGCAGGATGAAAGTCATACGGAGCTTTCGGCATGACTTTCACTCTGCATTAAGCAGCCACCTGTCTAAATTCCTATCTACCATAATTCCCATTTAGAAGGGTTTTACTGTATTTACGAAGCAACATTCCTTGTTCCTTGCTGAGGTGTCACAGGGGGTGTTTTTGTTTATTTGACGGAGAATATCCCCTCTGCCAAGAACTAAAAGGAAGGTAGGTCGGTGGTTTTGATCCCATGCGCTGCTTTGCAGCGAATGAGATTAGCCGAAATCATCTTCCTGAAATCATCCCTCATAAACCTGTCATCTCATCATTCATCGGCGCTATATGATCTATTCAGTGTTGCAGTAAACCCAACTCACTCACTCACTCACTCACTCATTGTGATATCCGAGGGTAGAACAATATCTGTGGAGTGAATACGTTAAAAATCTTCAATTATTGTAGTAAAAGAAATGAATCTCCCTTTACCTTTTATTGTTCATGTCCCTCTCCGTCTGTCTATTTGATTGCCCCTCTATCGCCGTAGATGCACCATCTTCGGGACAGTGAGGTTAAAGAATCGATTCCTTGCATCGGTTTCTTCTGATATGACCGGTTGGTAAGCTTCCAGCTGGTTAAACCTATTTACTTAGTGCCTACTTGCACTGGGTGCCAACTACGTATCATTATCAAAATGTTTTGCTACGACAATTTATATGAGTAATATAATAAATTTGTTTTCCTACGAAGGCAAATTTGTTCTCGTAGGAAAACATTTCCTAATTGATACACTGGCTTCGTAGGAAAACAAATCTATTATAATACCCATATAAATTGGCGTAGCAAAACATTTGATAATAATACGTAGTTGGCCCCCAGTGACTTGGTTTATCCTTATAATAAAACGTTAGCCGATGACGAATCCGCGAGAAATAATCCAAACACTTAGGGCCCACACTCTGGTTATTTGTTTGAAAGGAAATTAAAACAAATACACACAGCAACAATAAACCTAGCAGACTAATTCATTTGGCGGCGATATTGTTAATGCTATAAATCGGGCAGTTTCAAGTGGAATGACACTGTAATAAACACACGTTTGACGTCACACTTAAATCATTGTTGGAGTGACGTATGTTGTGTTAGTGCATATATGGCAAAATATCACGTAAGCTATATTCGTCTACCACATTGTACACCAAATTTCAGTAGCGTAGCTGAATCAAAATGTAATGTACTCACCGTTGTTGTAAGGGTCCGGGGACATGCTCCAGGAACATTTAGAATCGTGTAGTTTTGAAACCATTGTGATAAATATAGCATTAATTTTTGCTCCTATAGGAGCAAATGCTCTATTTATCACAATGGTTTCAAAAAGTGACTATTACATAGGCGTCAACAGATGTCAATACGAGTAAATAAGTTAAAGCTTACATGACAAGGTATTATTAATCAACGTCTACCTCAACCCCTTTTATTTAGCCTTCGATTTTTATTCCATTTTAGCCATAATAATGTTTCACCAATCAGATTGACGTTACGCACGTGTGTACGTGCGTACCGCTAGCTACGCCCCCGTCAATGTCACATGTTGGATCCGGACCCAACTCGGTGTCTCAACCCGATTACGAGTGGAACTATGGATGCATTTAAAAACTCGAATAAATATGTTTTTAGAATTTCAGTAGACGAAAATGTTTGCTGACAACACATTACTCGGTGAATGCTTTAACCAGTACGACGCTGTAAAAACAAACCTGCTCAAAGTTGAACCTGGTTCAGTGTTGACTATAGCCATTTTCGATCAAGCTTTGTAGAAACTATTAACCCTTTCACCGCCACAGTCGCATAAATGCACCACGACAAATAGTGCCGTCCCAGATCAGACGCCGCCTTTTCAAGGCGACGTCTGACCAGGGACTTCACTATTTGTCCCAATCTCTATTTCTATATATGTGCTTTATTCCTTTGAAAGTTGCATTCATTTATCTCATTTTCTTTATTTTACTGAATGATTTAACAAACTTGGATTGCAGACGAAAATTAGAAATTTGGCGCCGAAAGGGTAAACCAATCATGGAACAGCTTGAATCCTTATGAGATACAGAGTTACACGACGTCTTATCCCAACCGTTTCTCTTATGTACGCGCATTTTGACGCATCTGCAAACAGAGAAGACCCAGATCAGACGGCTCCCATAGGAGCCGTCTGATAAGGATCTGCTCTGTTTGCTTATGGTGTAATACAGATCTGATTCTACAGTTTCTCCCTTAGCAAAAATGTCATGTGTTCATATACATGTACCATTATAAAAAATAATCTTATGACGTAATTATTTCCTACATGAATATTCATCAGGGAAAGGGTTAATGAAAGCTGTGTGCAAATGCGAGTCAAACTCATGATTAGTGGGACATGGGTTAATATGTCAGACTCCCACATGATATAACATGGAAAAAAAGCTTAACCTATTCGCTCCCAGTGGATTCTTCCATGCTTATATATATGGATTAGTCTATTTTTCATTTAAGGGATGTCTGGTCTAAATTTTCATTTTTGTTGTGTTTTATATGGAATATCCTATCAGCAAACAGTGTAGACTCTGATAAGACGCCTCATTATGCGGCGTCTGATCAGAGTCTACACCGTTTGCCTACGTCCCATATATGGGATCGTGGGAGCAAATGGGTTAAATCTACTATCAAGGCAACATATATCAGCTATATTTAGACAACAGCGGCAGGACTGCGTTATCATCAACCTTGGCAATACAACAGATGATGACAAACGTCATAATATAGTTGGAGCATAACATAACACGGGCATTGTAAACTTTTATTAGAATTAGTCGATAGCTTTTCCATTCATTGTAAACGTTTATAAGAATGTGTTCATAACTTTTCCATTTATTGTAAATATTTATTGTAAACGTTTAACTTTTCCTAGTATAATACGAGTACAGTGGACCTCTCTATACCGGACATTTAAATGCTATTTTTAGATCCAACTCTAAATCTACCGAAAAGGAGCATTAACTAGAGAACAGGAAAGTTTTAGAATTTTGTAGTTTTGAAACCATTGTAATAAATAGAGCATTTGCTCCATAGGAGCAAATGCTCTATTTATCACAATGGTTTCAAATAGTGACTATTACAAAGGCATAGAAAGGCGTATTATGGAAGAAAGGCTTAACTGCATCTCAAAGCTCCTTCATAAGTGACACTCCCAATACACAGTGTCCAGCTGTGCTGATTATTGATTCCCTGGAGTGCTCCTGCAGTGTCCAGTCAGAGTCAATGACCATGAGAGATACAAGTATACATTGATCCTCTTTGATGGTAACCCGCCTTGTCAGTTAGATGTGTATTAGATGTGTATTAGATGCCAGAGAGTCAGTACACACAATACTCAGTATGGAGTTAATATATCAACACTCCTGTCGAAGTGCCTTTAAGTTTTATAATGATACGTGAACACAATAGTTTAGTCAGGGCAGAAACTGTAGAATCAGATATATTCTTATTCATCAGCAAACACAGCAGACCTAGATCAGACAACTCCTACACGAGTCATCTGATCTGGATCTACTGTTGTGTTAACGCCCAAAGGCTTCACTATCAGGTATAGTTCGAGTTCGAGCGCTGAGCCGTGACTGCACTATTTATAGAAGTTGCAACCATTCTAATTTATGGGTAAGTGAACAATAGTTGTCACAAGAGGCTCGTAGTAATCGTGCAGTATTAGTATATACAGTAAAACCTCTCTATAACGTAGTTTGTGTTAAAGGCAGGTGGCTGCTTAAAGCAAGGTGAAAGTAAAGCAGAACGCTCCTATAGGAGCGTTTTGTTTTACTTTCACCTTGTTTTAAGCAGCCACCTGCCCTAAATACCAACTAATTAACACAATTTAGTGGTCGTTATAGAGACGTTTTACTGTATATGCTTATTACAGGTCTGTATAACCACAGGTAACTCCGGAACAAATACATGGTTTGTGACGCGTTTTACCTCTACGGGTGGACTGGTCCTAAAGGTCACAGCTCACGGGTCAAAATTGAACTAATAGAAGATCAAATATATGCTAAACTCGACAATATCTGTTTGTGATACAGAGAACTATATCTACCATGTACATTTGTACTACCTGACCACAAAGAGTGCGCCACGCACGTGATCACACAGACACGTGTAGCCCGCCTCCTCAAATTTACAAATATCAAGGCGGTAGGAAGTGTCTCAATACGGGGGCGAAGAACTAAATGTGATATTACTGACAGAAAAAATACCTCGCGGTTACTGAAATGGATGAAGTTTTTTCTACATGCTATAACAATATTAGCAAGCACAGATCCACATGAGAGAATTTCGATAACTCGATGTATCATCAAAGGTGTTCACCTGTTTTAAAGTCTTGGCATATTTTCCAAAAGGTTTTGATAATACAGGCATAAGTAGACGTATTTTCGTGGAAAGCATTCTAGGAAAACTGGTCGGTATCTATTGTGTGGAGTATCGTATTGGCATTTATTGTGTAGAGTATGTTATTGGTATTTTAACCCATTTGCTCCCAGGAGATTCTGCCATGTTTATATAATGGATTAGTCCATTTTTTATCTAAAGGGTGCATGGCCTAAATTTTAAATTGCGTTTTGTTTTATATTGAAAATCCTGTCAGCAAACAGTGTAGACTCTGATCAGACGCCGCATTATGCGGCTTCTTATCAGAGTCTACACTGTTTGCCTACGTCCCATATATGGGAACGTGGGATCAAATGGGTTAATTTAGGTAAAGAAGCGGTATTACATACGAGTACACTAAACGACTGAGAGGGTTGGTTTTAACTGAATCACTATATTACATAGGTCATATAGTGCCGGCAGATGATGATGATGATGATGATGATGATGATGACGATGATAGTGATGATGATGGTGATGATGTTAATGATGTGTGAAAGTAATTAACTATAGAACGTCTGCATAGCATACTTTTATGAACAATGACCACACAAGATTTGGCGAAAAGAAATTATTAACTGATTGAGTTTATGAAGACAGATCATTAACCCTTTACTCCATGAATATGCCTTTTGACTCCTTTTCAAACAGAGTACACCAAGACAAGACGTATTTTAGAAGCCATAAGTTTGGTCAGGGTTTGCCCTGTTTGCAAATGAAATAGAATAGTTCTGATTCTACACTTTCCATAATGTTATGGATTATCGTTCTAACATACAGTAAACCCTCTCTATAACGGCCACCAAATTACATCAAGTATTTTGTGCTAAATGCAGGTGGCGGCTTAAAGCATGTTGAAAGTAAAACAGAACGCTCCTACAGGAGCGTTTTTTTTTACTTTCACCTTGCTTTAAGCAGCCACCTGCCCTAAATACCAACTAATTAACACAATTCAGTGGCCGTTATAGAGAGGTTTTACTGTAGGCGCATTAACCCTTTCCCTCATATTGACGACTTTTGACGACTCTGTTCAAGTTACTTTGTGAAACCATTGTGATAAATAGAGCATTTGCTCCTATAGGAGCAAATGCTGTATTTATCACAATGGTTACAAACTACAAAATTCTAAAATTTTCATTTTCTCTAGTTAATGCTCATTTTCGGTAGATTTATTCAAAGAGGTTGGATCTAGAAATAGCATATGAGGTAATGGGTTAAAGAGGTTCTTTATGGTATGACTCATTTAACCCCATATGTGATATATGATGCCAAATCCCGGGGATGAAGTTTGGTCAATACAAGACGTTAACGTTAAATTAAGGATGAGATTATGAGATCAAATGCGACGTTTGAGAGTTTTCATGAATGATGTCGTTGTATTGTATAGACACATTGAGATTTCCTTGGATAATGACCAGACCAGGTTTTAGATTGTCCATTGTCCGACCCAATCAACGATACTGCTAACACCAAGTATGTGTTGTGTTTCTCTCGAATATAAACATCTACAGGACGTTCATTTCTACAGCGAT
This sequence comes from Azorinus chamasolen, assembly GCA_963576725.1. Lineage (NCBI taxonomy): Eukaryota > Metazoa > Mollusca > Bivalvia > Cardiida > Solecurtidae > Azorinus > Azorinus chamasolen. Next base: position 49,783,410 of record OY755242.1, on the reverse strand, counting down.
AGATGCGTGTTCGGCAAGCTGTTTGGCAGATACTAAACGACGATAAATCGCAATAAGGTATCAATTAGCACTGGCTCGAAAGTTATAAACCATCTGAGTATTAGTTCAGTTTTAAGTATCTGATTGGTCAGAGATTGAGCTTGATCCAAAACTAACCAATCAGATACTTGAGAATAAACTCAAGAAAAACCTTTTATAACTTCGGGAGCTTGTTTTGCGTAAAATGGAAATGACGTCCAGTTCATAACAGTATTGGAGTTCGGTGACAATTTGGCGACCACTGATTTCACTTACTGATTGTCTTTGTACGAAACCTGCAACACCGAGCAGTAATAGGCGCTGGTCGAAAGTAATTAGTAATACAATGTTATTACGCAGTCAGTACGCTTTGTTACATGTACGCCACCAGGTTAACGTTATAACGCGATCAGTAGGCCAAACTGTCACTAGTACGCTACGCGACCGGGTTTTGCACGAGCTCAACATGATAATGCCATCCGTCTAAATCATAATCTCTGTGAACTATGGAAGGCCCGTGCGCCATGCTAAATGCGAAATGCTAAATGCGAAATGCCTGTGCTTTAGAAAAAACCTAGAAACGAATTAAAACCCAATCTTTAAAATGCAAACAAAAGTTGGTCTCCAAGTATACCTATCTTTATCCCACTTTATGTAAATCAAACCACTGTCTCGCGTGAGACAGATATTTTGGAGGTTTCACTCATTTGGAAGTAAGCAAATTTCATTTAGCAAATCGCATTTAGCATTTTGCATTTCGCATTTTGCATGGCGAGAGGCTCACAGAGATTATGATGTCAGTTTATGTTATTTCGACAATCGATTTATATGAATTTAATAGTGAATCGATTTATATGAATTTAATAGACTATCGATTTATATGAATTTAATAGTGAATCGATTTATATGAATTTAATAGTGAATCAATTTATATGAATTTAATAGTGAATCAATGTATATGAATTGAATAGACAATCCATTTATATGAATTTAATACTGAATCGATTTATATGAATGTTATAGTGAATCGATTTATATGAATTTAATACTTAATTGATTTATATGAATTTAATACTTAATTGATTTATATGAATTTAATAGTCAATCGATTTATATGAATAAATAGTGAATCGATTTATATGAATTTAATAGACAATCCATTTAAATATGAATTTAATACTGAATCGATTTATATGAAGTTAAGAATTAATCGATTTATATGAATATAATAGACAATCGATTTATATTAATTTAATAGTGAATCGATTTATATAAATTTAATAGTGAATTGATATATATGAAATTTATAGTGAATTGATTTATATGAATTTGATAGTGAATCGATTTATATGAATTTAATACTGAATCGATTTATATGAATTGGAGAGTGAATCGATTTATATAAATGTAATTGTGAATCGATTTATATGAATTTAATAGTGAATTGATTTATATGAATTGAAGAGTGAATCGATTTATATAAATGTAATTGTGAATCGATTTATATGAATTTAATAGTGAAATGATTTATATGAATTTAAAAGATAATCGATTTATATCAATTTAATAGTGAATCGATTTATAGGAATTTAATAGACACTCGATTTATATGAATTTAATAGTGAATCGATTTATATGAATTTAATAGACAATCCATTTTTATGAATTATGCTCTTTCCATATATGATGTACAAGGGGCAATAACTCCAATATTATTGAAGTCAGAGTTATGGACTTGTGCATGGCACTTCCTCTCATTATGCTTTTTCCCATATATGAAGTTTTAACCTATGGACATCAGGCATGTAGGAAGTATGGTCCTGACAAGAAAGTGTGACAGACAGACGGACGGACAGATAAACAGACAAACAGACAGGTAGCCATACAGACAACTCTCATGAAATATAAATATGGAGGGGAGATACATAATACTTTATTTTTTATAATGGTACATGAATACAGGACATTTTGCTAATTGCAGAAATTGTAGAATCAGATCTATATTATTTCATAGGAAAACAGAGCAGACCCTGATTAGATGGCTCCTACAGGAGCCATCTGATCTGGGTCTACTCTATTTGCGATGGAGTAGATAGGCGTATGTATGGAGTAAAGGGTTGACTCTTTGCTGGATGAATACATCTTAGCAGACTCTTTGCAGGTGGCGGTGGTCTAGTGGTAACGCGCTTGACTATCAGTCCGGAGGTCCGGGGTTCGAATCCCGGTCCCTCCCGGAAATTTCAGAGACGCTTTTCCGTGTCTCCCAACCGCACATTCTCTCCACCCAGGGGTTAAAATGGGTACCTGTGAGGGTCACTCACCGGTACTGCGGCTGCATGATTGCGCCATATGTTAGCAGTGCTCAATATCGTAGGTCAATGACTCAATGACCAGGGGAGTAAATGTACAGTCGGCTGAGCGGTCATTCGGACTGAAAGTAGACTATAACTAGGTACTTTTTTTCTTCTTCCCATTATGAACAATTATGCAAATATTTTTGTGGCTATGGCTATTAACTCACCCCCTGTTCTGAGTTAATATCTACTTTCAATATTTACTGAATATTCATGGTAATTGTTTTTATAATATTTGGAAGGTGGGGCATTGTAGCCATTTAAGAAAGTAAAGAAACAGATATATCAAATTCCATAAGCAAACAGAGCAGACCCTAATCAGACGACTCCTATAGGAAAAGGTGTTTATATGAAGGAAAGGGTTGATAGTGAATCAGATGTTCGATAGAAGCAAACAAAGCCTAAACAAGCTGTCTTGTATGGGTCTACTCCATCAGCAAGGTGGAAAAAGGCAAAATTATGGATTAAAGCATTAACCCTTTCCTTCATGTAAATGCCTTTTTACGCATCAGCAGAGTAGACCAAGATCAGGGTCTGCTCTGTTGGCTGATTGAATCTGATAGATCTGCTTCTTTAGTTTTTAAAATGGCTACAGTGTTCCATATTTCATTATAACTGTATTGTCCATGACTATTCAGTAGGTATTGAAATTTGGAATAAATACAGAACAGGGAAAGGGTTAATCTTCTGAATGTTGAATTTTCAAAGTAGAATAGCATATCTTTGTGTAATGATTTTGAAATGCTTAAAGATGCCAGAGAGTTTTAATGACATATAGTGCAGACCTTGATAAGAAGGTTTCCCGAAGTTTTACAATAAAAACAAGAGCCGCGTACGGCGCCAACTCTCGTTTGATTTGGCGCATGTCCAGTTAAATTAAAACATTTTGGAGACAAGGGCCATAACTAAAACAAAAAATGAAATCAAGAGTTATGGTTCATATGTAGGAACCTTTTCCTCAATGCGATCTGCCCAATTATGAAGTTTCATGTTGATACCTCTCATACTTTTCGCGTAATGAGCTACATTAAAGTTTTTGCACGCCGCCGACACCGACACGACGCCAACGCCTGAGACGAAGCCAACGCCTACAACTACGACCAAGTGATCACAATAGTTCGACGTTTCTTTGAAACAGACGAGTTAATAATCCTTTGACACCAGAAAAAAACTTTAACCCTTAATATGCTTGAACTGAGTATACATGCTATGATTTTAAGATCCTATGGGAGCTGCCTGATCAGTCTACTCTGTTTGCTTAAAAATATGACAGATCTGACTCTACAGTTTCTGCAAATACCAAAACTTGTGTGCATATGCAATTAAGCAAATTCAACTAAAATATTCATGATATCGTTATTTCTTGATCTAGATCATAAAATTAATAATGTAATGATTTCTTCTAAAATATATGACAAAAGAGATGATTTTGATTTTAATATTGTAAATCTCTCATCTTGACGGAGATGTTCCCCGTGCCCCATCTTACGGGGTTTATATATCTCAACTTATTCGTTTTGCTAGAGCTTGTTCATCTATTGACGATTTTAACAGTCAAAATCTCATTTTAACTGAAAGCTGCTTAAGCAAGGATATAGATACCATAAACTAAGAAAAACTTTCTCTACATTTTACTAACGAAATATCTCTCTTATTGGCAAGTACCAATGACCTCTTTGCATGTACGCCGACAAGAAAGGTTTAGTACTCAATGAAGGCGACCTCTTAAATCCAGAAACGGAAGGAGAACGTCTGATATCTGTACTATTTCGTTTTTGTCGTACCCTTTATTACTTTTCTACAGTTACTCTGTTTGCAGCTCAATCATTGAGTACACTAGCGATAGGTGGATAAAGTTTGTTTACTTAAATGTTTTCGTTATACATCACTTTACCGCTGTATTTGCCATCGCGGTTGTTGTAGATTAGTCGGAGAGGGGATACGTTTATTTACACTGTTTGTCTTTTAGGGTGGGGATGGAATAAGTGTGAGGTTGGGCTCCCAAAAACCGGTTTAACCCCTAGTGACTTTTGTCACTGACCGTTCCAAGGCGGTACTACCATCTTCCCCCTATTGTATGTTTGTATTGTCTTTGTGCGTCTCCTGATGTTTTTATAGTTATGTACATTTGCTGTTTCCTTGTGTTGCTGTTCGGGCGGCTGTTTGTTCTGTATGTGGTGTTTCCTGCATAACTCATTTTTGTACTTTTTCCAATTCGTCAAGGGCTAATAGCTATCGTTTATTCTCAGATTGTGGTTTTAACGAATATCTAAGCAAAGTCAGCATCACAAAATTTAGAGTTTCATCACACAGACTTGAAATTGAAACAGGACGTTGGCATAAACCAAATCCCACGCCACGCCAGGATAGAAAATGTCAGTTATGTAACATCCTTGAAGACGAGTATCACTTTTTGTTGGAATGTCCTCTTTATAACAATATGCGGAAACTTTACATAAAACAATCATATTGGAGATATCCGAATATGTTCAAATGTATTGATCTTCTTCAAACAGAAAGCGAAATTGAGTTAAGAAATTTATCTACGTATGTATATAAATGCTTCAAGTTAAGAAGCGATACGTGATTTGATAATAATTAAACCAATTTGAATGAATGTACATGTATAGTATTATAGTGGTTCTTGTGTTGAGCGACCACTGGTTGAAGTAGTGTGGAGATCATTGGGTACGGGTTGTTGCTTGTGTGGGGCAAGAACGATGCAGAGAGCTCGTAAGGGAATTTTCTGCATTGTTTTTGCATGCACTAAGCGCCCGTCTGAATTTGAATTACAGACGGCTCCGCTAATAGGTGGTAGCTTAGTAAATGGTTGAGTGGAAAACTAAGACCAAATAACCACATACATGTATTTGCTCCACCGTGTACAATGAGAAATATGATTTCATCATTTTCCCCTCGTAAAGACGGGTACTTCTTATTATTAAGATAATCTATGCTGATGTTACGAATAATTTCTAGTACGTATTAGCATAATATACTGCATGCCGTTGACCATATGTATTGTATTTGTATGTTTTTGTACTGTTGGGCCTATGGCCTTATGTATGAATAAACTATCTATCTATCTATATGATTTGAATGAAGTCTACTTGATGGTCGTTAGCACCAAGGTAAGCTACATGCAGGTGCAAACATCGTATAGAAATCTTACTCCGATCAAGTATAAGGTCTCTATAAAAATGTTCAAACGTCTTCATCAGGAGGTAGATGATGTATATATTGTGGACTATTACTAGGTTGTGTGCTTAACTGATGTCTATCAACAGAAAGTTTGCCAAATATTGACAAAATCATATTATATATACTCATTCATATCTTCCTACAGAATAGGCTGATATTCTAAAATGTGTAATAATTTTGTCCTTTAATCTCTATGAAACGAAACAAAATAGTATCTGGGGATCCTTATGCTTCTGCCTTTATATCACTTTAAAACGCATGCAATATTGTACACATTTTGGGATCATGGAACATTATGCACAAGAATATTGCATGCTTTAACACACTTGGCACAAAGTGCCAATATGATCTAATGAGATCGCCCTGTGTCGTTCGCCGTCCGTCGTCAACAATTTCTTTCTAACGACATCTCCTTCTAAAACATTAATTGGATTTTCAGCAAATGTCACAGGAATGGTCTGCATGTGATCTTTTATCAGATTTATATTCCTTTGAGTAATTAGGTTACAGATGATAAACTAGATTTTAATGAACATTTTATTTAAACGACATCTCTTAAACTGCTTACTGGATTCTCACAAAATTTCTGTAGAATGATCTTTAGATTCATATAAATCGTTTTGGTCTATTTATTATTAGGTTTACTGGTTATGTACATTTGCTGTTTCATTTTGTTGCTGTTCGGGCGACTGTTTGTTCTGTATGTGGTGTTTCCTGCTTGACTCATTTTTGTACTTTTACTGGAACTAGAATAGTTTACTGAACAATTCCTTTAAAAGACATTCCCTCTTAAATGCTGCATTGACTTTACACATTTCAATGGACTGATCAATAGGCAAATCTCATACATATACTAGTATTTAAATCGTTTTGATCTACTGTACGCCACGGGAGCTAAATATATATTTTCACTGACAATTGCTTTAAAGCGGTGGTCACAACCCGCCGTACGTGCAAGTGCGTGTTGTCTACGTGCAAAAACGTGGGGAAATTTTGGGGATCCGTACGTGGTGAGTACGGCCTCCGTACGGATTTAGGAGCACGCAGACACGCCGTAGCACTTTTGGTGCATGCAAAACTTTCGCTGCGTTCGAGCTGCGTTCGGCTACGGATTCATCAACGTATGGGTGACGCACGTGCTTCTACAGCCAACGTGCGCACAACGTACTGACTCCGTGAGTGTTTTAATCTTTTTCCCCACAGTCGCTTGCTCTACAGAAGGCGCACTTAGCACGTGCGTGTTGCGCATGTGATAAGTACGTGGTCTGTGCTCACTCGGCACTTCTATTCTACTGTCCAATGAACTGACAAAACTCACGTGGACCGTACGTGAGCAGCACGTAGACCGTACGGCCTCCATACGATAATGCGGCAATCGCACGGAGATCGTACGTTGTGAGCACGTTGTAAGCACTTTCAACTCACTTACCCCGCGTGCAACGTACGATGCACGCAACCGACCAGGGCGAGGCTGTCGTGCGTGCCACGTACGTACACCTTGCACAACCGTGCGTGTGACGTGCGTTCCTCCCTGCATTTGCTACTTCTTCTCCACGTTTTCAGAAAAACGTAGCAGCCATGGCCTCCCAAAAAAAAACGTACGTGCTACAAGCACGCACCGCGGGTTGTGACCAGGCCTTAAACGATATATCCCCTGAAGCAACTGACTGGATTTCGAACTACATTTCACAAGAATGTTTGCTGGTAATCGTTTATGAGATTGATTTAAATCATTCCGATTCGCTGTATCATTAGGTTACAGGAGCTATTCTTAAACCAGAATTTAACGAACAATTTCTTTAAATGATATCTACTCCTTCAATTTTGATTGAATTCCACCAACTTGTACACGATCTTCTAAAGACCGTATATCACAGTTATGTGACCCTCGATCGAATAATTTCTAATCATCCATGCCATAGCCTGCATGATTCATTTGAGCTAAAATAAATTTTAAAGAACAATTTCTTTAAAAGTATATGTATGAGTCATGCAGGAAACACCACATACAAAACAAACAGCACCACGACAAAGAACAGTTAATGTACATGCACGTAAACAGACACAAGGAGACGCAAAAAGACATAACTAACACACAATAAGGGAAAGATGGAAGTACCGCCTCGGAACAGTTAGTGACAATTGTCACTGGGGTTTTAAACCGGTTTAGGGGCGCCCAACCTTACACTGTTTGCATTGCCATCCTAAAAGACAAACAGTGTAAATAAATATATCTTCTCTCCGACTAATCTACAACAACCGTGATGGCAAATACAGTGGTAAAGTAATAAGTGTAAGACAAAACGAGACTTTCTCCTTCCGTTTCTGGATTTAAGAGTACTAAGCATTTCCTGTCGACGTACATGAACAGGGGCAGCGTATTTGCCAACTGTAAAAGGGTTGACAACCAGACATGCTGTATGTTGAAGTACAATAGGATCAGATCCCTTTTTAATGAACTGTTTAACATATTTGAGACAAAAATAGAAATATAACACCCGCAAAATGGAAATAAAAAGGAAATAAAAAAACAAAATACAAGATATAAAACACATATTTGTAATAAACCTCTGAATAAATTGCGAACTTGCATATGCATTTAAAGCATATACATGAACACAATTTAAAGGTTTCCTGATTTCAAAAGTGAAGGTGAATGACCGACTCAATACTTTTGCAACTTAGAAAAAAGACAATTCGCACTAAAAATCAACAAAAATATTGAACAAGAGAACGACTAAAAAGTTACCAAAGCCATACTTAGCAAAGTTAAATGAAGCGAACAAATAAAGACGCGTGTTTAGATAATCTTTTTTTATCCCAAAACATTGAAGGTTTGATAACTATCAAAGAGGCATTACATGTTCTAACCTTTTCCCTTATGTTAACGCATTTTGACGCATCTTAAAACAGAGTATGGGAGCCGTCTGATCAGGGTTTGCTCTGTTTGCTTATGGTGTAATATAGATCTGATTCTACAGTTTCTGCATGTGTTCATATGCCATTATAAAAATATTTTTATTAATATTCATGACGTCATTATTTCTTACATGAATACTCATCAGGGAAAGGGTTAAAGTCATGAAAATAATATGAGTCAGGATTATCAGGATCTGGGGTTGATTTTACAAAGTGTTTTGGAAAGAATTTGGTGATTTCGTTATTAGAGCACTAAGTGAAGCTTACAATTTAAAATCATTTTATGCATTCATGCTCAGGGAATTATAACATTCATCATTTCTAAAGGTGATAGGCCAAAACAATTTCTTAAAAACTGTAAGTACAATTGGCAAGTACCAATCTAATCTCAAGGAGCTTCTGCGACACGGTGTTTCACATCCTGAATTTTATGGTGATGTGATTTACAAACTTCGTAAAATTATTGGACATACCCATTTTCTCACTTTGTTCATCAAATATGTTAAAACATTCATTAAAAAGGGATACGATCCTGTAGTACTACAACATACTGCATGTTTGGTTGTGAACCCTTTTACAGTTGGCAATCACGCTGGCCTCTTTGCATGTACGCCGACAAGAAAGGTTTAGTACTCTATGAAGGCGACCTCTTAAATCCAGAAATGGAAGGACCCTTTATTACTTTTCTACAGTTACTCTGTTTGCAGCTCAATCATTGAGTACACTAGCGATAGGTGGATACACTTAAATATTTTCGTTATACATGCACTTTACCACTGTATTTGCCGTCGCGGTTGTTGTAGATTAGTCGGAGAGGGGATACGTTTATTTACACTGTTTGTCTTTTAGGGTGAGGATGGAATAAGTGTGAGGTTGGGCGCCCATAAACCGGTTTAACCCCCCAGTGACTTTTGTCACTGACCGTTCCAAGGCGGTGCTTCCATCTTCCCCCTATTGTGTGTTTGTTTTGTCTTTGTGCGTCTCTTGTTGTTTTTATAGTTATGTACATTTGCTGTTTCCTTGTGTTGCTGTTCGGGCGACTGTTTGTTCTGTATGTGGTGTTTCCTGCATGACTCATTTTTGTACTTTTATAAGGTTGGAACTAGATGTATTGCAAATACATGTAAATTGAAATATGTATTTCCAAATCTTACCACTGTATTTGCCATCGCGGTTGTTGTAGATTAGTCGGAGAGGGGATACGTTTATTTACACTGTTTGTCTTTTAGGGTGGGGATGGAATAAGTGTGAGGTTGGGCGCCCATAAACCGGTTTAACCCCCCAGTGACTTTTGTCACTGACCGTTCCAAGGCGGTGCTTGATGTTTTTATAGTTATGTACATTTGCTGTTTCTTTGTGTTGCTGTTCGGGCGACTGTTTGTTCTGTATGTGGTGTTTCCTGCATAACTTATTTTTGTACTTTTATACATGACGATTAGGTTGATTTCTTTAAAGGCATTTAAAAGGTTTATAGGGGAAAATATAAGATTAATTTACGATTTACTTCAACAAACAGAAAAGCATGACACCCCAGGTATGCTTCTTTTAAAAGACTTTGAAAAAGGCAGTTGATTCCCTATCATAGACGTACGTAAACAAAACAGTTACTTTTTAACTTAAGCCGATTCATCAAAAACTGGTAGGATGTCTTGTATAAAGATGCAAAATTATTTTTTTCTCAATGTGGATTTCTATCCAACATTTTCAAAAAAGAGCTGGGTTGGAGAAAAAGTGATCCGCTCTCATGTTACATCTTATGAGCAGCAATTCTTTGTGTGATTATACGCCAAAATACAAAAATAAAAGGTATTGAAATAAATGAAATAGAGTAGAAGCTATCGCAGTTTGCATACGACATAAGTAAATGGAACTATTTCGTTTCTCTGAGGTATCAAGATAAAAGTGATATGGACAGGGAGAAAGTTCTTCTTAAATAAAAACATAGACTTATTTTAATGCAGACACACTTTCAAATGCTAGGTGTAACGTTTCATGTTTATCTAGACAAACTTATTTTTAATCATATGAGAAAGCAAACGATATACAAGGTATTACAAAAACGGAAAAACAGAATATTGACGCCTGTTGGGAAAATGCTGTTATAAAAAGATATATCGATCTCAAATATGAACCATCTTTTTCTGACAATACCAAACCCACCGGATTATGATATTTTTCGATTTTATATGAAATAAAACTTTCTCCTTTTGTCATGCTTACGGCGACTGTATGTTTTGTATGTGGTGTTTCATGTATGATTCACACATTTACTTCTAGAATTAACAATGGAAAAGTAGTAAAGCCACTCACAAGACGCCACCACGACCAAAACATCGCTAGAAAATAAGTGACACACACACCCAAACCAATATCCACCCCACACGCGCGCAAGATTGAAATTTTAAACATCAACAATCGCACATGTACAAAGACACAAATACACCACAGACACATAAAATAAGGATGACAAAGAGAATACCACCTTAGACCTGTCAGAAACCACTGGGGATTTAAACCGGTACATGGGCGTCCTAACCTCACAATTGTCTTAAAGTCACCCTAGTATAACGATGAGTTTAAATAAAGGTATCACCACCGGACTTCCCAACAGTATAGAAGACGGTCAACACAGAACAACCTGTAAAACAAAGCATTACAAAAACTGTGTAAGTCTGGCGAATATGTACTAAATGACTGAAAGTCAGAACAACTGCAGGGAGGCACCTAAAGACTTGACAAAGAAAAAACCAATACATGGATCTGACAACCTCATCCCGTGTCCGGGTATAACAGTGTACCATCATACAGTACTACGCACGGCCTGTCAACGCGCAAGCAAAGATAGAAGCGTGGCTACTGACCGGAAAGTATGGAGGACGATCAACGCCAAAATTGCATCATGCCTTGTGGCATTTCAATTTGCTTCATGTTAAATGCATTATGCTAAATGATTATTGCATGTCACGATGTGCTTTCTTCTTTCTTTGAAGTTTCTTCCTCGATCCGACATTTGACCTTGTTTATTGATTATAATAACGTCAAATAATGTGTTTCATTGTTTAAACTTCTTTGGAGCATATTCTTTGTGCTATTTGCTTAGCGCTTGGTGCTTGGTGCTTGATGCTTGATGCGTGGTTCGTTGTTCCATCTTCGCCCCGGTCTTTGTCGTACTCTAGTCAGCTCGGACTAAAATGCTGAAGTCATTTGCCGAATACATAGGTAAAGAAGGAAAACGCTATGAAGACATAGAAATAGAAGGATTTCAAAAAACACACAAAAAATAGAAGGGTTACTGATCCATTACATAAGAGAGAGTGGGGGGGGGGGGTATTTACTGCTGGGAGAAGAATAATAATAACAAGAGGGTCTGAAAGGCCCTGACATCGCTCACCAGACAATACGGGGATAATATTTTCACTATGTGTTTCTATAGAAAACTAGCCGGTCCTAGGGTGAACCAATTTTAAAACAAGGGGCATAATTTATGTAACTTTTGTAGAGGACCTCAAGTGAAGAAAATTTAAGAAAATGTAAATGAAATTTAAACATATAACAATGTAGATCTAAATAAGGGCATGCACAAAAGTATGTATACCCTCTCCCTGGGCAAATTGGTTGAATTTCAGAAAGAATATATTAATCTATATCGTTAATAACTCAAAGTCTCATCAGGTTCAATTAGTTTACTCTCTATTTGCATTTTTAAAAATTTGAAGCAGAGATCATTTTAGATTAACTAGTATTGAGCAAAACTATTTTCTCGTATTTATAATAATTACAGCGTGAGTAAATGACGTCACAAATATGTGATTTTAATAGCGCGTGCATTCATCCACCTGAATCGGGGTCAGATGTCATTTATGCATTTCATTTTTGTGTGTGCAATACTTTATATATTATAGCTTTATATTAACTATTTGGATGCTAGTGGCAAATCAAATCTATGATAACAGATTGGATCCAGATTAGACGCCAATTTACTCGGAGTTTTATCAGGATCCAAATGCGTGTCCATAAAGAATAAATCTACAAATTGAAGCAGACAACATTTATTAATTATCCAGACGCAACATTACTGAACTTCTGACCATTTATTTCTTGTGTATATAGATCTGTGTTTTACTGTTTTGTATTTTGTATGAAATGCTTGTTTTGAGGGCCTCAAGGTAGATTAGTCATTATGACTAATTTAGCTACCCTCGTTAAATAAAGTATTCAATGTTCAAAATTTCTGATATTTTCATTACACCAAGTCATGAGTTATTATTATTCATATCTTAATTTATTTTCAACCCTTCCCCTGTTCTATGTTTATTCAAAATTTAAATACCTACTGAATATTCATGGACAAAATAGTTATAATGAAATATGGAAGGTGGGACAGTGTAGCCATTTTAGAAAGTAAAGAAACATCTTTCAAATTCTATTGACGAACGGAGCGGACCCTGATCAGACAGCTGCTATAGGAGCCATTTGATCTGGGTCTGCTGTGTTTGCAAATGTGTGAAAAGATGTTAACATGCGAGAAAGGGTTAGTAAACATATTATAAGTATATTGTACACAAAATGAAAATAATGTAATGAAATGTATTTCTCAAACCCAATATAATTCTAATAAAAATATGCTATTTTATGATATATTAGACATGTTTATATTTATATATGTAATCTTAGCCCTTTCCCTGTTCTATATTTAGTCCCGATTCCAATACCTGTACAGAATATTTATGGACCAAAAATTATAATGAAAATATGGAAGGTGGAACATTGAAGTCATTCAGAAATTCTAAATAAACAGATGAATGAAATTCCATTAGCAATCAGAGCAGATCCTGATCAGACGGGTCCGTACATGATCCACGCGTGGTCTATCACACATCGGCGATCAGGGTACTACACAGTTGACCCTTTACTCAATGAATATGCATGTGAAAAATAATGACAATGAAATAGCATATGGACACGTGAATTTTATCAGGGCAAACTATGCAGAATGATATCTTTGACAGACCATCAGCAAACAAGACAGACCCTGATCAGACGGACATAAAAAAGCAACAAATAAAATTGCACCAAAGGCAACATCTTTTTTAAATAATTAATCCCCCCCATACACACACGTCCGAATAATGTTCTTTTTTTCGCTCAAAACAACATTTAAAAACCAAACCAAACATTTAATTCGATCTACGTTGAATCCATCCTCAGTACTTTCAGTAGTTTGATTATCTGGTTTTACATGCAGCGCCACCTATATGGCGAGTTCGGCTGAAGTGCATTATGCCTTCGGCGTTCGTCGTTCGGCTTTATGCTTGTTGCTATGGGCTTACCGCAATGGGTCATGTGTCATTGAAGAAACTTCAAGGAAAGAAGGACTCCCATCTTGACATGCAATAATCGTTTAGCAAACTGTTCAACACCACAATGCAGGATGCATTTATCATGAAGCAAACTGAAATGCCACAATGCATGATGCAATTACAATGAAGCAAACTGAAATGCCACAAAGCATGATGCAATTTTGGCGTTGATCGTCCTCCATAGGAAAGGGTACAATAACCAAACATGCAATTCGTTGCAGTCAGCCCTCGTCAGTAAATACGAAAACGGGGGTTTGCAAATGACTAATTTAGAAGCGTATATAAAATCACTAAAACAATCTGAATAAGGAGATTAATATTAAAAGGAGGTTGGTGAGTAATTACTCGAATTGATATAGATAAATACGAATTTGTAATTATTACATTAAATATATAAACAATAGATTTTGTAAAGAAACGCTAGGCGCCTTTGCGGGTGTGGTGGAAACGCATCAGTTGAAAAACGAAAATCTTATAATGTATCCATTATTTTACAACCTTTTATAGGTACTTAAAGCATGTCATGGTTTAAAGCAGGAGATCTATTTAAAGATAATTCTTACTAAACCTAGACGAATTTAATTTCGAATACAATTTGCAGACGCATTTTATTTTATATAAATTCATAACTGCTGCTGTTAAAACAACTTTTTAAACGATAAAAAGTTCCGAATTTCGAAATTAATTATGTAAAAATGCCCCTTTGTTTTTCGCTAAAGGAGCAAATATACAATAAATTAAATTGCAGTAATAAACAAGCTTCATGTGTAGCAATGTGGCATGACTAATTACAAACAACTTATAAAACGTTATAGCACAGTAATATGCATATTATAACATACGGTATTTTTTTTTGCAGTTTTGAACTGTCTAACATTTCAAGACTTTAACCCATTTCCTGATATTGACGCATTTTAACGCCTCTGCAAAAGTCACCAGTTGAAACCATTGTGATAAATAAAATATTTGCTCCTATAGGAGCAAATGCTCTATTAATCACAATGGTTTCAAACTATAAAGTTCTATATTTTCCTTTTCTCTAGTTAATGCTCCTTTTCGGTAGATTGATTCAAAGAGATTTGATCTAAAATAGCCTATGAGGTAATGGGTTAAGGAATGCAAATTATAGTATGATACTTCCAGTTAAAGTGACAGCGTGGCAGCCTGCTGTGAAACATATATCTATATGTATAAATTTTTAATCCGGGACCCCTTTGGTGCCACTTGACTTTCTGTAGTAGACTGTTTATAGTTTGGATCCAAATGAGACTCCAAGTAATTCAGTGTCTCATCAGGTTCCAAAATGTTGGACACTGTAAATCTGTGTACAGGTACTGAAAAAGCATTGCAGCTTTCAAATTATTTTATATCGGGGCTTTGCATTACTTTAACAGTAATAACCTTCAATTTTGAAGCAGGTGATAGTCATTATCGTAGAAAACAACCTAAAATGTAAACCCGTATTTGTATATGTTTTTGAAAGATTTGTACTGCAATTGTTTTTTGCACTATCGAGACTTGTTATTTTATCACATTGCGTTTTGTAGGCTGTTGAACTGTTTCTTGGTTACTGTTTCCGTTTTAATTGATGTAACAGATGTACTTTCAGATGAATTAAATTTAGCCACAATTTAATGTTTCTGATAGAGACTAGAATTCTTTCTGTTAACTGTCAATGCAATAGATCTTGAGGGATAAAGGAGAAATGTTTTAACTACCTTAAGTAAAAACAATGTAGCATATACTTCTGTAAGAAGCTCATTCTACATACACTGAGTGCACTGAATGTTTAGCCCAGGAAACTCTCAATCAAGGGGTGTTGCAATTTAGAATATACAATCATATAACAGATCCACATGAAAATTAATCGTTGTTGACTTATCAATAGCTAATAATATATTTACACAGACTAATCTTTACGGACAAATTGAAAATGATTCATTATTCCATGATCACCGTACGAGTCAAGTTGAGAGAAATTTACCAATGACAGTATCATATTGTGTGTGGATTTATACTTGGTTCAGGAACTTGATTTAGATTGTCATGATTATAAAAATGCAAATAGTGTGAATGCTCGATTGAGAATATTAGATATTACAACCTGTTCAACCCATTGAGAGAAAAGTACCCAGGCTACAAGTGAGTTACATGGAGAAGGCATGGAAGAAACTATGAAATCAGATCTAAGCAAACTAAGCAGATCCGGATGAGTCGGCTCCTACATGATCTGTATGATCTAGGTCTACTCTGACTGTTGACAAAGGCATATGAAGTCCGACGGGGATACCTTTATTTACAATGTTTGTTTAGCTAGGGTGACTTTGAGATAAGTGTGAGGTTAGGACGTCCGTAAACCGGTTTAACCCCCCAGGTGATTTTGCCACTGACCGTGCCAAGGCGGTTCTTTCTTTGTCACCCTTACTTTTGTTCGTCTTGTGTCTTTGTGCCTGTGTTTTGTTCATGTTTGTCTCTGGTGCGTGTGTATTTGTTGGTGTTTTCTGTGTTCTTCTCGTGTGTTTGCGTGTGTTTGGTTGTGTGCGTGCGTGTGTGTGACATGCTGTCTATCGATGTGTTGGTGGTGATTGCGTCTTGTATGTGACTTTCTCTTGTATGTGTGTGTGTATGTGTATACATTGCTATATAAATTGCTTTCTGTCGGTGTTTTGGTGATGGTAGCGTTTTGTGTGTGGCTTTTCCTGCTTGACTTTACTCCTTTTTCATTAAATGATTAAATAAAGACACTTTAACATTTAGGTCTGAAATGTGCTTACTGTTCAGTAATGTATTTCTGTCGGTTTCTTAGGTTTAGTTTAGAATTGATTATTTATCCGGATCTTTAAATCGTGCAAAATAAAAAAACACACTGTAGAATGCATACAATATATTTTCTCTTAGCAGCGCTCTATATTTTAGGCGAATGGCTCAATGGCCAGGGGAATAACTAGGTACTTAACTTTTACTTTTTTAATCTAACTTCTTCACCATTAGTCGCGGTCGCATGTACGGAAATTTAAAGTAATAAAAACACTACTTCTATAGCTTCTCAACCACCTTTTTATATAACTGCCGAATCCGGCTTTTTAGTATTAAAAGAAACAAACAGTGTGGACAATTTTGCTAGATGTATATATATCATTTTACCTATTAACAAGGTGAGCGATACATAACCATCATGACCCTGTTGTTGTCTCCCTGGGATCATGCCACATCGGATGGTTTTGAATATTGACGATAGTGGCATGCATATGTATATGATTGGAACGTCTATTACAGAGAAAATTAGTCCGTTATTTATACTTGTTAACATACACGGTCCATTGGTACAATTCAAAAAGACCGTTGGCAAGAAACACAAAACTATAGATCTTTGTAACAATTACAATGTGTAAGTATTGCATTGATAGTTGCTACAGTACATATATGCACAGTGGAGTGCATCGGGAAAACTATTCAACTGAATAACAATCCATAATACAGTCTGGAGTATCAATTTCTCTTCCAGGAATTCGTGACATAAATGAATTTATTTACATCTTACTTCTTTCAAAGGCAAAGTAATATCACAGAATGAATTAATCAGGCACACTATTACCGTAACAAGAAAACATACCCTTAGACTGGCAGTTACGCCGTGGTGATGATTTACACGTTGTACATCGAGGTACCTTTTCAGCTTTCTGTCGCAGTAAATTTCTCTAAGACCTAAGTTTACTTAACGGCAGCTGGATCAGGCAAACGCCAAAGGCACACACTGAAACATATATGACAAATAAACCTGTAATTTGGGATGTGAATTTGCTTTGTTTGCTATTTAAGACATAATACAGACAATCTATCACTTGTTGCAGTTGCAATTGGAAACCACATTTACAGTTGGAAACCATGTTCGAATAACTAAGGGTATTAAGACATTTTCAAATACTTTGCATCATATGAATAAAAATATAAACACGCTGCACATTGTATTTACTGTTAGTTGCAGTTTTGTTTATTTTCTCGTGTCGTTCCCATTTTCTGGAAAAATATCTCTTATATTGGATAACATGCCTGTGCAGTACAACAATTGTTAAAGCTGCAATTTAATTCATTACAAGCCGATGGTTGCTTAACCCATTTGTGCCCACGATCCCATATATGGGACATAGGCAAACAGTGTACTCTGATAAGATGCCGCATAATGCGTTGTCTGATCAGAGTCTACACTATTTGCTGATAGGAATTTCAATATAAAACAAAACGAAATTGAAAATTTTGGCCATACATCCCTTAGATAAAAAATGGACTAATCCAATATATAAACATGGAAGCAGCCACTTGGCGCAAATGTATTAATGCAGGACACTGGTCGTACATGAAGCTCATATAATGGTTTTTAACATAATACTTGCCCTATGTAAAACTACCATATGTATCTAACATCTAGACTTTGTTTGAGGGGAGGACTTATTTTATTACACTTCTTTTGAGTGGTCTTATTAAAGGGGTTTTACTGTAGCATAATTCCGTTGAGTGGTCGTATTACATGAGCTTCCCAAAATCCGAAGACAGAAGGATGTCGACTGTTTGTTTGTTGTTCTTTCTGTCGTAACCTATGTCGTAACCTACTTCTATGCAGTTGCTCTGGCTTGAGAAAAGTCATCGAGTACATATGTGACTGACTTTAGAGTTACATCTCAAACCAATAGTGTTTAAATTTATCAAAGACAAGACAAACACCCTACACATGTAATATTTGAAAAGGAGACAATCACACCACGGTGTTAGTTTATTGGTATTACAGTGCTCCCTCTCTACAACGATACCCTCTTGGATACAAATATTATATGTATTGTTCAGAGGGAGTTGTTATAGGAAGGGAAAATCAAACATAATTAGCTTGTTTGCAGATCCCCAGATAAAGTGTATTTCGAGAACTAAAACCGTTATGCCTCAATCAAACCCTATGTTGTGACCACTCTTTAGAATCGTCACAAAGTGACGATTCTAAAGAGTGGTCACAACATAGGGTTTGATGGAGGCATAAAGCAAATACGATGGAAAAAGGTTGTTTCTGGAGCCTTGTTGTTTCGGAAACAGTGACATACGTTGTTGTAAGGAGCGCCGTTGTAGGGAGGGAGCACTGTTGTCGAAGTACTGTCACATCACACTTGGAACACCATCACTCCGTCAAGGGATCTTATCGATTGGTTGAACACGGTTGCTAACGGAAGTAATTTGAAAACGATGAAATATTTTAGTCGGTTATTTTTAAGCATATTTAACCCTTTCCGCTATAAATACGCCTTTCTACGCCTCTGTAATAGTCATTTCTGGAAACCATTGTGAAAAATAGGGAAATGCTCTATTTACCACAATGGTTGCAATACTACACAATTCTAACATTTTCCTTTTCTCTAGTAAATGCTCCTTTTTGGTAGATTCATTCAAATATGTTGGGTCTAAAATAGCCTATGGAGGAAAGGGTTAAGAAAAAGTATGGATGAAACCCTATGTATATCAAATAAATTTTGATAAGATGAGATCCTTCGAAATCAAAAACAGCAATGCGAGACGAGAACACAGCGGTCTGTTCATGAGCAGTAATTAAATATACAACACTGCTCATGCCTCCTACCACCGTCCTAAGCTATTCAATTTTCAAAACTAAAAATCTGGAACTGATGATTCCGAAGGAACAGACTATATAACAACACTGAAAACGAATGCACGAATATTACTTAAGGTAATTCATGCTACTGTATATTCTACTTGGGAATGGGGAAGTACATTTGCCATGTATAATTTTACAGTACTTTGCCTGCTTGGCGTTACTACTTTTTCTTTACAGTGTGACTGGGACTGAGATGTTAACCACGACGCGACTTTGAAACTCAATAGAAAGGACTGAACAATGAAAATAAGATTTACACTTCAATAAATTCCATTGATACACACTTGTCTTGGTTGTTTAATCAGATGTACGTATTATTGACAAAAAACTAATGGCAATGTTAGCAGATACCGCTGACATACACATGCAAGAGCAATCATAGCTAATGAATCACATCTGCAATACCACGAAACAATGATTTTTAAAACTTGAACAAGTGTTATATTTGCAGTATATTCATCAATAGTTTCTTGTAAGAAACAACTAACAGAGATGTTTTGGGCACTTTTCTTGTAAAAAAGATACATCTAATAATCCCCGGACCTGGTATAATACTTGGTTTAGCGTACTATGTAAAATAATTTTGCAAAACCCCAATATATCAACTATGTCATGATGACACAACAATGCACTTATTACGTACAACTTTTTTTCTGTAGGTAGACACGGTCGGTTTAGTGGAGTGAGATTTCAATTTGAATCTCTCAAAGGCTTCAATATGCTAAATTCATTAAAAAGGGGTATGAGCCTATTGTACTACAACATACTGCATGTCTGGTTGTCAACCCTTTTACAATTGGCAATCACGCTGCCTCTCTTTTCATGTACGCCGATACAAAAACCTAAGTACTCTATGAAGATGAAATCCAGAAACAGGAGGAGGACGTTGGGCCCTTATAATCTCGTTTCTGTTGTACGCTTTATTACTTTTCTACAGTCACTCTGTTTGCTGTTCACTCATTGCGAACATTAGCGATATGTGAATTCAATTTGATTCACTTAAATATATTTTCGTTTTACATGCAGTTAACCACTGTATTTGCTATCGCGGCTAATCTCATATCGATCTCGATATGAAGAAGATGAATATATAGAACATTGTGATAATCATTTGTCGTCTGAGGAAGATAGATATATAGCAACATCGTGATCAACAGTTTGTCGTCTGATGAAAATAAATATATGTAGTAACATCGTGATAAACAATATGTCGTCTGTAGAAGATAAATATATAGTAACATCGTGATAAACATGTTGTCGTCTTTAGCGAAATATATCACTTCTCACCATGGAACATTTGTTTGTTCGTCTATATTAGGATATTACGTCAATTTAACGGTATTTCATATCATCCTATGGCGACGTTCAGATGATTACAGATCTACGTAGACGATTGGGATAACCATGTTAAATAAGCTCCACTCGGGGTCCTAATGTGAGACATTGTGGACTTGCGCAGCGTGAATTGCATTACTTTACAGTAGTTTTATCCATTCTAACTTGGCATGCCAACACATTGTCGATATAAGGCTGTTTTGCTTTTCATATAGTAAATGGTTTTACAGCACAATGATGATTTAAATATAAATAATAAATATTTACCTTAATCTGACATGCATCAACCTGGGGATTTATCAAATAATTCGGCGTAAAGGTAATGGAATCTATTTGTTTTAAATAAACATATATATTGACACAGTGTCCTTGACAGTAAGATGTGGTATTGTCTGTTATATCTCTTGCTGAACAAATATACCATTGGTACTACCCTCGGTCTATCCTCGAGCAAGCAGAGAGGGACGCGTGGCTAAGGACCGTAAAGGAGTCAATAACCAAACATGCCATGCGTTGTAATATAATGGAATCATAACCTTTCTTTCTAAAAGTTTTAATGCGCTTGATAAACAAATCATGAAAATGGATATAATCCTGAATTTTCCTAAGTTTGTAAATTACGTCACCATATAAGTCTGGGTGGGAAATACCTTGTTGCATGCTAATGTTGTAATTATATTTACTAACGAGAGGTAAATTTCAATAATAAAATTTTGAAAAGTGTTTTCGAAATGTTTTATACCTGTAATCATAGCTTAAGGAGTTTATCAGTTATAATATGATTACAACTATCAAAATATTCTACCAAAGAACAGGCTCGGGTAAGATGCTATTGAACAGAAGCAGAATAAGTGTGGTAATATCTGTCTAAAATAAATCGTAGTAAATTCAAAAACGTTTGACTTTAATCAATGTATTTTGAACATATCTTATTTTATTGCAGATGTTGTAAGAAACGGAAAAGAAAAAACCTTACCCATACCCACACCCCGCCAAAAAACGAACAAAGAAAGAAAGAAACAATAATAATCCACACAAAAATGCAGCTTCAGTTAATTTGAAAACAAAATCACATGATAAAACCAGCAAATATTATTACACTTCAATGAAGACGTTGGTTGTTTTTGCTGGCAAAGGATCCACTGGTTTACATTACTGGATGATTATAATTCAAATGCTTGCTTGTGTTCACCAGATCCTAGAAATAGTGTAAGGATTTAAAATGTCACACTTACGCAATACGCAATAACATTCCTGGTGAGATACCCAGGGTAGAAAAGTATCCGTGAAAACGCCATTTATGTTTGTAATAGAAATTAAATTCTCTTCTTTGTCACTTATTGTCTCTGTCTCTGTCCCTGTCTGTTTGTTTGTTTGTTTATTGCCTCTTTCTCGCATATAGATTTCCATTAGCCGATGTACCATCTTCGAAATCATCAGGGTCCATGCTTATAAAACTTTTAGTTGAGTCTGAGTTCGTTCTCAAGTTTTTGATTGGTCAGAATTGAGCCTTTGGCTCAAATCTGACCAATCAAAAGCTTGACCAATCAAAAGCTTGAGAACGAACTCAGACTCAACTAAAAAGCTTTATAAGCATGGACCCAGGTCGATGGATCGATTGCATACATAGGTTGATTCTGATATGACCGGCTGGTTAGCTTCCACCTGGTTTAAATGGTTACTGATGGCCTACCGGGCTGTTTCCTTGTCCACCATAGGCGAAACGTTGGGACGCTTTGCAAAAAGTTTGGGTTCACACTGTGTGGTAATCTGGTTATGTGTTTGATAGAGATTAACACACTCCCTCCTAGTGACGTATTGTGGCGCCTCTGTAAAATCACGTTATGAAACCATTGTGATAAATAGAGCATTTCGGTAGATTAACTCAAAGAGGTTGGGTCTAAATAGGCTAGGATGGAATGCGTTAAGAAAGACCACAGCAGCACTAAACCTGGCAGACTAATTAATTTGACGGCGAAATTATTTATATTATGAATCGGAAATATCCAGCAGAATGACGCTGCAATAACCACGTCACAAATAGTTTTGGAGTGTTAATTGTTGTTTGTGCATCATTTAGTATTTGTACGACAGACCCCCAGCAAAGCTATTGAAAAAGTGTCCTGATAACGGTTGTAAGTAGACACTTTTGTACGCACGTGATTTTGTGGTTAAAACCTATCTACCTAGGATCAAGCCAGTGCATTTGGAAGTATCGCCCAATGTCACGTGCTCCATGCTGTGTAGTAACAACGTAACACGATTGTCGCTCCACTAATCCCGATCACGAGTGTAAACGGGTATGCTAAGCATGTCGTCTGCAGCTTTCTTTAACGCCCCCACTTGTATAAATGCAGACTAAACATGAACTATCTAACTGCTTAGAGCCAGCTCAGAAGCCGAATCGCTCAACATTTGATCTGGGTTAAGCAGGTGTAATGAACAGTTTTGATAAATGTTGGGACAAAAGTTAACGCATATCGACTGCTGTTGTTCTGGTGGTCTGCGGAAATGGTCGTCTGCTTAAAAGTATTTAACACAAATTGTTTTCAATCTATTAATGAGCACTTTAGTTGCACAAAATTATACAGTGATTCGCAAATCACCAGCAAATAAGAAACAAACTGTACATGTATGTTTGTATGTATGTATGTATGTATGTATGTTTGCCTTAAAATCATATTGGTTTCCTCGTCAATTCGGCGTCGGCCATGTTGCACACCAGCTATACTAGTACACATGTGATACATGTATGTTGGAAACATGGGTCACGATTTATTCGTGCAGGGTACTGCTCGAGCCACTGTATGGCCGGTGGCTATTTAGAGATCAACGACCGGCTTCTTTGTAATTTGAATTGGGTGAACCAAGGGGAAAACATTTTGTACTCATTTGTGAAATATTCATTTTTATTTACTTTTAATCAAAATTAAAAGTCTACAACGTACTGTCGTACAAGTAAGATACATGTACTCGTCTTACTACCAAAGTGTCTTCTTACAACCGTTATCAGGACAGTTTGACACGTCTTCGGTCATGCGAACAAACTGTCCTGATAACGGTTGTAAGAAGACACTTTGGTTGTAAGACTCGTACTGTATCTATTACATATCGTGGGACACATTAAATGTGCATTGTAGCATTTTCGAATTCGGGAAGTTGAATTCATTTTCACTGATGACTATTAATGTACGAAATAATGACATCATGAATATTTACTAGCTTAAGCTTTTTAATGGTATATGAGCACAATATATTTTGTAGTATCAGATATATTATGTAACACAAGCAAACAGCACACTCATGTAGGAGTTGTCAGATCTGGATATATTTTTGTGATGGTGTCAAAAAGCAATGTTCGACAATGTCTGTTTCTGATACAGTGGACCATGCCTAACTTATGTACTACCTCGACCACAAAGTGCGCCACGCACGTGATCACACAGACACGTGTAGCCCGCCTCCTCAAATTTACAAATATCAAGGCGGTAGGAAGTGTCTTAATACGGGGGCGATGAACTAAATGTGATATTATTGGCAAAATGCATCGCTGTTACTGAACTGGATGAACTTACTTCCACATGTTATTTACAAAAATGTGGCTTTATAAGCCAGCAGGTTAGTTCCATAAGAGAGTATCTATATAACTCGGTATACGTGTTTATCTTTCCTAACGAATACGTTTTCATAATGCAGACATACAAATGTAGATAGACGTACTTTTGTTAAGCATTCCGAAACAACAACAACAATAATAATAATAATATTTATATATCAATATGATACTTATAATGATAATAACAATAATAATAATAATAATAATAATTATGATAATGACGCGGTATAAGTGTTTAAGTGCTTGTGTAGCGGCGGTAAAAAGTCGCCCCGTACTTCATTCTCATTGTTGTTGTATTTTCTGGTCATTCGGGTCATTAGTTTTGATATTATTAGCTATGGGAATTAAGCCGGTGCTAGGGGCATGAGTACTGTTGCACTTTAAATAACTTAAACATGAACATACTCAGTAAAACCGAGTCTTCAATTTTCTCTTCCTTTTTCATTGCTGCTTTTGATTTCGAAGGATCTTCTACTTTTGGAATTATATGCTTAAACGGGTTAAATGGTTTGTCATCCATGTGTTTATACCATAAGTAAAAGGAACTGGACAATCCTACAATGCATACTGTTATTAACAATGATCACCCACGACTTAGAGAAAAGAACGTACTGCCGGAGTGATTTATGAATACTCATATTAAATCATTTATTCCATGGATACACATATTAACTTATTTTCTAATGTCAGAACAGGCACGGGTCAGACGGCTTCTGTATGTGCTATCTAATAAGGATATGCTCACTTTATTTATGAAAGAATGTAGTTCTCATTCTACAGTGTCCGCAATGGAAAGCATTGTTGGTTTATCGTATGTGCATTTTGGAAGTACTTTAGGGTATGAGTTTGATATTTGAACATGGTCCTCAAATTAACCCGATGTGTAATCTATGTGAATCAAGCCCTTGGGTCAATGCAAGACGTTAACATTATATCAGGCTTGGACTTGTACAGTTATACATAGCGTTTCAAGTACATGTATCGCATTAATGGTTCAAAACAAATTGTACTTGTATAAACTAGTTCTGTTTAAAGATTGACCAGTATCTGACCAAAAACCTTATTACTGCTAACGCCAAGTATGTATACATCACTAATACAACAACAAACAAGTAATTCATTTCTGCAGCATTTGATGCAATATCATGCATAATATGTCGGGAACATCAACAATGGCACGCGACATTATTTAACGTAAACCCCGCGTGGAACATACACATAGCCACGTTTCTCTGAGCCGCATAAAGACGTGGTAAAATACATCACTTGATGCAGACCTATTTAAGACGTTTTTCAGTTATAACACGGTGTGAATATTGACATCCTCAACAGAGGAACAGGTCCTCGCGAAACGGATAAGCTGTGAAATGTTAACGCCGTATGTTGTATCAGGAAAAACATCTATATCTTGATGAGGGTAATTAATTAATGCATATTAAAGTCAATGTCTTTGGGTATAAAGAAAACAAAAACATGGCATGCAAATAAATTATCATTATCGAAAATGCCATCAAGATATCGAGATGTTTCATTAAAGGCAATGGTCACATTTGTCTGTTTATCAGGTTTCAGACTTGAAGTCCCTCTCATAGCAATACAAACATGTCTGCGACAAGTGGTTCGCAATTTGCACCCATAGAAATACCATTAGTTTGATATACGGCATCCGCATAACGTACAAAAATACATAATGCAATCGTCATGTAATGATAGCGTTATTAGATGTTTGTACAAAAACATATTTATAACTAGAAAATTGTGTCCACAGGCCGCTGATGCCCACTAAGTATATTGTCTTTAGATAATGCACTTTTAACAATATGTTATATAGTGAAGAAGTTTCAAAGTCCGATAACTCTGGTAAGAATATTCGGAGCAAGTCTTCCCTTCTTTAAGTACATCTTCATATAAACTTTGTTTATCTGTAGAAGTTTAAAGTAAATCCTTCCTTTGATGTATGAGGAGTTGGACACATAATTACTTTTCACTATATGCTATATAATGAAGATACTTTCAAAGTCCAATAAACCTGGTAAAAATGGTCAGAGCAAATATTCCCCCCTTTAGTACATCTACACATCAACGTTCTTCATCTGTGAAAATGTGAGCAGTTGGCATCACTGCTCGCGACTTTGTAATCGATCCTCGATGTTTTAGATTTAAACCAAGCCATCAAATTCATATTATCTATCCAATATACCGATTCAGCAGATTCATAAGACAAACTATTAAAACAAAAAGGAGATTCCAGCCAATTCTATTGAAGTTTCTTTTTCTGGTTCAGTATATATCGGGACCTTGTTTCGTATGAAATGGAAATGACGTCGTGCCAAAACTGTCTGAAGAGCTGTTGAAACGTATAGAGTATATGATCTCAGACTGTGTGGAAGGGGGGTTGCATGTGAAGAGTAGTCGAAACATGTAGAGTATATGGTCTTAAATTGTCGGGGGAGTGGGGAGTGGTGAAGAGCTGTCGAAACATGTAGCGTATATGGTCTCAAACGGTTAGTGTACACACGGCACCGGTTTTGAACCGGTTTTCAAAATTATCAATAATCAGTCAGATTTTAATACTTCAGTTAAATTTGCTCTGCAGAGTTTCGTCCCTATCAAAGAACAAAACTCCCTGGCAATCCTATTAGTACTTAAATTAATCTCCACATCGATTTTGCAAGCTAATTGGGTAAAACGTTGCATGCGTTAGTAAAGTCATGGGTGAACAATAAACACAATTTTGACTATTGATTGTTATTTGCTTGAGCAATAGACTCAGTCCAACTGAGATTTACCTTGAAAGAGGAAGCACCTACAATGAACGCAGATTTTCAATAATGTAATAAAAGTGGGTATTTGTTATGCTCAATAATTACTATGAAGATTATGAATTTAAACTTATATCGAAAATTGCCCCTGTGATACAAAAGAAACCGATTTCATCAATACGTATAATTTTTGTTCTACAATAAAGTATTATCGGCCTTTTCCGTTCAAAATTTCCGCGTTTTGTCGATGATCACCCGATCCCTCCATTGTTTACGTAACAGCTTCCATTTGAAGTCGTCGGAGAGACGCGACTAGCGCGAACATATATGAAACTAAAACCCAGCCCGAATAAATCTGAAACATCGGGGAATAAAATCGGGATCGACGATATCAAACACATGGATGTTTTATCAGTTTCAACGTTTATTTTGATAGGTTTTCTGGTAGTATTCTACTTTTCAGCATATAAACAAATGAGTTCTGTATATTTTAGGTTATTTTGAAACGCGTCGAATGTATGGACTTCTCCTTTAAGTAAAGCATTGTGTGACACTATGTCTTATCATACTCGTGCATAGGTTATAGCGTCACGTCTTGTATGTTGTTGTCGATGAGTTTGGTTGAGGTTTGGTTTACGACATTGCGAAAATGAAGTCGGTTTGAAACAGACAAGGAACAGTTCTATGGAGGTCGTGTGTGTATGTGTGGGATCGCACTTCATTTCATTTCATTAATGTAATTATTGTCTGGTTTTAAGAAGGCCTGAGGCATGCCGTATCAAGGCAGTCTGGAAACATGCACATGTATATGATTGGAACGTCCACTACAAAAGAAACCATTCAGTTTTTCATATTTACTTGCATGGACCATTGGTAACATTGCTAAAACCTAAGCTACAAGAAACGTTGGCAAAAACCTCCACATTTTGAGTTGTCGTATTAGAAGGTCTTTTCTGTAGTATACATGTTTGTGTGGTCGAATAGAGAGACATTACTTTAACACACTTCTGTAGAGTGTCCTTGTTAGAGAGATATTCCTGTAACTGTAACACACTTCTTTAGAGTTACCCTGTTAGATAGACAATACTGTATAGAGAGGCATTGCTGTAACACACTTCTTTAGAGTGTCATTGTAAGAGAGACAAAACTGAAACTGTATAGAGAGACATTACTGTAACACACTTCTTTAGAGTGTCATTGTAAGAGAGACAAAACTGAAACTGTATAGAGAGACATTACTGTAACACACTTCTTTAGAGTGTCATTGTAAGAGAGACATTACTGTAACACACTTCTTTAGAGTAGTCTTGATATTGAGACAATACTGTATAGAGACACATTACAGTAGCACACTTCTTTAGAGTGGCCATTGTGTTGAGAAAAAACCGTATAGAGAGACATTACTGTAACACACTTCTTTAGACTGGCCTTGCTAGAGATATCGTACTGTATAGAGAGCCATTTCTTTAGAGTGTCATTGTTAGAGATACATTACTGTTTAACACGCAGTATTCACTAAATACATATGTATGTAGCAGGAATGATGCTAAAGACCAAACGAGTCCTCGAAAAACATAAATGACACACAGGGACAAAATCTATTGATAATGAAATGTCTGAAGATGTGGGTTAAAAGGGAACACAATACATTAATATGACAATTGCATGAATAATATATACTTTAGCATTTGACTAATAATTTACGAGTTTCGTCTCCTGAAAATATCAGTTCAAACCTCAAATCAATATTGTTCAGTTTTACCAAAGATGCTACAAACATATGCATTATTGAAAACGAAGAGAACTCTACCACTTTATTAATAGAAATGGGGTCTTATTTAAAAACTAATTCTTATGTACATTAGATATTTTTAAACAATCGGTTATTGTTTGTAAACCCTTTACCTAGAGAATATCCAGGCACGATATAATGAGTGTATGAATACTGATAAGCTGAAGCTTAAATCTTTCCCTCCTAGGCTATATTTAGAACCAACCTCTTTTTATCGAAAAGGAGCATTAACTAAAGAAAATGAGAATTCTAGAAATGCATAGTTTTTAAACCAGTGTGATAAATAGAGCATTATCAATGGTTTCACTCCGTAGGAGCAATTGCTCTATTTATCACAATGGTTTCAAAAAATGAGTTTTTCAGATGTCAAAAAGGCGTCAGTAGGAGAGAATGTGTTAATAGTGGCATACGGGCACACACATCCCGTCAAAGATAAAATGTGTAGAATAAGATATATCGTATTTTATAAGCAGATCCTATATGAACCGTTTGATCAGGATCTACCCTGTTTGCAAATGCACCAAAATGCGTTTCTATTAGGTAAAGGGTTATATGTAATTTCATCTTAGAATAATAGTGTTCCGAATTCTCCTTGGGCTAATAAAGCAGTTCTGCTCCGTCATGTTCAGAGAATTACGTATTAGATGCTGGTAAAGGAAAATATAGGTGACTCCCATTTATAGTGTGGCTTAACGCTGTTAATACTGCTTTCGTTATTATTTGTTTTGCATTTTGACTTTAAAGCAATACCTGTGTGACAGAGATATACATTACCAATATTAATTGTAAGCATGTTTCCCATTTCCTGATATAACTTTCATTCCAGTTCCGTTGTGTCGCAAAATCTAACGTTTTCGTGCCAATTTCGTAGTTTGTAAATATGATGCAATGTGCACGGATGTATTTCTTCTTTTCCTTTAAAATGATTAAATAGAAAACAATCGTGTTTATCTGTTATCGTGCGTGATAAACGCACATGATCTTATGAAACAATAATAATGAAAGCTTGTCAGAGATATCTCAATACCCATGTCTACGTCTATATCTATGTTTGTCTGTCTGTCTGTCTGTATGTATGTCTGTATGTCTGTCTGTCTATCTATCTATTTAGGGTTTATTGTACGCCTTTCAAAGCCTTTGCAAACATAATATACCCTACAGGAGATGTCTGATCAGGGTATGTAGTGTTTGCTTATGAGATAATATAGTTATAATTCTAACCATTCTGTCGATAAAAAATCCATTGTTCATAGTGCCATGAAATAGTCAGTTAATTAATAGCCATGACATCATGAGTTCTTGCATAAATATTCATGGAGTAAAGTAAAGGGTTAATATGAGTAAAACCTTTTGACAAAACTTGAATGACAAAGAGTTGATATGAAGATGATAGAACGTTTCAGCAGTTTGCGCAAAGTGTTATCATAGTAAGAAACCACAGCGAGATGCTGCAGTTTGTTTAAAAGATAACATAGTTTTAGTAAACATTATTGTCCATCATTGTACTCATAGTCTCATAGAAGTCATATAATAAAGTTCATTATTATTATTGTCGGTTCCGTATCAATTGCATAAACTGAAAAGACACTGGGTTTGAAATAAAGAAATTTATGTCATTACATGTGTAAATATACGGACAAACTTTGGGATGAAACAACAACAACAACAACAACAACCACCTCCACAAAAAAACTAAATTAATTAATTGACACTATAATACTAATTTAATATTATCCAATGAAAATTTTGTTGAAAATATTTTAGCTTGACACAATCATCCATCTAGAGGGTATCATAGTGAGCCAGACATGGTCCTCAGGTCCCATGGGTTAATATGGCGATTGGCCAATAATTACCAGCTTCAAAATATTAACAGTAAGCTCCTAACAAATATTTAGTACTTTATTTGTATAAACGCATAGTGAGAACATGTTGTTTTACAAAAATGATTTTTGTATATACAACATGACAAAACTCAAAGTCGATATATAGTTACTCTCACTTAGGTTCCGTAACAGATGTACATGTATAAAAAGTGAATAAGGGAAACATCAAGCAAATGAATTGTGAGCCAAAGTCAAAAATGTTATACTGTATATAAGGCTAACAGTAACGGCAATGTGGCCTGGACAAAGTTGTTCAAGACGTTTCTTTGAAGTCGGGGTCAAAGGCTGAGGTGGAAGTCACATATGAGTTGTTTAGGTACATTTATAAGTATACCTAGTTTGGAAAATGCAAGATTGACAGTATAAAATAAATATTGGTATGGCCTAAACAAAGTTGACTTGGCATTTTCTTCCAAGAGGGATGAAATGTACAGGTCAGGTTAATGCGCAAGAATACATCTTCTCTACTTGTACATGCATAAGCATATTGGAGAGGCCTTCAGGCCTCTCCATAGTGTTGGAATTGGATGCCGGCGTATTCTGGGATGGTTAACAAGTTATCTCAAGGAGTTTTGAATTGGGATAGTAAAAAGAATATCGCCGTCTACCGGACGGGACGAGTCGTGGCTATTCGCATGCGCGAGTATTGGTTATATAAAAAATACGCAGTCAAACTATCACTAACCAATAAGGAGATTGAATATTAAAGTATTTATAGAAAACGTGGTTGAATTTGTAAAAAAAGATCAGATGAATCCAGAATGTAGATAGTTTAATCCAAATAGACATGATTATTTTATCCCAGACTCTCCAATGAGTTTTGCATTCCGTATAAAAATCGAGTAACGATCGGCCCAGTTTCTATTTTATTTTGACCTACTCATAAATCGATGGACAGATTATTTAGGTCGATGCCATTTCCCGTCCCTTTAGAGTTTCTTAATCATCATGCGAGTAGAAAGGAAACCAGCACTTTTTATCCATTAATATTTGCTTCCCGACTTGATTCTTATTAAACCGCGTTTCTCCAGCGGTGGGTTAAGTAAATAACACCAATAAATCAGAGCTACTATATCGATGGCTTAGTGGTCGAGTGGACTAACGCGTCGGGGATTAGTGTTCAAATTTACACTTTGTATGACCTGGCGTGGGTTCGAAGTCCACCTATTACCAAAACAATTTTTCTCCTCTTTTTTTTCTTTTCTCGTATTTGTATAATTCTATTGGTGATTTTTCCGTTATTCCATCAACATGTTTACTGAAAATTGAAATACTAGGCAGTGGCGCTTGATAGTCATCGTCTTCGTTCTATTTATAGCGCACGTACTATTTGATATGCATAATAGTTATTTATAGAAACCTTTTTACGATCCGGTGCCAAAACCTTGTCAAACGGACCCTGTATATAGCAACTGTTCGATAAAAAAACCTGCTGCAGGCCTCTCCTTGGCTTCATTTTAGAAGGAAGCCAACTTGTCTAGTCTTTGGATATGTACGGCAGTCTGCGCAAGAAATTTGACTAAATTCCATAAGGCAAACGGCCAAGGTCACATTAGCTGACGTACCCAATTTTATTTATTAAAGGCAAACTGTATACCAAATGCATGTTTTATATACGGGTTTGGACAAAAGTGACGCGTCTTTTTTTTTTTATTTGATTTGGATTAAATGCCCTAATGATTGAACGTGAAACATCCTCTTTCAAAGTGTATCAAGTTTGCTTAGGAAATATGGCCCCGACGTGGGCAGAACATCCATTATGACATACTTTGCCTTAGTGTGTAGAAAAAGTATATAATAATTTGGCGTCAGCACTTTTTCGGTTTCATTTATATAATAGGAATCGAAATGTATCTTTGAGTGCACAGTCTAAATATATATATATATAGGGACGTTAAGACGCCGAATATATACACTCGAACTTCTTGAATTGCGGAAAGTGCCAAGCAATGTTCAGAATTTCTAAACTGTGGTATTTTCAGAAACTGTTAACCGAGTGTCAATCAGTCAGGTCTGAAACCCTGTTCTATCATTATGTAACATGACATACAGTGTAGATCCTAATGAGGGGACTGTTCTATGGTCTACCCTGTTTTCAAATAACGTTTCGTGTCCGGCACTGAAATGGTTAAATAATTTACTATACTTGTGAAAGTTCAATAGTTGACGCTATGTATATTTTGTATCAATCTATACTCTGTTTTACTCACTATCATTGACAATATGACATATTAGTTTAATGACATATAGATAAAGCACAATAATCTTATTGGTTTTTGCATAGCTTTAATGTTGTTCTTATCCTAATAATTTGGTACAAGCAGATTTTTCAATGAACACCATACTGACCGCGAACACGACTGGAGGGTATATGCATTTATCTCGAGCTATTGGAGGTATTAGAACGCAGCTATAATGTTCCAATTACCGAGAGAAACGAGACTGAACACTTAGGCAAGTTTGTTATATAGCACACTGGGTTAATACTCTCATTTGACCAAGTTCAGTATTCATACACTTGATCTAATTAGAACGAAGTTTGGCCTGCTGATTAGATTGTTAGGACATTTGCATAACGAAATGTGCAAATTGGTCGTTACGGGGACCTCTCTGAAAGAGTGTTCTGCTGTAAAAAAGGATTGTGTATAGCCTCTATTATTAATTTACATTGCAACAACTGAGAAAACTGTGCATAATGCAACGTTGAAATATTCTCCGGGAAACGTATTTTTATTACAAATGTCGTGTTAGAATCATGTCTGAATTATCGCGCATTAGATCACAGTTAGTCGTTGAGATGTGGGTAATTAGATCACTCGGCCTAAAGGCCTAATGCACGGCTACGATTTTGTTATGTCTTAAGTATAGTATCGCCGCGGTATTTAGAAGCGTCCAAAAGTGTAAACAGGTTGAATTGGATGTGCACGTCTTAATTGTTTAAATACCTGAACCATTGGAAGCATTTACCTGTTCCCGCTATATTGGTATTTGGTATCGAGTTTTGTTTTGTTTACATGTCAAAATAGCGCAGCGGATCTATTATATCTCAACCTGTTTTGTATTGATATGGCTATGTTGACTCTAAACTGTTATTGCATAACAAATTGAAGAAGACAAACTCCACGAGGACTTCCTTTATGGAAAACTAGCAGAATCTGTAACGTAATGCTAGGAGATGATTGTTGCAGAAGGATGTTTCATGTATTGCTAAAAATGAACGTTTGGCTAAATGCATGCCACGTATTGTCACAAGTGAATTGTTGAAGACGGGCATGTTACTTAATGTTATCAGATAATTGTTGTAGAAGGGTCTGTCACGTATTGCTATAAGTGATTTTATGCAGAACGGTATGCCACGAATTGCTAGAAGTTGACTGTTGAAGAAGGGGTATTCACGTATAACTAGACTAAATGTGGTGACGATGGTCTGTCACGTAATGCTAGAAGTTAACTGTTTAAGAAGGGATTGTAATGTTTTGTTAGAAGTGAACTGTTGTAGAAGGAACTGCGATGAAAATGTTAATTGTAGGAGGTACTGTCATATACATATAAATCAACTAGTGGAGTACGGTTCTGTCGCATACGCTCAGAGGTGAACTATTGTAGAATGTACTGTCACGTACTGTAAGAATTGAACTATTGTAGGAGGTACTGTCATATACTGTTAGAAGTGAACTATTGAAGGAGGTTCTGTGACGTATTGTACACGTACTGTAAGAAGTTAACTACCGGTATTGTACGAGGTACTGTCACGTACTGTAAGAATTGAACTATTGTAGGAGGTTCTGTCACGTACTGTAACAAGTGAACTATTGTAGGATGTACTGTCACGTACTGCTAGAAGTGAAATTTTGTAGGAGGTACTGTCACGTATTGCTAGAAGTGAACTTTTGTAGGAGGTACAGTCATATACTGTAAGAAGTGAACTATTGTAGAATGTACTGTCACGTACTGCAAGAAGCGAAGTATTGTAGGAGGTACTGTCACATACTGTAATAAGTGAATTATTATAGGAGGTACTGTCACGTACTGCTAGAAGTGAACTTTTATAGGAGGTACTGTCGTATATTGCTAGAAGTTAAATATGCTAGGAGGTACTTTCATATACTGCAATAAGTGGATTGTTGTAAATGACATTGGCTGATGGTTTTTGATTTAAATGCCATTGCTAAATATATACTTTTATAATTGACTTCCATCGCTTGCTTTGTATTGTATTGTGACTGCTTATAATTGTCAATAGTGCACTTTTAACATAGTGTTGTCCTTAACGTTGGACGGTTGTTAAATGTCATTGACCTTTATATACATTGTAATACAGCATTATGTGATGATATTAATGTACTTCTATTGCTTCATACCAATTCCCATTGCTGCGGATGGTGTATACATGTGCTGATGGTTTATGCATGTGCTGATGGTGTCTACATGTACTTTTAAATGATCTTATATATATTATTGTTCATGGTATAGGACATATTTTGTTTCTACATGTTAGTAAACAAACATTATTGAGATGAAATGATAATTGTACAAAACCGTGCTTAAACAAAGTATGCAAACTTTCTAGTATTATAAAAATAACAGTCAACCAGTGTTTTTTTGTATTCGAATAGAAATAGTTGGACAATGATGCAAAGTCAAATCCTCATTTGAAATTTTGCAGATAAAATATGGAGACCTGATAATACAAAATGACAACTAAATTAAGGTTGTCTCATGCAATCACTGCTGGTGGGTTTTGAATAAATTGAACCGATCCCTAACATCAGCTTTATTTCGCCGTCAAATAACTCATATAATTTGTGAATAATACAGACTGGTGCATAGTGTTGATGGAATTGTCTCACAACATTGTGAAGTAAATAATGTACGTAAAATGGCATGGTTTATAAGTGATGATTCGTTAGTTTACTTACACTAACATTTGACTGAAGGAGAAAAGAAAACATCTTAATAGACATGGCACAAACTATTTGAGAGAATGTGAAGTGCATATTTAGTATGAGCGTCATTGTTATATCAGCCGTTGGTAACGGTTGGATAAACAAGAATGCTAGTCTGATAGCCAGTATTTGTTCGCAGCTACAACAAACAGCTGATAAAAGACAAATACATGTGATAAACAAAGTGATGCAATTGTAGCAAGTAAAATACCAGGTTTACAAAGTACTCGGTGGACGAATTTCAAAGGGGGCATTGTTTGGTATCATGCTACTATGGACGTTTTTGCTCTGACCACTTGACGTATATCATCCACTTGTTTAGAAATATTATTTTGCTACCACTCTAATTCCATCGATATATACATTATACATATATTTCCATATAATTTATACTATATATATATATATATATTTATAGAGTAGAGAAATAAATTGTGACATCTACTAACGTCCTTCCAAAGCACTGGATCAAAATATTTGATGCAAAGAATAAGAATAAAGATGTGTATATAGTAGAGAAAGAAACATTTGCAGTATTTAGCAAATATTTATTTCGCACTGTATGAATAAGTTTCTTTCTCTACTATATATATATAATTTATATATACATTTTTGCCAAGTAAATTTGAAATACTAGATACCTTTAATAAAGATATACAAACTTCAGAAACTTCGAAATAAGAACTTATAAAAAAACATATTTGCAATACAATTTGCAAAATCTATATAGGAATACGTTGTACCATCTATTGCTCCGAAACACAGAATGTCAATTAACGTATCGTTGATTTACCAAGCAATGAGGTCGCCTAGACCGTATTTAAGGTTCGTTATAGTCCTATCTAACGTACACGCGTATTATATATTACAGCCGCTCTTTGATATACTATTTATAGACATTGCCTTCCTTTGAAGTGACAGTACGTATTGTCAACTGGTGGAAGTTCGACAGTATATTCGGAAAGTTGTACATATGCACAGTCACTCCGACAAACTGAATAAACCCAGCTCTGTTATACTCTGAACCTACCTCTGGCCGCTTTATAATCCGAATATACACATGCTACAATAGGCATTTCGTCAGTCAAACGTCCATCGCTATCTATCTTGAAGTTTTTGACAGTAATATATCGTGATCGATTTTATATGGCTAGCTCTCAATGTATGAACATTGCAACTGAATAATAATAGTCATTATTATTATCGGGCATGTTGCTTGGATCAGGATGGGACGCACAATTGGCACGAGATGTGTTAAAATTGATTGACACGCAGTCAGGTACTGTGTCAAAAGACTTGAACGAAGCAGAATTTAAGCACGAAATATTTAAAATATTAAAATTATCTTAAAAGATAAAACAGGTATATGTATAATTACTTTTACTAACAGAGCATATTTATGTTCAACAAAATTCCAATTATATCACCTCCAACCCCTAGTTTGTCACCTACAAGAAATCTCTTGAGGAGTTTGGCTGAGAAATAATACAGACAGTTTTCCCTAGTTTTCTTAAATATTTCTCAAATAGTTTGCTCCAATCTCTACATTAAGTCAAAGGGTCTTTCAAAAAATGAAATGTTGCACAAATAAAAAATAAAACAAACTCTGTTGATGTTTTTCATTATTTACGTATACATGCGTCTTTGAATGAACGTCAAGCGCCTTTGGTTTTCAAGGTATTAAGCTAAAGATCGGAAATTATTTTACGATTTGATTTGGAAAAGCTTATGTTATATAAGCATGTGTCTACACTCTTGTGCGTTTGAAAAGGTAAAAAGTCATACTTTACAATTCTATATAATAAACGCATGTTTGAAATTGTAACTGGGAAAACATGTAAGCTACTTTAATGATAACAACAAACTGAATCAAAGTTATAGAGTCTAATGAACATAGATTGCACACAACAAGCGCCGTAGCAATAACTGTCAGATGTTGCACCGGACATTAATTGCAAATATCCTGTCTGTTTTGAAACCAGTTCCGAGCCATTATTGGTTCAAACGTACGCTTTATTGGTTCAATCATTTGAGATACATTGTGTAGCGATATATAAAATAACAAGTGCAAACGTGTATATTTTTAGTCTCATAAACTTATGACAATATCAGAGTATACACGCAATTTGCGCAAAAAACCTGCCACTCTGTAACAGGCATGTATAATAAAAAAAAATGTTGTCTCAGAAGAATTAGCTAGATCGACTCCGACAACTAATCAATATCACCTTCTGCTTCGTATGCAGTCAATATGTTTTGGCAGAAACGAATTTGCTCTTTCGCTCTTTTTCTAAAGGACAACGGAATTTTCAATAATCGCATTTAAAACTTGACGTAAATACGACAATGCCTTTCATATGTAATCAAGCTGAGCGAAACTGGTGAACTATGAAAAACACAAAACAATATTGCATATCATGAGAGAGGTTTGTTAAATGTTAAAGAAATATGTTTGTCATATAAGAGCAGATAATGTGTGCTAATAAAATACTTCACATTCTCAAGATAAAGTCCAACAGTTCAGTCACAGATACGAAATTATAATAGTTTCGTTAATGCTTGATTTGCATACATCATAAGTCGCTATTTAAAATCAATAAATGTTTTTTTTAAGTCATATTGCTGGCTTGTGTATTGGTCGAGATCTGCATTTCGTCAACCGTTTAATAATAACACATTTTATTGCTGTCGTCATATGTCAAATCTGAAATTATATCTATTCAATCTCCCAAGACAGGTATACAATAGAATAAAAAATACACTTTACGTATATTTATGACATAAGGTTCGCCCACGTAGAGGATCATATGACGCAAAACGCCTCTGCAAAAGGAAGAAGAATAGAAGATGTAATTTTTGCCTGTAATGTTTAATGTAAAGTTACAGGCATTTTACGGACAATTTATACAATGTACGCTTTTTGCGTCCTTATTCGTGATCAACTCATCTAACCCCATGAACACCCTTGTAAGAAATACCCACATCAGCCAAATTAAATTGTTAGACAACGTTATTAACCCTTTCTCGGCCGATGTCGCATAAATGCACCACGGCAAATAGTGCAGTCCTAGTTCAGACGCCGCCTTTTCAAGGCGGCGTTTGATCAGGGACTTCACTATTTGTCTCAAACTCTATTTCTATATCTGTGTTTTATTCCTTTGAAGTTTGAATTTATTTATCTTATTTCCTTATTTTACCGAATGATTTAACAACATTGAATTGCAGACGACAATTAGAAACTTGGCACAGAAAGGGTAAACAAGAGAATGTTTGATCGTGACTGAAACTGTAGATTTAGATACATGTATATGTAATAAGCAAACAGTTTTTACTTGGATCAGGCGACTCTTAAAGGCAACTACTCTAAATGCATATGCAATAAATGGCGTCTCTGTAAGGCCGAGGGTTAAATAACTTTTACAGTCAACTCGTCAAATCGGTCCACATAAACAATGACTAAATTTGGGTCGTAAAGGCAGGTGATAGCTTTATACAGAAAATGTCATATGGGAGCTTTCTGCATTACTTCCGTCCTGCATTAAGTTCTTGCCTGCTTTTAAAGACGCCAGTGGATATGCATTGGATGGTCACTATAGATATATTCTAGTCTTACATTAGATTGCGTTCGATGCTTTTTCTCATCACAACCAGTTCAATTGTTAAATCGAAATATAATGCATATCATTTAACTGTCGATGTATACGCCAGTACATTGTTGTAGTGCTGCTATTTAAATCCGTACATCGCTGTTAAAGAAAACATCTACTATATAAATCCGTACCTCGCTGGTGAAGACAACATCTGCTATATAAATCCGTACCTCGCTGGTGAAGACAACATCGGCTATATAAATCCGTACCTCGCTGTTAAAGACAATATCTGCTCAATGGTGGATCTGGTGCAACTACAACCATTTCGAACAAAAAATTTAAGACATTATTGAAACAGCTGTGGGAGAATGATGAAATGTCGTATTACTCCTCGGCGTCTCATTCGGATCCAATCAGTTTGTGAGTCAGGTCGCGGAAGGTGGGAATAGAGTTAAGACTTAACCCTTCTCTTGCTGAATTTTAAAACACATTTCTCCGTCTTTACCAATGCCCTATTGTATAATTACATCTATATTCACTGTGTACAAGTACATCGCTGTGCAATCACTGCTGTGGAGTGCACTTGTTGCACAATCAATTTGTAAATAGTGCAGACCCTGAGTCTTCTGGGTCTTCACTATTTACAGTTAGGTATATTGACGTAAACAGCAAGCGAATGGTTAAGCTTGTTGTTACCTTTGTGTTCTAATGTATAAAAATGCATTTTTTTCTGTTGAAAAAACAACTCGTCCGTAGAATACAGGAACAAGTTACCTAGAAAAGTTACATAACTTCAATAAGATATATACAATGTTAATACACAATATATAAGACGTGTCACTGATTTATTCGCTAGAAAATGTAACATTTATTTATATACCTTGGTGTATACATTGGCAGCTTAACCCTTTCCCAGTTCTATATTTAGTCCAATTTTCCATACCTACTGAATATTCGTGGATGAAATAGTTATAATGAAATATGGAAGGTGTAAAATTGTAGCCATTTTAGAAAGTAAATACACGGATCTTTCCCATAGGAGCGGTCTGATACGGGTCTACTCTGTTTGCAAATTTGTGAAAACACGTTTATATGAGGGAAAGGGTTACACTTGACACCATAGATGAGCATTTAATTAGATCCAGATCAGCTGGCTCTTGTATGAATTTTCTGATCAGGATCTGCTTGTTTTGCTACTGAAATAAAATACATGTAGTTTGATGATACAGATAATGTACAGATATTTCTGGTTCATATGCCAATATAAAAGAAATGCATCTAATTAATAATCTTGATGGCATAATTTCATATATGGAACACTGATCAGGGTATAACATTATGAAATTATATAGATCTGTTTCTATAGTTGCTGTCATGCCAAACGTCATAAATTTCACAACTTATGATAAACAATTCAGACACTAATTATTCATGCTGACAATATTTTATTACATAACTGTTTAAAGGAGTAAAGGGTTAATATTTCGACTAATAATATTTGATTATAACCGCAGACATATTGATCAACGAAACATTTATACGGAAAATTGCAAAATGAAGCACATATTGAGTCTACATTTGAATACAGTTTAGACTAGTGATATCAATAACCCAGCTAACATGATGTAGAACATCCCAGTATGACGATGTGTTCTTTCCACACTCAACCATCTATCATGGTGTACAACATCTTAGTATGACGTTGGGTTCTTTTCACACCCAACCATATATCATTGTGTACACCATCTCAGTATGACGTTGGGTTCTTTTCACACCCAACCAGCAGCAATAAAAGTAATGTCTCCTTGATTCTGATAGTGTGCATATTTGCCTTCTTCCGGTCTTTCAAGATTTTGAGAAAATATTGGCCAGGTGTTAAAACAAATTGGATCCTGATAAGATGCGTTATTTAGTGCCTAATCGGGATCCAAGCTGTTTGCAATCGCGAGTCATGTCGCGAGTAATAGGGTAAATGTTCAATGTTAGTAAAGACACTTTCTGTTTCTACTGAGTGCACATGTTATGTAACGAAATAATGTTCAGGCCGTATAGACATATTCAGTGACAAGGCCAATTAAATCGTTTCTATCCAACCGGATGCTAAACAGAGCATGATAATCCTATATGACTCGCATTTGCGAACGGCTTGGATTCAAATGAGACGGAATCAGCCTCTCCAGGAAGCTATTTGACACTCGGCCAATAGTTTCTCAAAGCTTGATCGAGTAGGAAAGAGTACAAAAATGTACTAGATCGAAACCTCAACAGGGAAAGGGTTAAGTATGAAAAGGTTGATTAATGGGAATATCCTCATTCAAAGGCTTTATTCAAATTCAGGTCAAATATATTGTAAATTGATCACATGCTGTGGTACATGGGGGCTCCGTGGCCATGTGGTTATGGTCTTTGACTGACAATCGATTAACCCCTCACCGCTGTGGGTTCCAATCCCGGTCTGAGCATTAACATATATGACTGAAATACCATTTAAACGAGGTAAAACCCGATCAAAACAAACAAACAAACAAACGGTGTCAAATATCATCTACACTGGAAAAGTGTACATGTAGTTAGGCATAATCGTACAGTCGATGTAGTTTCAGTAAAACGAATAGAAGCAATTATTATTATTATTATTATTATTATTATACCACATTTATATAGCGCTCTTTTCATACAGGATATGTGCGTTCAAAAGCGCTTCACAAAGATACATTTTCTGTACAATAATGCGTAAATTACAGAACATTTAAAATAAAATATATTTAATACTTATCATGCTGTCTATCGGTGTTTTGGTGGTGGTTGCGTCTTGCATGTGGCTTTGCCTGCTTGACTTTACTACTTTTCCATTTATATATAGATAATAATAATAATAAAATAGAATTTATTTAGGACATTGGTAAATAAGCTACATCTTTTCCGTAAGTTTATCTGTCTGTGTCGTATTATGTTCTATTATAGTGTGTCAACGCACTCAGATTATAAAAAAAAACAAAACAAAAAAAACCAAAAAACGAGGAGTAGAATATTTCTAAACTCAGAAAAACACTTACATTTTTGAATTTTCGACTGTATTACATTCTTCTTCAGCATTGTGGTCATCAAGCGGTATCACGTTACATAGGTCACGTAAGACATAGAGAGGCCCGAACATCGCTAGAACCCCTTGTCGCGATTGAGTGAAGGCCATCGTTGTTTTATGACTTTCGCCTTCTTGATCCTACGCTTGATACGTTGGTATTCGGATGTTAAAATCTTGCCGTTCTCAGGTTTGATATGATGTCCTGTCTGATTGCATTGTTATTGTAAAGCCGAGTTTGATCTGGCTATGTGTCCGTTCATTCTTATTTCCAATGGTCTACCCGATCCCCCATATAATCATTATTACAATTCTCATTAAAATCACATTTTATGTGATACATTACACCGCACATTTTCAATATATCTGTTTGTGCTTCAACTTGACGACTTGAGACCGATCGAGTTGAATGGTCGGTGGTATATATTTACCTCATGTTTGTGAATACACTGCGCAATGCCCATGGCACTCCTCTTACACATTGCATGCCTATGTTGGGTCTCTTCCCTTTAGTGTTTTGTTCACTTCCGTGTTGTCCTTTTGGATTTGTTTAGAATGGACAACATTAATTCCGCATAACCCTCAAATATGTCCTAATGTGCTCCTGCGCAGTTTTCTTGTAATTGTCAGTTGTCACAATTTTGTCCGCCGGTTGAGCATGGTGCACACGGCGGAACGTTTGTGTTCTAAGTGGACGTTCGAGTTGAAGTTCAAGTATTGGTCCGTGTGGATAGGTTTACGGTAGACAATTACTTTGGTGGATCCGTTATCCTCCACCTGTACACAGGTGTACAGAAAAAGAATCTAACCACCCTCTTCACTGTCTGAAGTGAATTTGATATTCTCGCCAATGGTAGTCAGGTGCTTGTAGAATTCCTCATTGTTGTATTCATTAAGTCTCGTCATAGTGTCATCCACACACATGAACCACATAGATGGAGGGTGTTGTGTTTCTATTGCTTCCATTTTGAAAATGTTCAATGTAAAGGTTGGCAATTATCGTTGAGACCGGTGACCCCATAGCTACCACTTGCTTCTGTTGGTAAAACTTACTGTTATATACGAAGTAAGTGCTACTAAGTCATATACGATGTAATAGGTCGCAGATGTCGTCGATCGACATTCCAATCCTATCACTCAAGTTCTAGCCTGTTCCGAATGACGACCACATCTTTGTCTGCTATGATGTTTGTAAAAAGGACAGATACATCGTATAGTGGAACCTCCAATCATTTTTTGTACAGTCTACACTATTGACTATATGATTAATATCCACTAGTATTTGTATCTTCTTGCGATTTATTATTTATGAAATGTCGGTGTAGAAGTGTTTCATATAGATTTCCCGTACTTTTAA
This sequence comes from Azorinus chamasolen, assembly GCA_963576725.1. Taxonomy (NCBI): domain Eukaryota; kingdom Metazoa; phylum Mollusca; class Bivalvia; order Cardiida; family Solecurtidae; genus Azorinus; species Azorinus chamasolen. The sequence goes on along the minus strand of OY755242.1, from coordinate 49,739,539 downwards.
ATTATGACGTCATTTAAATGATGACGTCGCTTGTTTACCTCTAACGTTTATTTTAAAGTAATTTCATTTTGGCATACATCGTTATTCATGTTGTGAAGTTGTCTGGAGGGGGAATTTTATTTACATTTTGACTTTGGTGAAAGTGCGATAAGGACGAGGTTGGGTACCCGTAAACCAGGTTTAAGTCCCCCAGTAGCTTATCTTGGTTACTGACCGTTCCAAGGCGGTACTCCTGCTTTCAGCCTATGGTCAATTTTGTTGTTTAATATGCTTAGTGTTTAATGTTTTTCGTCTTGATATGCGTCATGTTATGTTTTGTCTTGTGGCTATTCCGTTTCTTGTTTGATGGTGTTTGGTGCGGTGTCATTTCGTGTGTGGCTCTCCCTGTTTGACTATTTTTCCATATTTACGCCTTCCCCGCCAGTGGGCTGATGACAGTGGCAAGATATTTCTCTACAGGGTGACTAACACTTCCGACGCAGGAGACGATGGGGCGTAGGGGTACATCGTTTTACGTATTTCGGAAATCAATATAGTTTGGGTACTGAGATAGAGTCCTTTGTACCAGTTTTCATTGATTTGTTGTTTGTATTTTCAGTAGTTTCAATTTGGCAATTAATTTGTTTTTCATAGTTATGATGGGGTCATCTTTCAATTTATCATAGGTTTCCGTGTCCGACTCTAGAAGTTCCATTTTCTTTTCATACTTTGATATGTGGTCTGGCCTTTGTCTGCGGGGAGGATCACAACTGTTTGCTAAGGTTCGAGAGGGCAGATCTCTCTTTCAATGTGACATTACTCTTTTGGAGATTAATTTACTAGATTTTAACACGTTCAAGACTTCGGCGTTAAGAATGACTGTCATTGATTTGTCATTCATTTAACATCAAGCCGATTCAATGGATGCCATGATTTCATATATGGGAACAGTTGGTGGGCTGACGTCCCCTCTCCATCAGACCGATTAGACTACGTCACGTGATACAGCTTGGCCAATAATAACAGCGATGAAGAAGACTATGTGATACAGTCGAACATTCCAAAAAAGCAAGCTTATTCAACTGAGTTATGAAATATTCTACTCTAGTTGACAATGCTAGGAGAAGAAACCAATCTACATCTTTGAATAGAAACAAAGTTAGCTTGAAATCTTGAAAACGCAATAAGTCAATGCAAATATACCAATTCAATTAAATCCCAAGAGGTGAACTATTGAGTGGCACAAACTGTTTGGTAAAAGCATAAGTTCCCTCGTGTGTCTAAAATGCATCGAACACGATTACAGGACGAATATTATATGTAAAATAGTTGATGCATGTGATATATCTGAAACATCTTTGTCATGAATAGCGTTAATAGTCTACAGAAATATAAATATCCAGTGAATGGCATTGAGCTTAAGTAATGTTTAAGAAACAATAAACATTAACATTTGCCTGATTATCTTCTACAATTTTCAGCCATTTATGACCAGAAAAAACATTAGTTAATTAAAATAAAAAAGTCCCTGCCAACGAGTTATAAAGCAAAATGTTACCTTTTCGTCTCGATGTTATTGGATCTATTTAATGTAACACTGTCATTAAATAAACAAAAAATACATACATTACACTCTATACTTTATACCCTATGCATGATGATTGGATACATACATTACACCCTATACTTTACACACTATGCGTGATGATTGGATTCACACATTATACTCTATACTTTACACCCTATGCGTGATGATTGGATACCCACATTACACCCTATACTTTACACCCTATCCGTGATGATTGGATACACACGTTACACTCTCTACTTTACACCCGTTGCGTGATGATTGGATACTTACATTACATCCTATACTTTACACCAAATGCGTGATGATTGGATACATACATTACACTCTCTACTTTTCACCCGTTGCGTGATGATTTGATACATATATTACACTCTATACTTTACACCCTATGTGTGATGATTGGATACATACATTACACTTTATATTACACACCCTTTGCGTGATGATTGGATACATATATTACACCCTTTGCGTGATGATTTGATCGCTCTACTTATTATGAATATTGATTACTTCTTGCATGGAATAAAAATGAATTGCCTAAGACAAAGTTTTTCGATTAGTTGTTGAAAACAAGGTTTTATAAAAGAACCAAGAAACATTTTCATGCCGCATTATAATATATATATACCTTGTTCTTCAAACAGAATATTTGTTATAAATGAACGTCTCAGAAATATTATCAGTAAATAACGGTAAATCGTGGCGTTGGCGTTTTTTAACATTATATACACACAGGCGTGTTCCACGACACATGGTTCATAATTTTCCAAAGCCTTGAATGAATTATAAGTACTCCTAACTGACTAAATCCAAGTAATGTTTAGTACATCGGTGTAAGGGTCGGTGTGTGTTCGTCATGTGTCTGTCGGCGAAAACTGATGACACATCGCCTCTCTAACAAGAACTTGAATTAATGGTACAGAAAAAATCTTTTAATCCTTACTCAGCTGTGAAACAAATGTCATTTTGGATCTGATGCAATTTTGACTTTTCAGACACAATTGATCAAGTGGCATGTTACAAGCTGTTTAACCCATTACCTCATAGGCTATTTTTAGATACATTGTTTAGAGGGGTCGGTCCACTGTTTAGAAGTGCCCACTGTAGTTTTAGAAAGGTCCACTGTTTAGAGGTGTAATTCTTGATCATTAGAAAAAGAATGCTTCCAAGAGTTTCATATTCGCAGCTAAGTATTCTATGACTATGACTATGTCGGTGCGTGAATTATATTTGAAACATGTATCATATAATTGCATGGAGACGCATCTGGCATAGTAGCCTGAATACAAAATGTTAGCGTTCGCGAGAAAAACAACTCATGTTATGCATACCTTGTAGAACTGGATCGTCAAGACAATAACTTGCTGTCTAACTAGATTTACCCTATTTGATCCTACAATACAGCATATAAGACATGCGCAACCGCATTTTAATGTGACGCCTGATCTGGGTCTACAATTATTTCCTCGCCACAACCTTCACGTTAATACATCATTTATGTATATTATCATAATACGTTTTTGTTACCGAGCAACATATCAGTACAGTGGTAGTGATATGTGTTTCTTTATGTGATACACCATTTGTTGTTTATCAATTTTCTTCACATTTTCCTAATTGTGTAAAACACATGCGATTTCCACATCCAACTAAAATTGATGTATTTAAATTAATAATTAAGTATTAACGCCTGGCAACTACGCTAAAACATGAACACATGTTTTGTTCTCGATGCGATTCATGTGTAGAATAGGGAGGGAACAGTTTTGTGAAGGTCATGTATGCGCGTGTGAGTGCGCACTTCATTTTTGCGATTCTAGCTTTGCTGTTGACTTTCATGTATAGTTCCCTAATTTCTTGCTAGACTCTTGTAGTACTACTAGTTCTTTAAAGTATTGCTACATAAACAATTATCTGATCTAAGATCAAATTGTTTGAAATATAAAGCTGTGTTTGTAACCAAGGTAGTAAGGCATTGTGCCTTTATTTCTGTACATTACATAACTAAACTTAGGGTGACAAACGTAAAGAAATATGTCATTTCTGATAAGAAGAACTGTTTAAAGTAGGACAATTAATTGCCATTAAGCCAATGTTTAGTTCAACTTCCCAATATCACAGACCTTTACTTTGAAGAAGAGAATCTAACAATGATCTCATCAAACTGTCTGTACAGTTTAGCTCTTAATTAAACCTTGTAGTCAAGATATGGAGGACACATGTCTTTACTCAAGTACACTATAAACTAATTATTAATTCACATGGGATCATATAAAAGTACAAAAATGAGTCATGCAGGAAACACCACATACAGAACAAACAGTCGCCCGAACAGCAACACAAGGAAACAGCAAATGTACATAACTATAAAAACATCAAGGGACGCACAAAGACAAAACAAACATACCATTGGTGGGAAGATGGAAGTACCGCCTTGGAACGGTCAGTGACAAAAGTCACTGGGGGGGGGGTTAAACCGGTTTATGGGCGCCTAACCTCACACTTATTCCATCCTCATCCTAAAAGACAAACAGTGTAAATAAACGTATCCCCTCTCCGACTAATCTACAACAACCGCGACGGCAAATACAGTGGTAAAGTGCATGTATAACGAAAACATTTAAGTGAACAAACTGTATCCACCTATCGCTAGTGTAGTCAATGATTGAGCTGCAAACAGAGTAACTGTAGAAAAGTAATAAAGGGTACGACAAAAACGAAATAGTACAGATATCCGACGTTCTCCTTCCATTTCTTGATTTAAGAGGTCGCCTTCATAGAGTACTAAACCTTTCTTGTCGGCGTACATGCAAAGAGGCCAGCGTGATTGCCAACTGTAAAAGGGTTCACAACATGCACTATAGGATCATATCCCTCTTTAATGAATTTTTTAACATATTTGATGAACAAAGTGAGAAAATGCGTATGTCCAATAATTTTACGAAGTTTGTAAATCACATCACCATAAAATTCAGGATGTGAAATACCGTGTCGCAGAAGCGCCTTGAGATTACATTGGTACTTGCCATTAAGCGAGAGATTTTCTTAGTTTATGGTTTCTATATCCTTGCTTAAGCAGTTTTTCAGTTAAAATGAGATTTCGACTGTTAAAATCGTCAATAGATGAACAAGCTCTAGCAAAACGAATAAGTTGAGATATATAAACCCCGTAAGATGAAGCACGGGGAACATCCCCGTCAAGATGAGGAAAATTTACAATATTAAAATCAAAATCATCTCTTTTGTCATATATTTTAGAAGAAATCATTCCATTATCAATTTTAAGGTCTAGATCAAGAAACGCTGCATAATTATCGGACGGGTTAGCTTTATTCAATTTGAGTTCTTTAGGATAAATTGCAGGAATCAGAGCATCGAAGAAAGGGTTATCTAAGTTAAAAATATCATCCAAATATCGACAAGTTTCATTGAAGGCCTTTATAACATCTTCTTGTGATTGAGGATTCAAACGCAACATGAAATCTCTCTCATAGCAGTACAAAAACAAATCTGCGACAAGTGGTGCACAATTCGTACCCATAGGAATACCAATTACCTGACGGTACATAACATTCCCATAACGTACAAATATGTTATCCAAAAGAAAGGTAAGTGATTCGCAAACTTCTGAGCAAGTCCAATTGGTGTAATATTTCATTTGCTCGTCAGTAAAGAAAGCTTTTCAGCATTACATGCCAAGAATGATGTTTTTTCCCGGGCAAATACTTTCTGGATTAAGTTAGTAAGCTTATCCTTAATTAAAATATGAGGATGAGTTGTGTACAGAGTAGAAAAATCGTACGTGCTTACAGTGGATGCAATATACCTTTTGTTCTTAAGTTTGTTTAAGACTTCTGAAGAGTTCTTAATAGACCAGAATAGACCAGAAGAGATTTATTCCAGAATTTTCATAAGTCTTATCACAGTAGAATTTTACATGTTCCTTTACCTTCGTTAAACAAGAAGTCAAACGTATAGACAATTTAGTAGTTGTACATAGACTAGAATTTGCAATGAAACGCGCCTTAAATGGTGTTTATGTAGTTTTGGTAACCAATACAATATAAGAAGTTTAGGTTGTGTAATTTTAATATCGGTTCCAAGTTGTTCACACTTTTTGACATGGTCTGAAACGATGGTCTTTTCGTCAGTAGTAACTACTTTACTTTGAATTGTTGTTATATAATCAGTTAATATGTAAAACATTTCAAAACATTTGACATAACTGAAAGGTTCAGTTATTTTGTAAACTTATTGAATAAAGTAGTTAGTTTACATAATAACTGAGTTTTTCAGTTATTTGATAAAATTATTGATTTTGCGTTCTAACTGTAAATATATATATTAATGTTTTCAATATTTCGGCCGTAGCCTTCTTCTCAACAAATAACACGTAAATAGAACTTCAGTACATGTTTAGCATATTACACTCTATACTTTACACACTATGCGTGATTTAATTCCATTATGGTGCTTAAATGCTAAACATGTACTGAAGTTCTAATTACCTGTTATTCCTTGAAGAAGGCTACGGACGAAATATTGAAAACTGAGTTATTTGTGTATAATGTTATTTAATTAATATTCCCTCTGGAAAAAAATAAATATAGTATATATTAATAATTATTTCTTGATGAGCAGTAATTGCAAAAACGCTTCGAAAACATAGTCTAGCATGTTTCTTTTAAATAAGCCGTTGACATATGTCTTTAATGACCTGTTATCAAAACGTAGCTGGGTTCTTTAGCCGTAGCTACGGGCGTCATTACATATACCATTATAGGAACAGGACAGAACAGATAGGAACAGGACAGAACAGATATTATATGGGCATAAACATAGCCGTGGTATATAAAACAATAAATGGAGGAATGTACAGACATCTGAAATGAAAGTTGTTGAGAAAAGTATGAACCATTCTTACATAACTAGGAGATTGTAATAATCGAGTCTACAATTTAATTGCGATGCCGAAAGGCAGCCCGTACCCATACGGCTTTGAAATGTGTGCATGATTGACTGCGGTCATGTGTTTCTATAACTACCGACTGCTACAGATTGTTTTGTTATCGCGTCTATTCTAAAATTCGCGAAAGTTATTCAATATTTATTACGGGTACCGATTTATTACTGTTTAAACTCCGTGTGCTGCTTTTGCATTTTTATTTTATATGCACATGTTTATGCAATAGTTCTTTGAAAGCGTTTTTCCATTAATCGAAAGGAGATAATTACAAGAACCAAATGCTGTACTGTATAATTGCAATAAGATTTCATGAAAGTTTGTTTATGTTGTGTTTTCTCGATTTCAGTAAGTATTTAAACGTGTTTACGGAAACGAAAATTTGCGCCCTTTCGATTTTGCCCATCGTTAGGATTTCCCAAATGCTAGTGACTTAGGTATACTTGATACACACAGACAGCATAAGGCGTGACGGTGTAGGGGTAACAAGTCGGCTTAAGAAATCCGAGTTCGACCCTTGGTAGAAGCGAACATGTCATTTTTTCTTTTTATTTCTTATCTTGTACTTAACGTGCTTTTGTTTTAAGTCCATTTTATATTATTATCCAGACATATTATCCCTTTGCCTGTTCTATATTTATTCCAAATTTAATACCTACCGAATATCCACGAACGAAATAGTTACAATGAAATATGATAGATGGGTCATTGTAGCCGTTTTAGAAAGTAAAGAAACATATGTATCCAATCCTATTAGCAAACAGAGCAGATCCTCATCAGACGGTGCATATAGGAGCCGTCTGACCTGGGTAATCTGTTTGCAAATGCGTGAAAATGCGTTTGTATGAGGGAAAGGGTTACATCCACACCTCGTCCCGTGTGTACTCCACACTTACACAAATGTCACCTTAACCTATGATCTACTGATGAACTGACGTCAACAAGTTAACAAGTGAATAACTGTTTAACCCTTTCATCGCCGCAGTCGCATACATGCATCACGGCAAATAGTGCAGTCCCAGATCAGACGCCGCCTTTTCAAGGCGGCGTCTGATCAGGGACTTCACTATTTGTCTCAATCTCTACTTCTATATATGTGCTTTATTCCTTTGAAATGTGCATTTGTTTATCTCATTTCCTTATTTTACTGAATGATTTAACAAACTTGGATTGTAGACGACAATCAGAAAGTTGGCGCCGAAAGGGTTAACCGTCACCTTCATTTGATAACTATACTAGTATAGTTGAATACAAACGTTTTATTACAAAGTAACTTTGCATAATAAAAAAAGCAAACACAACAAAACATCTCAAACACGAGCAACACATTCAGATAGTTTTGGCCGGATCCATAATGCAGGGCAGAACATAACAAAAAACTCACACAGTCCTGAGTTTTGTGCAACGCTTTGGTCCTGCATTACTCCACTATCTGTCTAATTTTGACTTCAGTCCTAGTTTTCATTTTAGTTAAGAAAGGTTTACCTGTATATGCTTTTCATATGTAAATGTTGTATACTATTTTTACTCTGTGTGACCCTGACCTTGACCTTTGACCTATATTTCAGAAAAATGTTTGTCCGGATCATACCACTGCAGCTGGACATACCAAAGCTGTGTTGCTGTTCGGGTGGCTCTTTGTTCTGTATGTAGTGTTTCCTGCATGACTCATATTTGTGCTTTTAATATAGGATGCATCGTGGGAAGGCGATGTGTCGCGTACTATTTTCAGGTCAGATTCTTTATGAATGGATCAAAATTGTACCGGCAACAAGGGTCAGATACTTCACATGTACATTCGAAATCCTTTTGATATTTCGCATGTGGCATAATCTAATGGTTCAGTACAAAGATTTTTCAAATAACATGTAGATCCGTGAGGTCAAAGTTGACCCTGCCCCAGGAGACATATATTAAGCATAGACGTACAACAACAAAAAACCCATCAGAAACATATAGTAATTTAAAAACAATACATTCTCACCACACATTTGAACAAATTCTTAAGTCTCAGGTGAGCCATAATGGAGTTCATAGTCCCTGCTTATTATATATTTTCACTAAAAATGCAAAACTCGAATATAAACAATCTGTTTACTTCAATACTGATGATTCTAGACATAGTAGGCTTCTGATTGGAAAATATTCAATTACAAATTCTCTCGATTTGAAAACATCTTCAGGACTAACAATGTACAATTGTCTTATTACCATGACAATTCCACTTACGTTATTCACTTTTGAATTAGTCCATTATTATGTTTGATTTATTCTATTTTTATCTATCATAATATAGATTTTTATTCTGCAAGTACAATATATAATCCACTCTTGGTTTACACTGCTGATCTTTCCTCCTGCTGTTTACATGTTAGGTAAACCCTAGCTTGTCTATAATTTAAACATATAACTCACTCGAACTGGTTTGTGTTGCTGACGAGCATTCCACATACTGAGACCAATTAGAATATAGAATAAAAACGCTTGAGCAAGGCATAAATTATATCCATTTAAACTGGTTTTCGCTATGGGTTGGCAGTGAATGCAAGTCCAGTGTGCAGACCAATTTAAATATAATTTAGTATATCCTTTAACGGACTATGCACAAAATATATCAGTATAATGTAGTTATATGTTAAAATACTTCAATCGTTGCAATATCAACGTGTAAGAAAGCATAGTCCTTATCCTGTTGCATGGTGTCTATTATTCTATTCGATGACTGGTATGTTGGGTCGCATTTTCTTTTTTCTTCCGGTATGTTCACGTTTCTGAAATCATATTACAGAGTATCATCTACCTTTCATTCGATATCGACCGAATAAAGACTTATTTTTTTTTTTTACAAATGTTGCATTTGGCTATTTATCAAGATGACAAAAAAGAGCAGAGCGAGAGTGGCTCCAAATGAAAACAGAGTGACAGTGACTCCAAAATGAGTCACAAAAATAACGAGTAACTCACCAGGGCCTACACACGTTGTGTGCAAGTAATGAAAATATATAGAAACTATTGTTGTGATTTGAATTAGTTTCAGGTTAAGAACAATAGCTACATGTAGCATGCTAATGTTTGACACATTATCCTCTAATGACGCATTTTTGCGCCTCTATAAAATTCCCATTTTGAAACCATTGTGATAAATAGAGCATTAATTTTGCTCCATAGGAGCAAATGCTCTATTTATCACAATGGTTTCAAGACTACACAATTCTAAAGCTTCTTTTCGGTAGATTTAATCAAATAGGTTGGGTCCAAAATATAGCCTAGGAGAGAACGACTTAAACATTCTATGCTAACTATGGTGAAGTGTGTCAGATTCTGAATTGATACGTGTAAAATCAATCTCTAAAACACTGTCCTAGATCCATACTGGGTAGGTAACAAACACTAACACCTGCACGTAACTTAATATGGTCATATTATTAAAGGCATTCGCCATCAAACAAGTTTGATGGCCAACGTATTAAAAGGTGTATTTTGGTGCATACATTTTCATACCAAAATATTTATAGTGTTTGTACTAATTTTTCAAATGTCTACTTTATGAATTAGTAAGTAACATGCCTGTTTTCACATACTAGTTCATATTTTTCAAAATGAGCTGTACATAATTTACTCCTAAGACAAGAAAGTGCATAGCTTTGATAACTATTTAAAATGTTAGCCTATGAGAAACGACATGAACGACATTGCATCAAGTTATCCGGAATGTTTATCCTTAAAATATTTAGACGTTGGAAAAGATATTGCAATTTGTGAATAACATTTAAAAAAGTTTGTTTCGATGTCTCTGATTATAACCGTTATAATCCACCAATGCTCTAAACTATGATGGCAGTTTTATACCTTAACCATAATAACATTACAATATATTCTATTGAACGTCTGTGACATTTGGCGAAATACAGTAAACCCCTTCTAATGCGACCACTTAATGAAAAAACATGGCTGTCTTCATAAGCAGATGGTTGCTTAATACAGGACGAAAGTTATACAGAAAGCTCCTATAGGAGCTTTCTGTATAACTTTCGTCCTGCATTAAGCTACCGCCTGCCTTGCCACTGTGAATTATGCCCCTTTTTGGTGATCGCATTAGAGGAATTTTACTGTATTTATATTTTCCCTAACGTTGCCGTGGGGTATTGTAAATGGATTTGACGTTCAAGTATGTTGTTATGTTAATATAAGACAAAAAGAATATATTGTTGTAATAAAATTTTTGAAGGGAGGTGATCCCCCGAGAGCAAAAATTGCAACACAAAAAGAGAAAATTGCAGACTCGGTTTTATTGAGTCTGTTCATGAGCAGTAATTGAAAGTGCAACACTGCTCACGCACCCTAGCACCGGCTTAAGCGGTATTCAATTTTCAGAACAAGAAGTACTGAAATTAATGATCTCGAAGGATCACCACCTAGGCAATAAATCAAAATTACACCGTCAACTGTTTTCAAAGGTGTTTCTCGCATAGATATTTAACATGGTGGCATCTTGATAAACACTTAAACTAATTTGAAATGACTAGTTGGCCCGAGCTACACACCCAGTTGTCTACTCCAGAAGAAGTTTGAATATTGGTTTTCCGAGCTGTTTTGTTTTCTCTGAGACTCGTTGATATTTCATTAGCGGGAATAATACGGAATATGGATATCACTCGGAAAGTAGTGTACTAATATTTCGCATACAAGTCATAGTATCATATACTGGCTTGTTCAATGCAATGCGTGCATCATTTACATTTAGAACATGCCGATAACAAGACTATGTTGCAATAATTTACTCATAACAAAATGTTATATAACTCTATGATAATAATCATCATTAGCCACGAGAACATGTGTTTATGTCATAGGAGTTGCTAAACTACATGCAGACTAAATTGAATTGATTGAGAGGCATATGTAAATATGTAAGAACATTAATGTGACAATGAGACGGTCATATTGATATTACTACAGTACAATACAGATCTGGCTCATCTTTTCATACGAAAACATATAATACTAGTACTTGCCGGAGACATTTTTTCGTCTTTCCAATCCCTTAACATTAAAATAACACATAAATAGTTTGTTTCCTGTTTATTACATCGTGCGAAGATGACTGCTAAGCAACAACAAGTGGGTTTGAAATTCGTTTGATACATTAGTTCACAATGTATGAGTTGTTATCCAAAATATTTTGGATAGTTTACTAGAGCCTGTGTCATCCATGTCGATCACATTAGGGAGTCACTGTACATCTGCCTACATGCTCATGTATTACTGCATGTATTAGATATACTCACAAAAATTGTATTCGACAGTAGAACACTTTGTTAATGTCGAATGAACGCTTAATGGTGTTCGCCTATCCATCTGTGCGAATTACCATCGTCTGAGATAAGTTGACTTGACACGTACGCACGCAGGCACGTACGAACGCACCACACGCACGCACGAACCCACCCACGTACCCCCATACACTTAGATATGTTTAACATCTTTAAAAGTTTATTCTATTACCGACTGTTGGAATGTCGTTCCATATACATTTGTAGAATTGTTTCGAAGGGCGATTGTACTTGCATGTTTTAATGCCTTTTTTTAGAAATGGTTTATCGGTTCTGTAACGGCAAAATATACTATTTCTTCCGTCATAAATTCTTTGTAGGGGAAATGATGTTACAGAGTGATCTGGTTTATAGTCAGTATGTTCTATGCAATCAGCAAAAGCATAGATGAAAGGTGTCCTGAACGTAACAATAAATCGACTCACGTCTATAATTTTCTCTAAGATTTTCGGACTGGATTCTTTTTATGGTCATAAACATATATGTCCGGGTCCAACACGATATCAAATAGTAAAATTGCGTTTGATTCTTTTCTATATTGTCTATTTGTCAATTATATTTGCTATAAAAAGATTGCTTGTAAATTAATGCTAAGGCTAATTGCAGTTAGCAGTACAACCTAATAGAATATAGTTTCCGTAGGGATAATGCTTTGAATGGTGGTCATCAATTTGAATAGTACAGCTTTCCAGCAATTGCCTTTTTGACGTAATTCAACATGTTTCAACGTCACTTAAATTCGGTATAAATATGGTTGTTCATATCAGTTTTGAAATGTGAATACCTTTGACAATAAATATCATATCTCAAACTGTTGATGTGATGAGTAATTGCTGTTTCTTTTTAAATTTAAGCCCTCTACAATTAATCAAGAGCTGTCAGAATCCGGGTCCAATGTTTTGAAAATTCTTTGTCCTGGTGAGTTCATTCTGAAGTATCTGATTGGACACAGTTTGGGAAAGGTTCAAAATCAGATGCTCAAGAATGAACTCAGACTCAAGCAAAACGTTTTATAACCTTGGGGAATGAACGCCTGGCTATTCATATTGCATTTTAAAGAGGGGTATTTGTTATTACTTGTGTTGCACGTCCATAGTCAAACCTACGTGGTTTTTTTTTAATGTTTAATTGTCTACCTTTCTCTGTTTTAACTTTTCCCAATCATGGTACGGACAATATAAATCGGGAATAAACCCATAAATATTACTCTTCGGCTCAATGCTCTACATCCTTAAATTGGTATTCATTGAAACATCTCGAATAACTTTCGGAATTATATTCAAAACAAAAAGGGAAACTCAACGTTTACTGCTGACAGGGTGGGTGTTTTTCTACAGTGAACATTCTCCTAATATATTGCATCCCTATATGAAAGTTCACTGGACTATCTACATTACCTTCAAACATTTAAGGGGATAATAATCCTGTATTTATTTAAAGACGTTTTCGGTAGTACTTTCTGTGCATCTTTTTGCGCATCCAAGGTAGATAATCATTACACAGAATGTAGTTGTATAGTAATCGGAAAATGTTACGCAAAGCCACGAAACAAATAATAAGCCAACAATATCGAATGAACGGGCATTTTGCGAAATAATCTGAGAGAGAAAGGTTCAGAAGGATGAATGACACTTGCAGTTGATTGCGGAGGTCGTGATGGTGTATATAATTTATTGACTGAGAAAGTGAATGGAAAAGTGAGGGTTACTTCAGCAAACAGAATATTAGAAAATGTATTCAAATTTTATCCCCGAAATTCGATTCGAATCTGTAACCATCTCCAGTCTGTGTGTACATTGCATACATTGATAACTCTTGAATGCAAATTATAGTTCATGTTCACAGTCAGGAATATCTATTCGATACTTTCCCCACAACTTATACAAGAAAAAGAGATATTATTCCACTTTTTAGTGGGCTTAAAATTATTGACAAGGTGGTTGTTATTTAAGCACAAACTGTCTAATAATATGTAGCGAACTAATTAGGATTATTTTATTCTGTATGTTTGAAAATGTTTAATTTTTTTATGATGTTCACTACTTTTTGTATTATTGGTTAATTGGTTACCATGGAAACCACGGATTTCTGAAAAAATGTAGAACGTCAACCTAAACCTTTCAGTGTATAATTTTAAAAAAAGTATATATATATTTTCTTTCATAATTTATATATATTTATATATGTATAAAATGTCATTCTGACAGTTTTGGCACATACGGTTACCATGGAAATTGCCCTTTTACAAAACATCTAACACGTCAACATATATTGTTCTTTTTCTTTTTGAATTCACCATTATATTTTACCTAATATATAAAAAAAATTGGAAAATTCTATAGAAGGAATTTTCAATATCTTTATTTGTTTGCAGAATACGTGCTTATTTTTTTCATTTTTTGTCGAATGACGAAATATGAAAAACTTATTTTGTAAAGAAAAATGTTCAGATTACTATTTGTTCATGCAGTATAAAAACCAGAAATGTATGTGTAAATTCATGTTTGTATATTATAATGCTTTTGGTTCAATTTTATTATATTTAAAAACGTGTAGTCATTTTGACAGTTTTGGCACAAAAGGTTACCATTGAAACTGCCAATTTACAGAAAATCTAACACGTCGACATATATATTTCTTTTATTTTTGAATGCCCCATTAAATTTTACCTTATATACCAAAAATTTAAAAAATTCTACGAAAGGATTTATTTTCCATAAAACTGTAGAAAATGTCCTTAACATAGAGCTACGGCTTATGCACAGTGAAATCCTTTAAATGCCATTCATCCGTATATTTATTATTATTATTATTATACCACATTTATATAGCGCTCGTTTCACACAGGATTTGTGCGTTCAAAAGCGCTTCACATAGATACATTTTATGTACAAAACAGGGTATATTCAATGTATAATTATAGAACATTTAAAATGTTTATATTTAATACTTACACTTTGTATAAATAAGAATAATAATAAAAAGAATATCTCTTTATATATTCAGAATACGTATACTGACTTTCATTAGAAAGACCGGATGGTGTTACCTTATAGATATGCCCTTTTTACGCATTCGCAAACAAGTAAGACCTAGTTCAGCCGTCTGATCGGATTTTGTTCTAATTGCTTATGAAATAATATTGATTTGATTTTACAGTTTTATTTGTCATTATAAAATTTCAGTTAAAGAATATTCATGTCGTCATTACTTTTTACATGCATACTACATCTGCTGTTATTGTACACTGTACGTCATCTCTATTTTATCTATATACATTAAAGTTCACTGAAATATTTACAATACATTTGGAGTTATAACTGTAAAAGACATGCTAGACGTAGGTAGGCGGTAATAAAACCTTACCATATTTTATGCGAGACATTTGCATTTGGTCTGGTTACACTTGCACATTATGTCAAAGATAAATACACTTCAGGGAAACCACAAACTTTAATGTGTCCGTTGTTATCAATGCGTTCTAGAATGACGTTAATCTCTACAATACTGTATTAGGCATGTTACATTATGCTATACTGGTATTTAGGATCTAACATTAGACATTATATCAAACAGACTGTGCCCTTGAGAGCCGTTGCACGTAATGGTACCAAATGAACGTATTTGAAAGCGGTTTAACTGTTTCAGTAGAAAGAACTTTAGATTTGGGTAAAAGTTGAAATGATGTTGATTCCTTGAATAATCAAGATTATTTTACTACTAGAACATAGAAGTCAAGAGATTGTTAAAATTGAAGCAATTCAAGTCACTTTGACGACATCTTTAAAATCTTCTGTAGCGGTGAACATAATAAGAGAATTGCAAAAGTTATGTTGGAGTAATATAACGAAATATTTAAAACAATTGTTCGGCATGAAATATCAGAGCCGGCGATATGAGCACATGAGTTTAAACTATACACATAAATGTACATAAACAGCACAGACATGTGCACCCTCTCTTTATACGTACATTGTATACATATATCATGAGCTGTATCATATGTATACATAAAGAGGAAGTCTCTAGCGTTTTTCAAAAATACCTAAAATATACAAAAACACATGTTTATATGCTGAAAAGTAGTTTATCGCATGAAAACATATTGAATAAATGTTGAAAATGACAAAAAATCATTATGTTTGATATCGACGATCCTGATTTTATTCTCCGATGTTTCAGGTTTATTCGGGTCGGGTTTTAGTTTCGTATCAGTTCGCGCTAATCTCGTCTCTCCGACCACTTCCGAAAAAAGCCGTTACGTAAACAATGGAGAGATCGGGTGATCATCGGCAAAACGCGGAAAATTTGAACAGAAAAGGCCGATAATACTTTGTTGCAGAAAAAAATATAAGTATTGGTGAAATCGGTTTATTTTGTATCAAAGGGGAATTTTTCGATATAAGTTATTTTATATACGATTGGTAGTTAACAAAATAACCCTTTCAACACTACATTTCCAGAGTTGAATAGTCCATCTTTGTTTATAACTTTATTAGTTAGATTCAATAAGTATAAAACGGTAAAACTTGCCGGAGTATTCCGAAGGACAAACAGTGCAGACCCTGATCAGAAGGCTCATCTAGGCTCCCTCTGATATGGGTCTACATCGTTTCCCGCATTCAAGAGATTACTTTTTCTGCCACACTGTGACTTTACGTTGATATCATAATTGTATGTGGTAAGTAATAAGTGTAGCTTGTAAAATACACGTATCCGTTATATTATTAAACCATGTATGTCATTATACATTCATGGTTTTATAAGTACATTGTATGTATGCTAAGAAATACGCACAGTTGTAAGGTAAGGCACATTTAATAGTGATGTTACCACACACGTGCTCGTCTAGACACGTGAAACCCACTCCGTATATTTAGAAATATCAAAGGCGGTATCATATGACTGAGTGTGTTGGCGAGTTACAAAATTTGATACTGGATAATATGTTTATAATATCGTATTGCAATGAATACAGTTTATATCGTGCTTGGAAAGATGCAGTTAAGGAAATTAATGTATGGACGAGATAGTTAAGCACACACATTTTGTAGAGAAATATATTCTGAAAGTGGGTGATCCTTCGAAAACAAAAGTAGCAATGCAAAAAGAGAAAATTGCAGACTCGGTTTTATTGAGTCTGTTCATGATTAGTAATGAAAAGTACAACACTGCTCATGTCCCCTAGCACGTGTCATGTCATGTTCAAAACTTATACCATCAAAACTAATGATCGCGAAGCACCAGAAAATATAACAACACTGAGATTGAAGTACGGGGCGACTTTTTACGGCCGCCACGCAAACACTTTACACCTGTTGGGATTGGTAGGGTATGGGGGTAAAGGTCTAGTCATTATAACTAAATACTAGACTAAATCGATTCTGATCATTGTCAATGTCACAGAAAAATGTTCTCCTTTTGATGCCACGTCCCTGTCATTCCTTTGAATTGTCCACTGTCAAAAGTAAGTTTGTCTACTCAAGAATGTTCCCGTTGAAAGTTGTTTAATGTAGTACAAGCAAGGTTTTACGCAAGTGTAAAATGGCTGCCTAACCTATCTTTAAGCAGGATAGAAGAAAAAGATGGAGCAATATTGTTTAGTATTTTTAACCAACAGATACATGGGGAAATATGACTATATACATTAATAGCGGAAAAAGGGGGGATGTTCTAATGAGCGATTGCGCATAATATTCGCGTATACACATTATACCAATGATACACATTGCATCACAGATCAATAGTATTCACTTGCTGAACCACACTGACGTAGAAACCATTATCACATCACTGTTCACAAGTAAAATTAATTTATGATAAATCGCAAAGCTTCTAGCACCTTACGAAATTCACCAACACATTTCACATAACTACTGGTAAATAGGCATACAGACTCCCATACTTACAGCAAAGAAAAACACCACACCAGGCTTTGGATTCGAACTCACGACCCATACAACGTAAAGCATGTGCTCTACCAAACAGGCTATTGCCGCATACGTGTGCATGTGTACCCGCTATACACGAAGCTCGTACCAGCGAAAGGTATTCATTTCCAACTAAACAACCGATCATCCAAGACTTAAGTCTACCTTTAACCCATTCCCTCATAGGCTATTTTTAGATACAACCTCTTTGTATAAATCTACCGGAAAGGAGCATTAACTAGAGAAACAGGATATTTTTGAATGTTGTAGCTTGAAACCATTGTGATACATGTAAATAGAGCATTTGCTCCTATAGGAGCAAATGCTCTATTTATCACAATGGTTTCACAAAGTGACTTTTACAGAGTCGTCAAAAGTCGTCAATATGAGGGAAAGGGTTAATAGTTTACATGAAAGTATTCGAGTAGGTCGACTAAATGCCCTGTTTCACTAACACTGCCCCCAATTAACAACATGCTAGTATAAGTTATACATTTAGATGAAAACAAATCAAGGCACAATGGTGAAATGTGCAAAATGGGTCACCTGAAAACAAAACCACGAGTAAAAGGTCTCATAACTTTATAAAAGTGTAAACAAAGAACAGTTTTAAACCAAAAGCACGTAAAGGGTGCTAAAAATGAGAGAAGATAAAGAACCCCGAACTAAGGTTTCCTAAGCCAGTGTTATAACCACTGGACCGCGCTGACAGCTATGATTGGTCTCTACTTAACTGAAGAATAAAACAACTCAATAGTAAATGCAATACCAGACGAGCGGTTTATTTGACTGAGCCAGCGTACAATGGTGTCACATGTGAACAATAACAGCAGCATAGACTAACGAGCTCTATATCAATATAGAGTAGTAACAAAATAAATAGCCAACCATCTGCGATGAAGCGAATACAGTATTTCGCTAAATAAATTTGAAAAAATGAAATATTTTTTTTTTGAAAACTTAAGACAATCTTAAGACGCCAAAACAAACCTAACACCGACCTGACTCGCCCAGAAAAAACCCAGAGAATTTACTCTGGAAGTCTGTGTCCGTTTGTCACTATCTCTTAAATACAAATGTTATTGAAACTTACAGAGATAGCTGTCAGATCGAGAACGTTGGACCACATTCCTTACGGATAATTGGCTATAAGTACAAAATAACCCTATATGCCTGTTCTTTTAAAAAAGAAAAAATATATAAATATATCAGTCACTCTCAGTTACACGCGTTTACTTAAAATATTTAAGTAGCGAACAATGCAGACTATATATATGAATTTCGAAAATGTTGCTTGCTCTGCGTCGTCAGGTAGAATGAACTAGCCACTGGGCAGTCCCTAATACACGCACGAGAATCACGTGCGCATACAAACCAACTGCCCGTAACCTACAGTAACCACTGTATATTTCGGACACGTAACGCTAAAGACAAATATTTCACGCTATACTAGCGAAACGCGTGAAATAAATAGTCTCTTCTTAACTGAAGAATAAAACAACTCAATAGTAAATGCAATACCAGACGAGCGGTTTAGAATACGAAAAGAACGGGCTTGACAATGGCAGAAAGAACAAACTGTGTAATTAATAAAAACTAAGCAAAATCTAAAGAATTAAGGATTTCGTTACAACAAGTCTCCTCTCCGAGGAGTCTGCGACATAGCCATCTTTGCTATTCTCGCCTTTCCATCTACCATGCCTCTTCCAACAGCGATCATTTACACCAGCATTTGCGGCGGCTGTTGCGCCCCCTGACCTTAAAGAGTGTAGACCTATGTTCGAGTCCCCAACAACTTCCTTCAAACGTTTAAGCAGACTTTCTCTAGTACGCGCATAACTGAGAGGCTTATTTTTGTGAATAAGACTACATGTCTCTTTTGAGCGGTAACAGGGTCTAAACAAAAATACATCATCTAAAATATTGATTTTCGCAACATCAGTATAACGCCTTAACATAACGTAAGGACAAGCTTTTGACATGCCTTTTGCAATAACAACTTCATTACCTTGTCGATACTGGTCAGTTTTGCTTTTTCTAATATATATGGAAAAATGATCACTGGCAAACTTTATATCACAGCAGCGGATATTTATAAGCTCATCAAACCTTAAAAACCCTGAGAAAGCCATTAAAATCATGCACAAATCACGAATTACCAACACATCATAACTGCAAGCGTTCTTTTCACAAAGGGAAATCAAAGCATCTTTGGATATAGGTTCCTTTTTGGAGCCCGGTTTGCTTAACTTACGTTTTGCTGCTTCAAGTAAATTTTTCACAAATGAATTGTCTGTAGGATCAGGCAAATTACGTGAAGAATGGGCCCACTTTATTCTATAAACAGTTGAAGATATTACCGAGCTGGAAACGCCTGTATCCATAATGTCTGTTAGGTAAAGTGCGACGTGAATAGGCGAAGCAGGGATAGCTGAACCACCTTTTGAAGATATAAACTGCTCCCACTTCCTAAAATAACTGATGTATTTAGCGTTTGTGCTGTCACTTTTGGCTGCCACCAGAAAATTCGCCATTTTACTCGCCAAATCTCCAAACTTTGACACATCGACGCCGCTCTTTTGGACCTCCTCGTCTATGGCACCCTTGATGCTCAGGACTGCAGAATAAATATTAATATCAAATCACTGGAAACGCAATGCCATGAACCCGAATTTAAGCGGCCTACCGTCAAAAATGCCATTTCGGCCTCTACCCCTTACCACGAGGGATCCCGGCTTAAATACAACTATGTCACTAACAAAATCTGCTTTATTGTGCTTGTCCGGAAATATGACTGGCCAAAAAGGAGCAGATCTCCATACAGGCACCAATAAAGTACATATACATTTTTCGACAGAAATCTGTCTTAAACATTTCAACACCAAACGTGGTGGTGGGACCAGCCAACCGTTTTCTCCCTGCCAGTCACAAGAAAAAGCATCAAGACCCGCTGTGCCCGGACACCAGTACTTAGAATAGAACTTCTTGCATTTCTTATTGTAACTACATGCAAACATGTCACACGTGTGTTGACCCCATTTATAATCTAATTCTTCAAAAATATGGCATTTTATTGACCAATCGTCACTGTCTGTACATCTACTTAAAAAATCTGACTCAACATTGTTCTGTCTTGGGATCCATATCGACCCTAAACTGATACTTTTCTGTCTGCATGCATCATTAACGCTTACAGCAATATTCTGTAAACTACTCTTTCTGCTACCAATTTTCAAAATGCTAGCTGCATTCTTGTTATCTGTATATAAAGAGACACTGTGCCCTTCCAGGCTACCCAAATTACTCTTCAGAACCCTGTGAATAGCTTCGAGTTCTCGCCAAGTAGAACTCAGCCCACACTCGGACTCGGACCAACAACCTATGACCTGACTGTCATCATCACCTTCTATGTAACCCCCAAATCCAGCTCCGCTGGCGTCACAAAAGACGACTGGCTGTACCGCCAAGTTTGGGTTTTCATTCACCTGAACAGAGTTGATATTTGTTCTGTTCAATGATCTGATATTCAAAGACCAGAACTCAATCTCATCTAGAGCCCGTGAACTTATCATAATAGGGGCGTCCCAACTAGCTCGACTGAGTACGCACTGATAGAGCGATCTTGTCCTCAATCTTACCTCTTGTCCGACAACACTCTGCATGGAGATCAACTGACCAACCAAACCTGCGATCCTTTTAACAGGAAACATTATTTGACCCCTACGTAAACCGCTGAGTAATAGCTCTAAACTTTTCTCCAGTTTCTTTAAGCGTTCTTTAGTTACACAGAAATAACCATCGCGCATGTTCCAAAAATATCCTAACCAAGTTAAGGCCTGACATGGTACCCACGTGCATTTATCTTCAGCAATTATAAAACCAAACTCTGCCAAATCTACATGTACGTAGCCAGACGCCTCTAAAGCAGTTTGGTACGAGCCTGAATCCCCTAACCCGTCGTCAAGGAAAACAACTACCCGTAACCCACGAGCTCTCCATTTTTGTACGATTACCCTGAGTAATTTTGTAAATATAAACCCGGCTGTAGACAAACCAAAAGGTAAAACATGAAAAACATAATACGTGGTTTTACCGTTCGATCTCCACGCGAACCCAAGAAATTGCCTATGATCTGGATAAATCATAATATGATGATATGCACTTCTAATATCAAAGCAAAACATGAAGTTCCCTTTTCTAAACATCTGCCTAGCTACCGAATGATCTTCAAAACAACATTTGATCTTGAATAATTCCATATTTATATGACGACAGTCCAAAACTAACCTTCGTTTCCCGGATTTACCATGAGCAACTGTCAATGGATTGACAACATGAGGCGCCTGAGCAACTTCAGAAATACGACTCTTTTCAATTAACTTTTCAATTTCCTTTGACACAAAATCAGAATTATCTCTCGCCGATTTGTTATTTTTTAAAATAACCTTTCCAGGTAACACCTTAAACGGGATCTTATAACCCTGACTTACCACATCTAATATGTAATCGTTTGCGCCCGCTTCCTTCCAATGATCTAAATGACTTTTTAACTTACCAACTGGTGTAACTGGATCTGCGTCTTTGAGTGGTGCTACTTCGCGCTTTAAAGAACTACAAACTAATAAGCTACTTATCTGCTTATCCCTAGGTACTGCTGCAGAACTCGCCTCTGACGTCGTGGCTTGACACTCCTGGCGCCAATGCCCTGGACGTCCACAACGAAAACAAAGCCCTGGTCTCCTTGCGTTGATCGGCTTCTGGCTAGTCTGTTCGAATCCCTGGGATGACGTCTGCATAGATAACGGTACCCTTGCCACGGAATAGGGAATAAAACGTCTCGCTCGAGCATTCTTTTCCTGTTGCAGCTTACGACTAGCCTTTACTTGCGCCCGGTAAATCTTCTTCTCATCATCTGAGTCTTCTGCCAAAGGATGAGCCTCATACTCTTCCACAACCTTCCAACCGCTTTCGGAAGAGTCTGCTAACTTAATAAGTTTCTGTCTATGTGCCAAAATGCCCATACCTTCAGAAATGCTCTGTTTGGCAGACTGAACAGAGTCCCAGGATCCAGTCTCTAAGGCATCTGTCACATGACCGCCCGCAGCTCTCATATGGTCCACAACTTGGGAGTTGACCTTGTGCTGCTCGCCATTGCCCTTTTTTTCGAAAACTGTACTTCTCTGCAGGCTGGACTCTTTCCTGTATTTTTGTAAGCTCAGACTGAGTAAGCTGGCGTTGAGAGCTTAACACTCGCTGCTCGAAAGCCTCGAATTTGGTAGACATAAGTTGCTCCAGCCTAGACAACATCTCATTTTCCGACATGGCCGACGTACTTGCTGACCGCGTGTTAAAATCTACTTGTGTATGTTAAACAGAAGAAATTCAATGTTGCTTGCTCTGCGTCGTCAGGTAGAATGAACTAGCCACTGGGCAGCCCCTAATACACGCACGAGAATCACGTGCGCATACAAACCAACTGCCAGTAACCTACAGTAACCACTGTATATTTCGGACACGTAACGCTAAAGACAAATATTTCACGCTATACTAGCGAAACGCGTGAAATAAATATAACAGTGATTTAATCAATTATACATAATTCACTAGCATTCACTGAAAAGGGGTCGTAGCAGAGAAGAAAAAAATAACTCAGACAAAAATATATGCTCTCGCTGGAAAAAAAATATATGACTGAAAATAAATAAATAAATATATATAAATAAAACCTAGTCTCACAGTAAACCATGATCATTAAAACTCATGGCTTTTATAGAAACACAGGATTACAGTAAATCATGGTCAAAATGCAAAGCCGTATCACCGCAGCCCAATCATCTTTAGTTCCCCCCAACCAGGAGTGCCATATCTGGCATCAAATAAGCATACAATCGATGACAAATACAGGTATCGACACTCAACTAAACATGGCTGTAGTTTCCTGTCATCAAGGTTTGACATAATATTTGTTTGAAACGAAACTTAAGCATTCATGTTGGTTAATGTGTTATGCCAGTGTACTTCATTTGCTCCATATCATTATGATCTATTTCATATTTACTCAAGGATTTACAAATAGGAAAAATCACATGAAAATCTATTCAGATGTGATATTATATATGCAAAAGACGAACGGGTTTTGCAAAGGCTTTTGAGATGTATCAACAATGTGACTTTCAAAAATATATAATGGCGTTGAACATACGCATGCACCTATTGTCAACTGTTTATAGGTATTGTTATGATGTCGTTAAAGCATACCGACATAATTCGTCATTGGCTGAAAAATCATACAAATCTGATAATGATGTTTTGTATTTGTACTGCGTCCAGCCCAATATCAATAAAATGATTCCACGAACATCCATTTATTTGATTTTCTTCTATAAATGTGTCTGTCCATTTCTGTTCTTAACTCTTTCGCCCCCAAACAATTTCGTCTGCTGCAAAATGTGTCTTCTGCTACAAATTTCGTTTGTTTAACTGACCCCGCACTTTTCTTTCGAAAAACACAAGAAACAGGTGGCGTCTCCTCAGGATACAACCTCGGTTTTATAGGTATTCACATATGCACTATTTGCAGCGAAAGAGTCAAGATAACTGGGGATAGTCAACTTGAGCAAGTCACACATACAGGGATTTCAACTTGTTTAATGTTTCACTGATTGCTGTATGCCCAGTAGACAAAGCAAAAGCCGATGCATTTTAGTTGCATCAAGTTACCCAGGCGTGTTTTACTGTTTGACCTTCACACCAATATCAGCAAATTGACTGGCATCGGTGTCTTATCAGGACACAAGCTGTTTGACACTCTGTCCATAGTATCTGACATAAACTGCTTGATGCTCTGTCCACAGTAGCTGATACAAGCTGCTTGATGCTCTGTCCATAGTATCTGCCACAAGCTGTTTGACGCTCTGTCCATAGTATCTGTCACAAGCTGCTTGATGCTCTGTCCATAGTATCTGACATAAGCTGTTTGATGCTCTGTCCATAGTATCTGATACAAGCTGCTTGATGCTCTGTCCATAGTATCTGACATAAGCTGTTTGACGTTCTGTCCATAGTATCTGCCACAAGCTGCTTGATGCTCTGTCCATAGTATCTGACATAAGCTGTTTGACGCTCTGTCCATAGTATCTGATACAAGATATTTGACATTATGTCCATAGTAACTGATACAAGCTGTTTGAAATCTCTGTCCACAGTATCTGATATAAGCTGTTTGAAAGCTCTGTCCATAGTATCTGATACAAGATGTTCGACACTCTGTCCATAATAGCTGATACAAGCTGTTAGACGCTCTGTCCATAGTATCTGATACAAGCTGTATGACGCTTTGTCCATAATATCTGAAAATCTTGATGGAATCGGAAGTAGTTAGCACTGCACCACATTCAACTTTCAGCAGGCACCAGATCCAAGTTTCAACAGACACCAGATCTGAGCTTCAGCGGACAATTATCAAATCGGAACAATGTTTAAAGCATAATGCGTAACCAATAAATAGACACATGGAAACCACTGACTCAGCAGTTTGGGTTTTGAAGTAAAAATTTTGTTGCAACGTTAAGAATTGTGTCTATCTCTTATTCACATTATATGTCTCCCGGTGGCCCGTTCTCTCCATTTGTTTGAAAACGGGTAGACTTGGGCTGTATATCATTATGCTTCCTTGCACATAAACTAATACCGTTGTGTTTTATGGCCTAATATAGAGACAATCATATGGGATTGCTCCGTGAAAGTAATATGTACGTTCACACATGCAAGTGTGAATGTACATACCACTTTCATAAAACAATCCCATATGAGCAATCCAAGAGCCTAGGCATTTTTTGAAAATATAATTGAAATATATGTTCCTTGCCAACAACTATGTAATACTGCTCATTAGCATCGCCTCTCTGTTAGGCTTTGATTGTGAATTACATTTTGATAGAGCAGTATGCATAAAACGCGTATCTACAGTATGAATCATATGCGTATCTACAGTATGCACCATACGCGTATCTACATTATGCATCATACGCGTATCTACAGTATGTATCATACGCTTATCTATAGTATGCATCATACGCGTATCTACAGTATGCATCATACGCTTATCTATAGTATGTATCATACGCATACTTACAGCATGCTTCATACGCATATCTACAGTATGCATCATACGCGTATCTACAGTATGCATCATACGCGTACTTACAATATGCATCATACGCGTACCTACAGTATGAATCATACGCGTATCTACAGTATGCATCATAAGCGTACTTACAATATGCATCATACGCGTATCTACAGTATGCATCATACGCGTACTTACAATATGCACCATACTCGTATCTACGGTATGCATCATACGCGTATCTACATTTTGCATCATTCCGATTCATACGCGTATCTAGAGTTTTGGCATGCGACTGTGCAAAGTATCGGATTTTCTGAAATCCGTCGAAACTCCATCTTTCAAACCGGCCCGAACAAACGACACTCGTTTTGTATTTACGTGGCTTCCACACTAACTTCAATCTACAACTATGCAATGCATGTTGACCGACGGTGTCCCTTCAAAGGCCACTTTGTGGACATATGTCTTAAACACAGACAATAGTCTAGCTACAATATTTATATCAGTGTCTGCTTCTTTTGATACAATGTAATTTATAAATGCGCGCATACTTTATGGCGCGACCATATATCATCCAGGCCCGTAGCCACGCTGGGGCACATCGATGGACTTACCTCTGT
Source organism: Azorinus chamasolen (assembly GCA_963576725.1). Classification (NCBI taxonomy): domain Eukaryota; kingdom Metazoa; phylum Mollusca; class Bivalvia; order Cardiida; family Solecurtidae; genus Azorinus; species Azorinus chamasolen. The sequence goes on along the minus strand of OY755242.1, from coordinate 49,712,989 downwards.
TAACATTTGAGAAATTAAAAAATCAGATTATAGATATAGGATACTGTAAAAGCAGTTGATTGCTTAATGCAGAGCAAATCTGGAGAAAAAAATCACAAAAGTGGCAAAAGTCACATTTGTTCTACATTAGGTTACCACGTGTTTTAAACCTTTAAACCCAGACTTCTGTTGAATGGTTGTGTTCGCGAGGCTTTAACTGTATCTTACTCCTATAACAAATAATACACGTAAAATAGATATAATTACGCAAAGAAGTCTTTCAGACATTAAAAATGACAAGTTGTGAATGAAGTCTGCCAATTCTATGATGTTCATTTTTTATGGAGAGTCTTTGTCACTTAACTCTCATAATTTGTCTGTGCTCTAAGGTCCGGTTGTAAGGTGGGCTCTAGGAACGTTATGCAGAAGATCATCAACTTATTTATGATTAGAAATACAAGTCATATTTACAAACAGTTCAGATCAAGGTAAATCGGCTTCTCGTAAGGGTTCAAGCTATTTCACACTTAGTTAAGAATTTCTTTAAAGTTTGTGTCATGACACTTGGTCATAGATTCTCTTAACCCCTTCCCTGATAAGGACGACTTTTGGCGACTCTGTAAAAGTCACTTTGTGAAACCATTGTGATAAATAGTGCATTTGCTCCTATAGGAGCAAATGCTCTATTTATCACAATGGTTTCAAACTACAAAATTCTAAAACTTTCCTTTTCTCTAGTTAATGCTCCTTTTCGGTAGATTTATTCAAAGAGGTTGTATCTAAACATAGCCTATGAGGTAATGGGTTAAAGTTGTGTCATGAAACTTGGTCAATGGTTGCTCTAAACTTGTGTCATAACACTTGACCAATAGTTGCTCTAAAGTTGTGTCATGACAATTGGCCAATAGTTGCTCTAAAGTTGTGTCATAGCAATTGGCCAATAATTTGTCTAAACTTGTGTCGTGACACTTGACCAATAGTTGCTCTAAAGTTGTGTCATAGCAATTGGCCAATAGTTTGTCTAAACTTGTGTCGTGACACTTGACCAATAGTTGCTCTAAAGTTGTGTCATAGCAATTGGCCAATAGTTTGTCTAAACTTGTGTCATGACACTTGACCAATAGTTGCTCTAAAGTTGTGTCATAGCAATTGGCCAATAGTTTGTCTAAACTTGTGTCATGACACTTGACCAATAGTTGGTCTAAAGTTGTGTCATAGCAATTGGCCAATAGTTTGTCTAAACTTGTGTCATGACACTTGACCAATAGTTTGTCCAAACTTGTGTCATGACAATTGGCCAATAGTTTGTCTAAACTTGTGTCATGACACTTGACCAATAGTTTGTCTAAACTTGTGTCATGACAATTGGCCAATAGTTTGTCTAAACTTGTGTCATGACAATTGGCCAATAGTTTGTCTAAACTTGGTCAATGGTTGCTCTAAACTTGTGTCATGACACTTGACCAATAGTTTGTCTAAACTTGTGTCATGACAATTGGCCAATAGTTTGTCTAAACTTGTGTCATGACAATTGGCCAATAGATTGTCTAAACGTGTGTCATGACACTTGGCCAATAGTTTGTCTAAACCTGTGTCATGACACTTGACCAATAGTTGCTCTAAAGTTGTGTCATGACACTTGGCCAATAGTTTGTCTAAACCTGTGTCATGACGGTTGGTTAATAATTTGCCTAAACTCGTGGCATGACACTTGGCCAATAGTTTGTCTAAAACTTCTGGCATACCCCTTGGTTAATAGTTTCTCTAATTTTCCTAATCCATTTACATCCAATGTCGCATGAATGCACCACGACAATAAGTGCAGTCCAAGATCAGACGCCGTCTTGAAAAGGCGGCGTCTAATCAGGGACTTCACTTTTTGTCTCAGTCTCTATATCTGTAGTTTATTCCTTTGCAATTTAAAATTATTTATATCATTTCCTTTTCCTTAATTTACCGAAATGTTTTAACAAAAATTGGTTGCAGACGACAATTAGAAATTTGGCGCGAAAAAGGTTAACAGCTTAATCGAATGAGAAGTAGTCAAACTGTCACCATATCAAAGTATGAGCAGACCTTTGTTACAGCGCGGGGTAACAGTGAGCAGACCTTTGTTACAGCGCGGGGTAACGGTGAGCAGACCTTTATTGCAGAGCGGGTAAACGGTGAGCAGACGTTTGTTACAGCGCGGGGTATTGGTTAAGGTGCCACATTCTGCCAATGTACTAATAAAATACAATTATAGTCTTGCACTAGGAGCTGTCGTTAACGTGCCTAACTCGTTGAATGCGAAAAACGAATCGCCTGTCATTTGCAGACTATGTAGACCAAGAATAGTGTTACGTTTCTCAATAAGGGCGGGGGAGTTTACTAACGACTAGACACAGGCGCAGTTGTCGGGGATCTTATACTGGCGACGTAGAAACTGAAAGTAAAAATGTGATTGAACAAAGTAAACAAAACAACCATTTCAAGTCGAAGTATGGACACATTCTATCGAAACAATTAATCCGATAAGATTATGCAAGTGATTTATAAGATAACTACCTCCTTGCAACTCTATTATGCTATCAATATATTCCTTTCAGATTATTCTTTGTATGCAACAGCAAATTCGTACAACGAAAGCACGCGTAAACGTCACTCGTAATAATCGCAAGTTCGTGATATTCACACGCGCCGCAGTAACAATCAGAACTAAAAAGGTTAATTACTATTTTAATCCATCTCACTGACTGACATTTGAAAATAGCCTGGATCCAGATACGATGTCGAATAATATATAATCTCAGTAGTGTCTCAAAAGCTTAAATAATTTTAGCAGACCTTATTTTTGCAGCATGAGGGGAGGTACGAGTGCAGTTGAGTACCAAGAGTTGAATTGATTGTCCTGCGTTTATTGATATGTTTATACGATTATAAGATTTATCATTGTAATAAAGCCAAGACATCGACGCAACAAAGCAATATTACGGTATTACACCATGAAACCGCTCGTTCAATATTTTCGCACGGAATCATCCAACACAGATAGTACTGGATTAACCCTTTGTCGCATGAATATTCATGTAAGAAATAATAAAGATATGAATATTAATTGGATGAATGTTTTAACCCATTACCTAATAGGCTATTTTAGATACAACATATTTGAATAAATCTACCGAAAAGGAGCTTTAACTAGAGAAAATGAGACTTTTAGAATTGTTTAGTATTGAAACCATTGTGATTAATAGAGCATTTGCTCATATGGAGCAAATGCTCTACTTATCACAATGGTTTCTCAAAGTGACTTTTTACAGAGTCGTCAAAAGTCGTCAATATGAGGGAATGGGTTAATGGCATAATGGACACGAGTATACTTTACCATTGCATTAGCTTTATAATCAAATCGAATCAAATCTATATTATGTTCCTTAAGCAAACGGAGCAGACCATTATCAGACGGCTCCAGCAGGTGTTGTCTGATCTGAGTCTACTCTGCTACATTGCTCGCAAATGCACGGTGGAGCCTTTGTATGAGGGAAAAGATAGAGACTTTGAAATGACGATTTTGCTATTTCTTCAATTGTCTTTACAGGAAAAAATTGTAGTATCATTTATCACAGCTAATTATTTCCAGACGACTCGACATGAATTATAAAAGAATTCTATCCGGGCCTTGAGGTATGTTTGCTAATAAAACGTACCGTGAATTGATTCGCTGAGGCACATTTACTGTAGAACCCCTCTAATACGACAACTTAATGAATAAACATGACTGTCTTCATAAGCACGTGGTTGCTTAATGCAGGACGAATGTTATACAGAAAGCTCCTATAGGAGCTTTCTGCATAATTTTCGTCCTGCATTAGGCTACTACCTGCCTTTGTCAATGTGAATTATGCCCGCAATAAGCATCTTACTCTGGATTAATATCAGTGCTACGTATGTTTACAACAATACCTTATGAATCCTACGTGATTTTATTGTAACCTTTATACAACTATTCGCGCTCTGAGACGCATTTGCACACAACTTTAAAGCATATGCAACTCCGAGGAACTCTTTTTCTGATGGGGATCTAAAGCACAGTAAAACCCCTCTAATGATTAAACATGGCTGTCTTTATAAGCAGGTGGTTGCTTAATGCAGGACGTAAGTTATGCAGAAAGCCCCTATATGTGATTTCTGCATAACTTTCGTCCTGCATTAAACTACCATCTGCATTTCCCACTGTGAACTATGCTCCATTTTTCTGGTCGCATTAGAGGGGTTTTTACTGTATTGTGTCAACGATTTCTAAAATGCTTGATCAAATAAGATGTTGCATTAGATCCGCATTATGTCCGTTAACCCGTCAACCACTCCACAAAATGTCTGATCCAATGCTAACCTCGAGCATTCTTCCATCATCTGTGCCCATGCTGTTCACATCAAGTCGCTCTTGGCGGGTAATAAAGCTTATACTGTTGAAATATATATATTCGTCTCCTTTAACCTTTAGCCTGCGTAGCAAATCATTTCACCTACTATATTTTAAAACTTCAAGCTATAAATCATTTTTCTACCAAAATGCAATTAGGGTGTCAAACAGTTTGGGTCCTGATGAGACGCCGAGTTACACCTGGATCCAAACTGCGTCTCATCTGGATCCAAACTGTTTGCATAGGTATCTACTCATCCGCCAATAGCAGGCTAAAGGTTAAATAGAAATATCACATGAAACGTGTTGATAACTGTTATTTATGTTAAAAGTTTACCATATAATAGATAGCTGAACCCTTCTCATGATGAAACAAGATGTGTTTGTGAAACACTATGCACCCGACCTTTGACCCTGAAGGATGACCATGACGTTTGACCCATGGACCAGGGAGTTAAACGCGACACATCGTCTTTGTGTGGTGAACATTTGTGCCTGGTTAGTTTTGAAATCCATTCAGAGATAAAAAAAATTATAGAAGGGACACGAAAATTAACAATTCGCTCAAGCTTTTAAAATTACTATTGATCGAGTTTCAAACAGCTCGGTCCTGATAGGAAGACTGAGATAGACGACATCTCACCTGATCCAAGCTATTTAGTCCTGATAGGAAGGCATATATACATGACATCTGACCTGATCCAAGCTATTTAGTCCTGATAGAAAGGCAGATATACATGACATCTCACCTGATCCAAGCTATTTAGTCCTGATAGGAAGACTGAGATACATGATACCTCATCTGATCCAAGCTATTTAGTCCTGATAGGAAGACTGAGTTACATGATACCTTATCTGATCCAAGCTATTTGGTCCTGATAGGAAGACTGAGATACATGATACCTTATCTGATCCTAGCTATTTGGTCCTGGTAGGAAGACTGAGATACATGACATCTCATCTGACCCAAGCTATTTGCAAATACCATGCAGGTCGTACTTAGTACATGAAAGGTTAAAATTGACGGCCGAAGTAAAGCTCCATTGAGACACAAACGGTTAAAAATAACGACCGAATGCGTAGATAGCTCCATTGAGACACGAACTGTTAAAATTGATAACCGAATGCGCAGTTAGCTCCATTGAGACAATTAACACAAAGGAGATCAGAGTCTACGATGCCATAGAGCAATTTGAGCAAAGTAATAACTGTGAATAAAACACTTTCAGGGGATCACACTATTGTGACGATGTGTAACCTTAATACGGATAGTGTAAACACTATTAGAATGTTAAGACGGCGTGTATACGTTACACGACATAAATATTCCCTTGTATCATTTGCGTGAGGACTTTGAATGACAAACAGTGCTGAACCAGATCCTCTTGGAGTCATCGGACTTGAGTCTACACCCTTGCAAACCCCATTAAGTTCTAAAACAGGTATGCACGCATGCAAATGAACAATGAACTACAACACATGTAAGTTAAATGCTGTTTAGCATTCAAAATTATAGTTTTTCTTTCTATCTCAAAGTTTATCTGAATGTTGTTTATCCATTTTATGTAAAACTAAGAATCACATAAGCACACCATACCACTTAACCCTTTTACCACCGATGTCGCATAAATGCACCACGACAAATAGCGCAGTCCAAGGTCAGGCGCCGCCTTTTCAAGGCGGCGTCTGATCAGGGACTTCACTTTTTGTCTCTATTTCTTATAAATTTTCTATATATGTGCTTTATTCTTTTGAAGTTTGCATTTATTTATCTAATGTCCTTATAGTATCGAATGATTTAACAACAATTAGATTGCAGACGACAATTAGAAATTTGGCGCCGATAGGGTTAAAGGAAGCCACATTACGTATTGTACATATAAAATATAGATAAACTGTAGACGTTTGCATTTAAATTGACACAAATTAGACCGTAAATACATTACATGTCGTTGAGACGACTTTATTATCGAAGGTCAACCTAAAAATAGCAATGCTGATACAAGACAGTCTATATGTAGAAAACTAATTGACGTTGCATCCGCATGGAATTAATGAAATACTTTCTGCAAGTTCAAATGATATTCCTAACTAAAAGTACAAATTTGAGTCATGCAGGAACACTATATACAGAACAAACAGCCGCCCGAACAGCAACACAAGAAAACACTGCAAATGTACATAACTATCAAAACCATAAAGAGACACACAAAGACAAACAAACATACAATAGGGGGAAGATGGAAGTACCGCCATGGAACGCTAAAATATGTAGACGTCAATAAGGCCAGTACATCAAGGCGATTTTTATATACAGACAATTATCTGAGCCATGTTACAGCTGCACAGCCCGACGCACGTAAACAACCTTTGAATGGTAAAAGGTCTATCATTGTATCACGATATAGTCCATTCAGTATGAAAGAGTATAATTTGAGAGATAGATCTGAATGGCAAGCAGAAAGGGCATACCCTAGTTACAGTCGTCCTCTCGGCCTACACTCTTTGCAAATCAAAATAAACTCGTGTCCCTCGTCGAAAAGGTTAAATACCCATTGGGAAAACCATATACATAAATGGATCACAAGAATGTTTTAGAAAAGCTATGTACAGTAGAACCCCTCTAATGCGACCACTTAATGAATAAACATGTATGTCGTTATAAGCAGGAGGTTGCTCAATGCAGGACAAAAGTAAAGCAGAAAGCTCCTCTAGGAGTTTTCTGCATTACTTGTGTCCTGCATTAAGCTACCACCTGCCTCTACCACTCAAAATTATACCTCTGTTAGGTGGTCGCATTAGAGAGGTTTTTACTGTACTTTATACAGAGATTTCATCTTTATCTTGCTATCAGCGATCTTATTCATATTTGCGTATACAGTATAAATTCGATTATTGTAACACTATAATACGCATTATTATCGATCTTTAAGACAGGTGGCAGCGTAATGGATGGCGAAAGTCATGCAGAAAGCTCTTCTAAGAGCTTTCTGCATGACTTTCACCATACATTAATCAGCCAACTGCCTAAAAGGGTCTAAATTATTCTGTACAGAGAATTCGAGTTTAGGGTTAAACCCGTTCCCGCATAAGCTATCTTTAACCCCAACCTCTTTGAAAAAATCTACCGAAAAAGAGCATTTACTAGAGAATAGATAAGTTTTGGATTTGTGTGGTCTTGAAATCATTGTGATAAATAGAGCATTTGCTTCATAGAAGCAAATGCTTTATTTATCACAATGGTTTAAAAAGGTGACTTTTACAAATCAACATGCGGGAATGGGTTAAGACCTAATTCAGCTCGAGCTAATTAGCCTACAACATTAAATGCTAGTACATATTCCGATACCATAGGACGTGCATTGGAGCGGTTTGTCTGGGACGTATTGACGTCTTTTGACACCTATGTAGTCGATGTTCGTGTATGAACTGTCTAATCAGGATCTACTCTGTTTATCTGTGGAACTACATGTACGAGTATATAGGTCTACTTGTTCAGCCTAGGCCAAAACATGCCGTGTTCATTTGTCATTATATATTAAAATTTTATAAAAGGTATGTATGTTATTCATGCGTTTTTTCATATATATGTGTGTTAGGTAAATGGTAAGGTTTAAGCACTACACGTATTCAGATTAAGCTAACAAATACAGGATTACTTTACAATGATACTTGACAATATTTATCTGTTTTCGGGTTAAAGTGAAAATAATAGATTATTGTATGAGAGCAGGGGCAAGCAAGAGTGAGCATTGCTGAATCTTTTGATACGTAATAATATTCAATGACTTGTAACACTAAACTATCAATTCTAGAGAAAGAACCAGATATTAACCCTTTCGCTGCCAATGCCAGATCTGTGATTACCTATGCAAACAGTTTGGATCCAGATGAGACGCCGAGTAACTCGGCGTCTCATCAGGATCCAAACTGTTTGTTACTGTTACTATGGTTTTGAAACAAAAATGAAGAAAATCAAAAGAATGAAAATTTGAAGCAGACGACAAAGTTAGCAGACGACAGAGTTTGGCAGCAAAATGGTTAACATGTAATGAAAGAGTCACCACACACGTGGTAGCTTACACACGTGCAGGCCTCCTCCGTAACTTCAGAAAGATCAAGGGCGGTATAAAATATAAGAGCGTGGGCGAATAACGAAACGTGATACTGCAGAAATATATGTCCTATTTACTATATCTGGATGAAGACATTAGATATTTTCCACAGTATAAGTGGAGTGGAATACAAAGTCTGCCATAAAATAGCTTGTATCAATCTATTTAAACTGCATAGTACTAGGCAGATCCAAGCTGTGTAATATTCTAAGTGTATGCAATCCGTAAAATTAATCGACTCGTGTACAGTAAAATGTTTGTAATTTATAAGTTGATTAAACTTCCTTAAAAACATGCTACATTTGAATTAGGCAGACTATCTAAATTTTATGGTGTCGGGCAGATGACTATGGAGCCCCGCATTATGAGCTGTGCAGGGCCATTACTTTTGAGAAGTAGATATAATGTAGGGAAAACTTACGAACAACCACAATACATGCGTCAGAATGGTGCACTGAATCATTCATTTGCATACGACACTCATACCTTCAGAAAAGGATGCGTACCCAAATATTAAAATCGTTATTTCTCCTCCAAACCCTATACTGTGACCATACTTTCGAATCGTCTCGAAGAGACGATTCTAAAGAGTGGTCACAGTATAAGGTATGGTTGAGAAATAAAGAACTTATTCTTGCAAATGTTTTAATTTAAGCTTCTTATCTGGAACTATGTTAGTATATTGTATAAGCAAAACAAAATCAACCAAATAAAACTGTTACCTGTGTGACAACGTTGGGAATATTCCTGCAATCTCAATAAAAGATTTAACAGGCGTCTTAATTACAAATATAACCATTTTGAACTCAATAATTTCAGAGAGTTTTACACCAGGGAAATCAATCAAAAGTTATTTTATACATAAAAAGACTAGCGAAGTTGCTGGGAGACATTCCGACAATAATAGTTCCCAAACTGTGTAATAGTGTTTTAACACGCACATCAAACACTATTACTAGAAGGAAATTAGTATTCTGTTATTTATATATTATCTCCATATAACAGTGCTGTACTTTCAACATACATTCGTCAAAGGTCGAGATTGCATTCCAATCTTCTTCACGTCTTTTCCAGAGTCAATGCATTGATCTAATTAAAAATATAGGTATACTATATCTTTTCTCCTTGACAGTGTAAAGGATGACCGAATGAAGGACCCAGTGGGATTTCAAGCCTATAAATGGTTCTGTGAAGGCGATAAATCAGGCGCAAATATCACAACATAGACGACAAACCTACATATTTTTCTCAGTTCAAGTTTATTTTTAATAAAGCGATAGCATGTCTGGTAAACTAATGCACGTCAAATATATATTAGAATACATTGCTGCTGTAGTTTGCAAAAACATCTCTTGTAAATGACAAAATATATGCGAGGAATATGAATTAATATCATTAAGAAAACAATTACAAACTGGAGAAAAAACCTTTCATATCATATACGCTGTCATTGGCTCTAACCTCAATTTCTCCACCATCTGTTCTTTTCCTCATTTCCTTTTTTCACCCACCCCTGTATCTGTATCCCTGTGTGTGCCCCTGTCTGTCTTTGGTAGCATCTTGTTTATCTGTAACGTTCGTAAAACTGGCCAAAACGTTACATTCGATTAGTTGTAATAAACATCCAGACGAAACAGCAATACAGTGGTAAATACGCTATTCCTACCCACTTAACGCGTTTCTTACGCGTTACCTAACCGTTCGTTAACCGTTTCTTAGCCGTTTCGTTAAACGGGTTTCTAACCGTTTGTTTACGCGTATCTTAACGCGTTTCCTAAACGTTTAAGAGCCCGGATGAAAGGGGAGTAATCATGGACGAAAGGGGGGTAACCCTTGATATGGCCTTTATTTGAAATGGGAGACTTTCTCATTTACCTGTTGGACACTCCTGATATGTAAAATTAAGATTTCAAAAACATAGTGACAGTAACAAACAGTTTTGATCCAGATAAAATGCCGAGTTACTCGGCGTCTCATCTGGGTCCAAAACATTTTGCGTCTCATCTGGATCCAAACTGTTTGCAAAGGTTATCACAGATCCGACATTGGCAGCGAAAGGGTTAACAGTATTTAAACTTTTAATTCTCGTTCCATTTCCATAAGATCTAGCTAGATCTAGATCTCATGACGTTCATCTATGTGTTTTAAAATGACTTTTTTGCTACTGCACGTACAGTACCGTAGAAGATATAGTATAAGTATTTTACAATAAATCTAGATCATATCAATCTAAACTATCGTTGAAACTAGAATTTTTATTAATCTTAATTGGTCTAAACGTTTGGATTTAACTTTGTGCTGAGCCATAGATCTACAATTATACAAAACATAGTTTTCTTGTATTTTGGAGAAGCTATAAAACATACTTTCAGATCATTGGGCACATTATTTGGTATTTCTGTTGCGTAATAGTTCGCAACTTTGTTGATAAGAAAGCAGCGGTGTGATCACTGTCAAGACCATTGTCCCCTGCTGAGAAATAGCTAGGGGATTTACTGACCATCTTGCAGCTTTGATCGTATATTTAGGCTGGGTAAATAATAAAGCCTTCAACTAAGACAATTTATTTTCATGCATTCATAACAATTATAGAGTTAGTATTTTTTAAATATTCGAAAGCGGGGAACAAAAGTACTGACAATTGAAAGCAGTGTAAACACAGACAATATAGCTACAAAATCAGGGTGTAGATCAGGGTCTTCACTAGTATTTTCATAGGTCTAATTAAAATCATCTAGCAAATATAAGCCTGGTAATAGAGAATGGAATATACAGTTAAACAGTGATGGGCCATTCCACTTTTAAATTTCGGCATACAAAGGTTTAATCTTAACAAAGTAACAAAATAATAAGATTTTTTTCATAGTTATATGTGAGCATGAAATATGCTTATTTGTTTAAAACGCTTTAGATCTACCTCATAATGATGAAAACACCTTTGATAAACGTAAAAGTTTCAGATCAGATTGCTCGCTCGGAAGCCGTTTGATCTTGGGTCTGCATTATTTGCTTATCCTATAACATACACATGGATTTAACACTCTAACGCTTTTGCAAACAGAGTAAACCTAGACATGAAGGTTCTTGGAGGGAATGTCGGACCAGAGTCCACTCTGCTTATGAAATTATAAGAGTTGACTATATTTTCTACAAATATCAAAAAGGCGTGTGCACTTATACCGTTGTTAAATTCAGCAAGATCTAATAAATACTCATGATGTCATTTTTTCTGATAGAAATATTCAAATGGGAAAGGGTTAAGAAATAGAATAGATCTGAATTCTTTAGTAGGTTTCTTTATTCTAGATCCAAAATTTGGTGGTTTACTTTGTGACAGTGTTTTTTTATCTGAAATGTAGAAACCTACTCAAAAAGAACTAATTCTTCAATCCATTTGTTTGATTTACAGTGGATATCTGATATTATAGCTTTGTACAAACATATCGTTACCTAAATGAGCAAATCGTCGACACTAGCCGGGATTGAACGACGAATCGATTCTTATTTTGGCTAACCCGTTTCATTCGGACTTTTTTGAAAACGGCTATTATCGATAAGATCCGAAATCTCCGCATGTAACGGGAAATTTATGCACCTACCGCAACTTCTTTGGTATAATCGTTTCTTTACGCGTTTAACGCGTGTAGACCGTTTATCTCGTAACCGTTCGTTAACCGTTCGTTAACCGTTCACTACCCGTTTCTTACGCGTAGAAAAACGGGTAAATGGGTAGGAATAGCGTATTTACCACTGTATTACAATTTTCACTAGTCTGCGCAGTCGTTACACGTACTAATTATACGATTACCACATCAACAAATTTGCAGTGACTGCTTCACTCGTGCTATACATCTGTTTTGATATTGTTCAGCCGAACTATGTACTCCCTTCCAGACTAGTTGTAAGTTCATCTACATGAATTATACGGGAATATTGAGACGAGAAATTTTACTACCATATATCGCATGGAATGAGTACTATTGGCATTGCTGTTCAAATGTATGACAAAAAAGTTTTCTAATTATTTCTATTTGAAACGACTTCTTTTATTTCAACGTCATTTTAGACAGATATCAGTATTCAAAGTATTCACTCACTCACTCAAAGAAACAAACGATGTCGAAATTGAAATTTGAGACATGAAGCAATTATGGTATGCATTCTGTGTGTCTCGCTGACTTCATAATGATGGTAGGTACATGTACTCAATATTTCCACCAATTTCTGATATGTTTCAGGTTTTTTCCTTAAAAAAACCAATAATAACCTGTGGAATATGTTGTTGACTGAACATGCTTATATACTGACATGCGCACTTCACCCCGAAGATTGGATACGCGTCGCCTGTATTAGATCTAGATGTTCCACAGCACACAAGTAGTGGACATGTAAGCTAAATATATTCTATTTTAAAGATTTACACTAAGATTTATGTAAGACATAACAAGTAATATTATTTTGTTGAGTTTTGTAATACCATTTGTTCTCAGTAAGGTTGAATACTGCATAATCTGTAGAATCATATCTACAGTTGAACTTCGATATCTCGAACTCGGATAACTCGAACTTCGTGATAACTCGAACAAAAATTCCAGTCCTTCCAAAACTAACACTACAGAATTGCTCTAAAATGTATCGCTACAGATATCTAGAAACACATTAGACAGCTTAATACAGGTCTAAAGTAATGCTGAAAGCTCCTACAGGAGCTTTCAGCATTACTTTAGACCTGTATTAAGCTGTGGTCTTGACAAAGTCGTTCAGATTAGAAATCTGATGACTCGAACATCTGTTATCTCGAACTTATTTATACAGTCCCTTGAAGTTCGACTTATCGAAGTTCAACTGTATATTGTTTCATATGCAAACAGTTCATAACATGACCAACCGCCTGATAAGTGTCTACTCTGTTTGCAAAGGCGTTAAAATGATTTTGTATAGAGTGATATGTCAAGGAAAATATGGACTTTATCTCTATAGGAATAAGTTATTTCTGTACAATTGAAACCGATACTAATTGACACATATTTCTATCAAGATCGTGAACTTTTATTCAAATATTCTGAAAGTGGGTGATCCAAAAGTAGCAATACCAAAAGTAGCAATGTCAAAAGAGAAAATTGCAGACACAGTTACTTTCAGTGGGTAGTAATTAAAAGTGCAACACTACTCACGCCCTTCAGCACTGGCTTTGGTTAGTTGTTGAACGTTAATTTGACTTACCAACAAACTGATCCGGTCCTGTTGCAGTTCCACAGAAATATCAATTTTAAAATGCTTCTCGGAATCAGACACATATTTCATTATAAAGAGAGTAAGAAGGAACTGTGACCTGTCCAATGTAAATTAGAAATGTTGAATTATTTTATATTACACTATGTAAAGATATAATTAAACCGGCTGCTTGATAGTTATTGTAGTCTCCTGCAGTTAACAGAGGGTCTGTTTGATATGTGACATTATCTAGAAATGGGAAATGTAGATTCAGTATAACTTTTAACCAATTCCCGCACATAGACGCCTTCTGACGCTTCTGTAAAAGTCACTTTGTGAAACCATTGTGATAAATAGAGCATTTAGGAGCAAATGCTCTATTTATCACAATGGTTTTAACACTAAACATGTCTAAAAGTTTCCTTTTCAGTAGTTAATGCTCATTTTCGGTAGATTTGTTCAAAAAGGTTGGATCTAAAAATAGCCTATGCGGGAATGGGTTAAACTCCAGGTCCTGCGGATTGCGACCTGACTAGTAAATACTGTATGTCTATCAATTATGTATGTCTGTTTCAACGTATTTCTTTATGTTATATCTGTCCCCAGGTCGGTGTGTTTGTCTGTCAGTCTGTATGCTTCTCTTGCTGCCCTCTCTGTGTTTTTCTGTCTCCTGTTCTCTCCGTCGTTCTGTTCTCTGCCTGGTTGTTTTTGTTTTTCAGTCAGTTTGGTTTTTATTTTACTTTTTGTTCTTGTGTCTCTGTGTCTCTATGTCTATGTGTCTCTGTCTGACTATCTGTCTCTGTTTGTCTCTGAAATTGTATGTCCGTCTGTCTGTCTGTCTGTCTAATCCATTTCTCTCTCTGTCTCTATATCTCTATCTGCCTCCTTGTCTGACTGTCTTGTCTGTCTGCCTGTCTCTCTCTCATTCTATCTGACAGTATGTCTTTATGTATCTCTCTGTTTGCCTCCGTGTCTATGCATATTTGTCCGCGCCTCTGTCTTTCTCTATATCATTTTCTCTCTCTCTGTCTCTATATATTTGTCTCTATCTCTCTGTCTCGTCGTGAATATCCATTTCTCTGTATGTCTCTGGCTCCCTCTGTCGCCGTCTGTATGTCTGTTTCTTTGTGTCTCTTTGTCGCTGTCTCTTTGTTTGTCTGTCTGTCTGTCACTGTAACTGTATCTGTATGCCTGTATGTATGTGTATGTCTGTTTTTCTGACTGTATGTCTCTCTGTGTGATGTTTTGTCTATATGTATCTTTTTGTTTGTCTCTCTGACTGTATGCTTGTTTGTCTGTACCCTTGTCTTTGTCTCTAACCCTTTCTCTCTATCTCGATGACTCTCTGTCTCTCCGTCAATGTCTCCCCTTATCTCCGTTTGTCTGTCTATTTCTTTTTTCTTGGTGTGTATCTCTGCTGTGTCTGTCTCTCAGTCACTGTATCTGTCTCTGTATCTTTCTGTCTGTCTATCTGTCATTCCTTCAGTTCATCCGTCCGTATATTTATCTGTCCATCTCCTTCTCTGACTCTATTTCTACGCCTCTCTGTCTTTGTTTGTATGTTTTTCTATCTCTATTTTTCTCTCTGCGTGTATCTATGTTTTATCTGTTCTCTCTATCTGCCTTTGTCTCTTTCTCCCTTTATTTCTGTTTATCTCTGTCTATGTATATGTCTTTGTATGTCCGTCTGCATGTTTGTCAGTGTTTTTGTCTGTGTGTCTCTCTCTGTGGCTCTCTGCCGATGTCCCGCTGTCTCTTATTGTCTGTCAGTCTCTCTATCCGTGTATGTGTGTCTCTTTCTATCTGTCCGTCTCTATATTTCTGTCTGTTTGTTCGTCTCTTTCTTTGCATGTCTTTATGTATGTCGGTGTGTCTGTTTATGTGTCTGTCTGTGTATATGTCTGTCTGTCTGTCTCTATCTCCCCGCTCTCATACTCTATTTTTTTTTTCTCTCTCTCTCTCCCACTCTCTGTATCTGTATGTATGTATGTATGTATGTATGTATGTATGTATGTATGTATGTATGTATGTATGTATGTATGTATGTATGTATGTATGTATGTATGTATGTATGTATGTATGTATGTATGCATGCAATGTATGCAATGTATGTATGTATATATGTATGTATGTATGTATGTATGTATGTATGTATGTATGTATGTATGTATGTATGTATGTATGTATGTATGTATGTATGTATGTATGTATGTATGTATGTATGTATGTGTGCCTCTTTCTCTCTCTCATAGTCTCTCACCCTTTCTCTGTTTCTCTCTCCCATTTCTCTCTGTTAGCAAAGGACAATGCACACCTGTTTTGCATTCAAAGGGTTATGGCAACAACTTTAGTTTGGCTGCATCATGTTTAGTTTGGTTGCATTATGTTTAGTTTGTTTGTTTAGTTTGTCTGTATCATGTTTAGTTTGACATGTGTCGTGTTTAGTTTGACTGTATCATGTTTAGTTTAGCTGTATCGTGTTCAGTTTGACTGTATACTTTCTAGTTTGGCTGTATCGTGTTTAGTTTGGCTGTTTCATGTTTAGTTTGGCTGTATCATGTTTAGATCGCAGCGAAAAAATCTCCATGTGGCATCGCTTAGGTAACATAATCAATCTGGCAACTAAAACTAAGAGACAAACAAACAGTTGGATTCCCTGGTTCTAACAAACGCCTCCCCACTGGGGGCCAACTACGTATTATTATCAAATGTTTTGCTACGAGAATTTATATAGGTATTATAATAGATTTATACACTGGTGTCGTAGGAAATAATTTGGTCTAAAATACCGATATAAATTGTCGTAGCAAAACTTTTGATGACAATACGTAGTTGCCCCCAGAGACCCAATTACACGGCTGCATGTAGAGAGATAATCAACCACGTCTGGTGCGTCTTAATTAAATATTAAGTTAATTAATTAATATGAAAATATCTATTTATCAAATATAACAATCCATTATATAACTATGAACGTATACAAAACAGTTATTCAGTTGAAATTGCATTAGACGTATGTACAGTAAAACTTCGATTATTTGAAACTTTAGTATAGAATAATTTAGACCATTTTAAGCAGGTGGTTGCTTAATGCATTAGGTTGCCATCTGTCTTACAAATCGATCTTGATACGTATTTTAACGTTCGAATAATAATTTTTAGATTTAAAAGATTTTATTGTAATTATCTTGACATATGATTTGAATATCTTTATAAAATTCAAAGAATAATAATATTACAGTCTTTCCTTGATTCATCTTGAATTCAAAGGCAGGATCTGTGCTGATCAAGAACAAACATATTTGATCAAACTTGTCTTCATAATCAGTGTAATCTCACCATGTCAGCAAATTGGTCCTAGTAGCTTGTTTCTTGCCTTTCTCACTCTGTCCGCTGATTGGCGCTAGTAGCTTGTTTCTTTCTTATGTCGCACATGTTCTGCTACAATGGCTAAGGAAATAACAGAAATAAATTAAATTTGATTTTTTTTCTAAAATTAGCTTAAGTCTTAATTCAATTTCAACTATGAGATTAATTCGGTCGAAATGTTTAGATTGTTCAGCAGAAGTATTCAGACAATCGCTCCCAACCATATTTATGATTTTAATTCCTTCCGCGCAAATTATTCCCTCGTTTATGAACATCACATGCATTTCAAATGGTCTATGGCTTGAAGCAATTTAATTAGCGTTATATGTCTGTTACAATATACATTAAAATCTCAATTATTCGAATTTTCTGCATAGAATATTTAAGACCCTTTTAGACAAGTGGCTGCTTAATGCATGGTGAAAGTCATGCAGAAAGTTCCTGGAGAAGCTTTTTGCATGACTTTCACCAGGCATTAAGCTGCCACCTGGCTAAAAGATCGATAATAATACGTATTGTAATGTTTGAATGATCGAGATTTTACTGTGTATATGAAAATGGAAACATTTTTCACCAGACATTAATTTCACACATGGCAAGCAAGAATATGATTAAAGTTTATTTTACGTCCATGTCATATAACGTGTACTTTAATACAATCACTAAACTGTCATCCTTTTTAGTAAAAAGAAGCAATTTTTCTCGCACGCTAATTGGTAAAGAGGGCATCGCTTAGAGTAAAATGACCAAGCGCAATGATCCTTTGAGTTTCTTGGCATTCTCTTCCACAGTCATTGTGAAAAGTTAGCCAGAGTTTGTTTGGAAGGACCATGATGTGTACAAACAATTGACATAATACCATGGAGTGTACAAACGATTGGCATAATACCGTGGAGCGTCTTTGTGCTTGTGATTTTGTTCATTTGTGGAGTGTTTGTCTCTAGTTCTTGTGTGTTTGTTGGTGTTTTCTGTGTTCATCTCGTGTGTGAGTGTGCGTTTTGGTGTATAGTTGTGTGTGTGTGTGTGCCATGCTATCTATCGGTGTTTTGGTAGTGGTTGGGTCTTGTATGTGGCTTTGCCTGCTTGACTTTACTAGTTTTCCAATAACAACTGGTGTTAACTCAATACATGCATGCATAATAATGTATGTCTTTATACGTCAGTTTCACAAAATTTTATCAGTTCTTTTCAAATCGGAATACCGTAAAACAGTGAAATATGTTTAAGTGGCAACGAAACGCCTTCAGTTGATTTGCCAACCTTATCAAATGCATGCAGACAACAGCGTGTTAAACGTTTCGTCCGCTTTTATTACATTGTCAACACGTTATCTGGTGAAATTATAGGTAGACCTCCGAGTTTGACGTTGTAAAATGATCCATAAAAGCATAAGCATGACAGTTCAAAGGTAAAATGATTAAGTATTTTTGCACAAACTGTCTTGAAACTGAACAATGTCAACTTAAATGGGACGAAAATACTTTTTAATTCGATTGAACATTATTATACGATGTCTTCTGCGTCGAGTAGAATGTCATACTGGAGACTTAAACAATTATGGACCATTTATTTGGAGACAGTCTAACTATAAATCTCATTACAAAAGTATGCGTATGAAATACAGAGGAAACATGTTAAAGAAAATACTGTTTGACGAACAAAAGGATATGAAAATAGACTGGTTTGGACACGACAAGTCTGAAGTACAACTAGCCACTTAACCCTTTCGGTGCCAATTCTGAAAATGGGTGATCCTTCGAAAGCAAAAGTAAAAATGCAAAATGAGAAAATTGCAGACTCCGTTTTATTGAGTCTGTTCATGAGTAGTTATTAAAACTGCAACACTACTCACGATCCCTAGCACCGGCTTAAGCAGTATTCAATTTACAAAACAAATACCATCAACACTAATGATCCCGAAGGACCAGAAAATATAACAACACTGAGACTGAAGTACGGTGCGACTTTTTACAGCCGCCACACAAGCATTTAACACCTGCTGTTGTGAAGTACAAATATTCTGAAAATGGGTGATTCTTCGAAAGCAAAAATTAAAATGCAAAATGAGAAATTTCTAATTGTCGTCTGCAATCCAAATTGTTGAATCAGTCGGTACAATAAGGAATTGGGATAAATAAATGCAACTTTCAAAGAAATAAAACACATAGGACCAGAGATTGAGACAAAAAGTGAAGTCCTTGACCAGACGCCGTCTGATCTAGGTCTGCACGAATACTTCCGGAATTAAAACCTTTTGATGAATCTAAATTTGCTGGACTTATGTATATTGGATTTAGGATTTTCAAGGTACGTATCATAGTGCTATCATAACCATTCACAACATTCGTCCGAGAACATCAGTAGCAGCACCAGTAGCAGCATTAGTAGCAGCACCACTAGCAGCAACATCACCAGTAGCAGCAGCAGCACCAGTAGCAGCATTAGCACCATCACCAGTAGCAGCAGCAGCACCACTAGCAGCATTAGCAGCAGCAGCACCAGTAGCAGCATTAGCAGCAGCACCAGTAGCAGCATTAACAGCAACACCACTAGCAAAAGCAGCAGTAGCAGCATTAACAGCAACACCACTAGCAGCAGCAGCTAATATACCATGGATTTAAAACCCCATAATCTCAGATGAAAATAATGAAAATGAAACATTCGTTACAAATTTTAAACTTATGGCAAAAGTTGGAACCATGGGACTAATCTTTTCAATCGTTTCAGATATAACACAGGTGCCTTTTTCGCGAACGTCGTATAAGCTATGCATAATCACGACATAGTTTTGTTTCAGGAGACAGTGTACATATATACATGTAAGAGTATACGGAGTCGGATTTCGACAAGCATGAATTGAAATATAATATATAAAAGAATTAATATTGTGGGCAATCATAATCGCCACATTAATGCACAAACTATTAGAAACTGACTCCGCGATTACGGTCTGCGAGTTCGTCGTACTTGCGTTGGTTTGCCTGTTACCCAAGCACTCCGTGCTCGTCATTTAGATTGGTTGAGGGCACATACTTAAAGATTGGAGGCGTGTTTGTTTTTCACAGATGAGTCTCGGTTCACTCTGTTTCGCCCAGGAGGTCCGTGCCGTGTATATCGACGTCGTGGTGAAAGTTTTGTCGACGCTTGCGTTCTTGAGAGGGATATGTAAAGTCACCGTTATTTTTTATATTGCATGTTATGTCGAAATGTTTTCAGAAGTATTTTATTTATCACAATCCATGATACATTTTCTTTAGGACAACAATTTACCTCTTGGTAAGTGTTTAACGCTCCAGTGGTAGTTTTACCATAGCACTAAGGCGAAAACCGAAAACGCATGTGTGGTGTGTGTATGCGTATGAGTATGTGTATATGTTCTGATTCTACAGTCTGTCTTTCTGTCTCTTTCACTCTATGTTTGTTTGTTTGTTGGTCTGTCTTTCTGTATGTCCCTTCCATCTCTGTTTTTCCATATCCCCTGTTTCGTTTTCTCTGTCTGTCTCTGTTTCTGTCTGTCTTTCTGTCTCTGTTTCTGTCTGTCTGTCTATCTCCGTCTCTCAACGTTTAGATTCTTGCTGCGATTCTTTGTCTTACAGTACAGGCGATGGTTAAAGTTGATGTATTGCATTGCATTCAGTACCACTGATATGCAACATGTTTTATTAGCTACAGAAATAGCATTTGTTCAATAATTTCCATGTCCATGCAATAAAACAGTTTTTGATTCTGACAGTGAATTGCCATGTGTGAAATATGACTGCTTTTAGTAGAGATCTACAGACAATCTTTTCTGTTTTTGAATGAATGAACACGTTCGCACAAATGTACAATACGATCAGTTTACGAGTTTGTATCATATGCCAATGTCAAGTGGATAAAAACAGGACTCTGACGTAAATGCTTGCATTTATCTGGAAAACATTCAAAATGTCAGGCTTTATTTGTCCTCAGACTCAGTCATATCTTTCCGCGGCCCTGTGTCTATAATGACATTGCGAAACTCCCATAGCAGCTTTCTGCATTACTTTTACCCTGCATTAAGCAACCACCTGCTTTTTGAGACTTCAATGTCCATTCAAAGAACTGTTGCTTAAGATGGTTCTATTGTATATTGTGTTTGTGCGTAATTATTATTTGGGTAATTGTTAACCTTATCATGTTGTATATAGAGGATCTTACATGAGTGTTCATTACACATTGTTTTTATGAAATAATAGTATAACACGAGCTTTAGCAAGTGTCGTATTCATTATTGTAAGCGAGTTTCTAGAAAACAATTTGTAATGAACACGAATGTAAGATTCTTATTATCACATAAGCCTTACAAATGCCATCGAAAATAAAACAGGCAATAGATGATGGCTCTTTCGACCACTGCTTACAAACAGCGTAGTAATATAATGGACCACGCACATGGAACGCTACGATTGGCTAACGCTTACATGAGTGCTACGATTGGCCAACGATTGCTAATTTGCATAAAAAACACTACAGTGCCCCCTCTATACAACAACACCCTTTGGGATACGTGTTGTTCAGATGGAGTTGTTATAGGGAGGGAAAATCAAACATAATTAGCTTGTTTGCAGATCCCCAGATAAGGTGTATTTCGAGAACTAAAACCGTTATGCCTCAAGGAAACCCTATGTTGTGACCACTCTTTAGAATCGTCACAAAGTGACGATTCTAAAGAGTGGTCACAACATAGTGTTTGATGGAGGAATAAAGAAAATACGATGGAAAAAGATTGTTTCTGGAGCCTTGTTGTTTCGGAAACAGTGACATGCGTTGTTGTAAGGAGGGAATCGTTATTGAGAGGGCCGTTGTAGGGAGGGAGTACTGTAGTGCATTTTCATGATTTACGGCACTTTATTACGGCACTCCCATAAGGCAGGTTATGTGATAAAATGATGTATGCTTGAAGACATTCAATCTACAGATTGGACTAGCCAAGCAGTGTCTAAATATAGCATCCACACACCATGGAAGACTTAAACATGCTAGCGGATTTCCAGTGGCAAACAATATAGACCATGATTGAATGGATCTTCTAAGAACCCTCAGATCTGGTCTACACTGTTAACCCATTCCCTCAAAGACTATTTTTAGACACAACCTCTTTGAATAAATCTACCGAAAAGGAGCAACTTTATACCGAAACTATAGAAAAGTAACATTTTAGAAGATTATGTTTGAAACCATTGTGATAAATAGAGTATTTGTTCCTATAGGAAAAAATGCTCTATTTATCACAATGGTTTTATCATGTGATTTTTACAGAGGCGTAGAAAGGCGTATTATGGTGGAAAAGGTTAACCTATTCGAATATATGCGTGTCCCACATTCAGGGTGTTCAACTAAACTCTGATGTACAGATGAACTTCGATATCTCGAACTCGGATAACTCCAACTTCAGAATAAATCCAACTAAAAGTTTATAATGCAGAATTGTTCTAAAATGTATATATACACACTCTAGAAACACACATGGCAGCTTAATGCAGGTCGAAATTAATGCTGAAAGCTCCTGCAGGAGATTTCGGCATTATTTTAGACCTGCATTTAGCTGTGAAATTAAGAAATTGTCCAGATAAGAAATCTGATGACTCGAACTAATTTGTATGGTCCCTTGAAGTTCGAGATATCGAAGTTCAACTGTATTTCAGTACATGTTACTCCGGATTCTTTGAAGTAATCATTTACGTCATTCATGTAAAGGCCTTTACACGTAGTGTCGATCCAGATCTTATGGAGGAGATATCTGATCAGAATCTGCCCGTATTTGCTTATTAAATTTTATAGAACAGATTCTACTTTTTTCTGTCAATGCCGAAAAGGCATGTGTAATATGTAAATATAATAAATAATAATATGTATTATCAAATAATAAATATTCTTGATGTCGTTATTTCTTACATGAATATTGAACACAGAAAGCGTTAATGTTATGCAAAGCAAACATCCGCACTATTGCTCTTGTAATTGAGAATGTCCATAAGTAACAAAGAGAATTTTCATTCCGTTCTGACCTGGGTTTATCCCCCCTCCTAGCCAGTAACCGCCCAGTCCGTTGCTTAACTTCGCAACATTTCCAACGTCGCCAAAGAGCTAACTCCTTGGCAAGGAGACATATCTTACTGTTTTGCTGTTACACTATTTTCTCCTCCGATAAATTTCGCTGGGTAAGGCAATTTTAGCCACGCAACTGTATGCATCCAACGGCTGCTATCAATTGTAATATGCACCATCGGCAATCCATCGCGGTCGCCTATCTGGCCATAAACTGCGCAGTTCATTGCTTTTCATGCATTTAAATCACATTTATAGACTTTATATTGGTGATGTACCAAACGTCTTGCTGTTACAATGTATTACTGTGGTCGGAATCATGAGAGAAAGGACACGTGGGATTTTGCCAGAGGTGATGTAAAAGTTCGAATGCCCCAAACACTAATTGAAAAGTAGTAAAGTCAAGCAGGCACGCCACAAACAAGACGCAACCACCACCAAAACATTGATAGATAGCATGTCACACTCACACAACTACATGCCTAAACACACACGAGACGAATACAGAAAAACATTAACAAACACACAAGTACTAGAGACAAACACTCCAAAATGAACAAAAGCACAGCTCAAAGACACAAGACAAACAAAAGTAAGGCGACAAAAAGAGCACCGCCTTGGAACGGTCCAACCCTTAACTCGATACTCACGGCTTGACTCAAAGAGTTTTTGTCCAGATGAGACGCCGTGTAACTCAGTGTTTCATTAGGGTTAAAACTATTTGACACTCGGTAAAAATGTTTCAATCAGCTCTATCAAATCGGACGTAATCATAATAGCACAGGATCGAAATACGAGCACAAATTATGTTTACACAGAGGGATATGGGTTTATCATTTGATGAAAATGTTCTCTATTGACTCATTATTAAAACGCTCTCTATTGACTCATTACTAAAACGTTCTCTATTCGTGCATTATTAAAACGGTCTCTATTGATTCATTACTAAAACGTTCTCTATTAACTCGTTATTTGAACGTTCTCTATTGGTGCATTATTAAACATTCTCTATTGACTCGTTACTAAAACGTTCTCCAATGAAGTATTACTAAAACGTTCTCTATTGACTCGTTTTTTTAAACGTTCTCTATTGATGCAATAGTGAATGTGCTCTATTTACTCGTTACTAAAACGTTCTCTATTGACTCGTAATTAAAACGTATTCCATTGACTCGTTATTATAACGTTCTCTATTGACGTGTTCAATTAAAACGTTATCTATTGACGCATTACTAAATGTTCTCTATTGACTCGTTATTAAAATGGCATCTATTGATTCGTTGCTAAAACGTTCACTATTTACTCGTTTTTACAACGTTCTCTATTGACTCATTATTGAATATTCTCTATTTGTTCGTTCCAAAATGTTCTCTAATGACTCGTTATTAACACGTTCTCTATTACCGGGTATTTAAAACGTTACTTATTGACTCGTTACTAAAACGTTCTGCATCGATTTGCTATTAAAACGTAACCTATTAACGCGTTCAATTAAAACGTCGTCTGTTGACTCGTTTCTAATACGTTCTGCATTGATTTGTTATTAAAACGTTCTCCATTGACATGTTCAAATGTTCTCTGTTGACGTATTACTAAAACGTTCTATGTTGACTCGTTATTAAAACGTGCTCTATTGGCTCATTAATAAGACATTCTCTGTTGACTACGTATTAAAACGTTCTCTATTGACTTGTTATTAAAACGTTCTCTATTGACTTGTTATTAAAACATTCTCTATTGACATGTTCAATTTAAATGTTCTCTATTGACTCATTACTAAAACGTTCTCTGTTGACTCGTTATCATTAAGTTCTGTATTGACTCATTACTAAAACGTTCTCTATTGACTCTTTATTAAAAAGTTATCTATTGACGCATTGATAAAACATTCTCTATTGACTCCGTATTGAAACGTTCTCTATTGACTCATTTTTTAATGTTCTCTATTTACTCGGTACTAAAACGATCTCTACCAACTAGTTATTAAAACGCTATCTATTGACTCATTATTGAAACGTTCTCTATTGACTCAGCAAATAATACGGAATTAAGGTAGCGTCAGAATGGTCTCTGTTATATTTTGTGTCATTGTCTCATCAGGTCATTAAAGAGGAAGTCCCTACAATTATCGCATATTTTCAATAATATCATAAAACTTGGTATTTGTTATGCTCTATCATTATTATGAAGGTTCCCAATTTGAACTTATATCGAAAAATTCCCCTGTGATACAAATAAACCGATGTCATCAATACTGATAATTTTTGTTCTACAACACAATATTAGCGGCCATTTCCGTTAAATTCTTCCGCGTTTTGCCGATGATCACCCGATCCCTCCATTGTTTACGTAATAGCTTTCTCGGAAGTGGTCGGATAATCGCGAATAGGGCGAATAGTTACGAAACTAAAACCCAACCCGAATAAAACTGAAACATCTGGGAGTAAAACCGGGATCGGCGATATCAAACACATGGATGTTTTGTCATTATAAACGGTAATCGGATGGGGCTTTTTGCGATATACTACTTTTCAGCATATAAACAAATGGGTTTTGTACATTTTAAGTGTTTATTAAACGCGTCAAATGTAGGGACATCCCCTTTAAAGTATTCTTAACCAATGGCCACGAATGCAGAATAATCAATAGTCTAAACGTCTTTCACAGAAAGTCCCATTATATATTTAATTTGAATTAATTCCTGCGCTCAATTTACACTCAGATGGCTACACATGAGGTTTTGTATAGAAAATAAGACATTTTTACGTTCTGTTTGCTCACGTCTGATAGAGGAAAATATCATGGAACAAACAAATCTAAATTTAGGGCGTATGATGTCATTTTATCCAGTCACCAGGCTTCTCTAGTGACATAATAAAGGGGGTGCAAATAAACTTAGGTTTATTAGGTTACTTCCGGTAGTAGAAGGTTTATTAGGTTAGTAGATAGGCGTAATGATTCTATAACCATGGAACTATTTTAGTTTTCTGTAAATATGCATAAACATGTTGATGGAATAGATCTAACAGATCTATTTGGTCACCAAAAGAAATTATTCAAATGAGAAAAAATAAAAATAATTGGCTACAGCTGGATTCGAACCCGCGCCTGATCCTACAAAAACTAATTCTAATCACTCTAGAGACGTCGCCCTTACCGATTACGCCACTGAGGCCACAACAAAATGTATTTGATTTATCAGTTTTATTAATTTAATCCACCGCTGGCAAAACCCGTTTTTGATAAAATCAAACCTGGAAGCAAAGATTGACAGATAAATAGTAAATGTTTTCTTTTCACTCTCATGATATTTTGATTGATAAACTTTTACAGGGGCAGTAATAGTCATAAACCTAAATATAGCCTGTTCAGTTCCATCGATTTATGAGTGAGGTAAGGTCTATCTAAAAATAGAAACCGAGACTACGTAACTCGAATATGACCAAAGAATATAATCATGTCTGTTTGAAATAACTTATCGACCCTCGATTCAAATCATCTTTTTTTTTCAAATTCAACCACGTTTCCCTTCTAGTAATGCAAGTATCGAAACTATATTTCTCTGCGGTAGCTCATTAGATCTATTTACGTCTAAATGGAAGTGAAAAGGGAGGAATCCGTTGATCGAAAAACTGCATTTTCAATGTAAATTATTTCAAGAGTGTTATGAGTCTATAAAAAAGACATTTAACTATATTGACTGGATAAATCGAATAATAGGTTAGTGCCGTAGATGGGACGCCTTTATCCGACTCGGAGAGAAAACAGTTGAGGCTCGGCAAGCCTCGCCTCAACGTTTTCTCCCCTCGTCGGATAAAGGCGTCCCATCTACGGCACTAACCTATTATTCTCTATGTCTTAGGTGATCATGGACTATAATTTATGCAGAAATTTTATTTCCTTTTTAGTTACGAGGGCTATTCGAAAAGCAGTGACAACAGTCCAGTATGTTCACTATTTGCACGTGCAGTCACAAATATGACGATCCAATGAAAACATATTTTTCCGTTCAACGGATATCACACTACATTCACTCACAAAAGCAAATTTATTTGCAATTGAAATAAATGCAATATATCATTCTGGCTGAAAACATGACTGACTCTATCTTCGCTAAGAGTAGATGGCGTACATGTATTGTGATACTGCGGACTGCTTGGCATTGACGCATCATACATTACAGCCGATTTGGACAACGCGTATGGGGACATTGCGCTTCCACGCAATGCTATTGCCCGATGGGAATTTCTCTTTAAAGACGGAAGAATCAGTACCAAATGTGACGCTTCTCCTGGTCGCTGACGGTTGTTGATGTCATTTCATCAGCAATGTCAGTAAGTGTGGAATATACACGGGGCGACGTATAGACTGTCTGGATATTAATATAAAATGGATTTAAACAAACGTAAAGCAAAACTAGAAAGAAAAGAAAAAAATGACATGCGAAAAGAAAATGTTTTTGATTTCTACTAAGGGTCGACCCACGAAGTCGGGTTTCCTAAGCAAATGTATTTACCTTTACACTATCTTAATCATACCTAATTCATTAGCATTTGGCGAGAAAACCCAACAAAGGGCAAACCCTAAAGGCCATAAATGTTCGTTTCCGTAATTGCACGTCTAAATACTTACTGAAATCAAAAAAAAAACGCAATAAAAACAAAGGTTCATGAAATCTAATTGCAGTTATACAGTATACTATTTGCTTTTAATGTCTTTAAACATGTTGCATTCCATTTCATTAATATCATTTGCGTTTTGTAACTATCTTCTTTCCATTAATGAAAAACGCCTTCGTAAATATTGAAAAAAATATTAATTTTCGTGAATTTTAAAGCAGCTGAGCGAGCTAACACATTCTGTAGCAGTCGGCATTTATAGAAATACAGGACCACAGTAAATCATGCGCAAGAGTGAAAGCTGTATAAGAATGAGCCTGATTACATAGAGGTTTTATCACATCCTCCATATAGCCATGATCTCTCCCCTTGCCACATTTGGTTGAACCCATACGTTAAATCATGCCTTAAAGGGCACGGCTTTCAAACGCGCAGCGCAATTGGGAGTAACCACTGAATAAAATAGTATACCTAAATATCTGTTCCAAAATGCATAAAAGCCGCCACTGTTGCCACTATTTTTGAAATGTTCCTCGTACATCGATAAACGCGACCGAACAGAAAAAGAGAACAGCAAAGAAGGGCATTTCCATGACATTCGAAGACTACACAGTGTCCAACAAATGTTACACGATATAGAGGATCAAACACTAAATATTTAGAATACATACGGTCACATATCCTGAAAGGATTTTCCTAATGATCTCCCGTCGAACATCGTATTTATGTCTGAGACGCAATATTACGTGCTTAAACAGTAACCCTGGTAATATCTTTAATTCCTTGCGAGTTATTGGGGATCTAGCGAATAGAGTATTGTCAACAATTGCTTGGTAATCGTTGGCTTAAGAAGGGTAATTTTGCCTTCTGTTAGTATACACAATTTACACTCCTAGATTATTATTTTCATAGTATACAGGTACACTGCAATATGCATGCCATAGTCACAGTCTTATTTGCATTAGAAAATACACATGTCATGTTAATTTGCCATGCTGTCACAATTCTTACTTCTTACACGTTATATTCCCATGCTCTCGTCATGTTGCTGTCAAGTCCTGTTTGTGTCAAGTTATGTGTAATGATGTTGTCAAATATTCTGAAAGTGAGTGATCCTTCGAAAGGAAATGTAGCAATGCGAAAAGAGAAAAGTGCAGACTATTTTATTGAATCTTTTCATGTGTAGTAACTAAAATGCAATAATACTCAAACCCCCAAGCACCGGCTTAAGCAGTATTCAATTTTCAAAATTTATACCATCAACACTAATGATCAAGATGGACAAGAAAATATAACAACACTGCAAATGAGGCACGGGCGACTTTTTACGACCGCAACACAAGCACTTAACACCTGCTGTTGTGAAGTACATATATTCTGAAAGTGAGTGATCCTTCAAAAGCAAAAATAGCAATGCCAAAAGAGAAAATTGCAGACTCGGTTTTATTGAGTCTGTTCATGAGTAGTAATTAAAAGTGCAGCAATACTCATGCCTCCTAGCATTGGCCTAAGCAGTATTCAATTTTCC
This sequence comes from Azorinus chamasolen, assembly GCA_963576725.1. Lineage (NCBI taxonomy): Eukaryota > Metazoa > Mollusca > Bivalvia > Cardiida > Solecurtidae > Azorinus > Azorinus chamasolen. The sequence goes on along the minus strand of OY755242.1, from coordinate 49,683,691 downwards.
TCAAAATTTATACTATCAAAATTAAGGATCCCGAAGGACTAGAAATATAACACTACTAAGAATGACGTACAGGGCGAATTTTACGGCCACAATACAATCACTTAACACCTGCTGTTGGGAAGTAGATATATTTTGAAAGTGGGTGATCCTTCGAAAGCAAAAATAGCAATGCGAAAAGAGAAAATTACAGACTCGGTTTATTGAAACTGTTCATGAATAGTAATTAAAAGTGCAACACTACTCATGTCATATTGTTGTCATATCAAAGTCGTATTGTATTTGTCCATTTGTGTGCTCTTTCTATCATTCTCTCATTTTCGATAAAAACCATAAAACTATTTTACACTACAGGTACGCCTTGTTATGTCTTTCCAAACTTTTATTTGAGTCTGAGTTCGTTCTCAAGTTTTTGATTGGTCAGATTTGAGCCTTTGAACTGAACCAAGACTCAACTAAACAACTTTATAAGCATGGACCCAGGTCAGATGATACCTGTGGGAATCGTCTGATTAGATTAGAATCTACTCCAACTGCTTATAGAATATTAATAATTAACTTTTTACGGCCGCCACACAAGCACCTTCTGTTGTGAAGTACATATATTCTGAAATTGGGTGACCCTTCGAAAGCAAACGTAGCAATAAAGTCATGATTCTATACTTTACAAATTTCTCTTTATTCATATGCCATTATATATATATATATATATATATATATATATATATATATATATATATATATATATATATATAAAATATTCACAATGTCATTATTTCTTACATGTATATTCATGAGGCAAAGGGTTATACACTATATTTATAGCAGTATCCAACTGGGATTGTGTAGACTATTGAGATACCGACTCTCATTAACACACAAACCGCTTTGAATACTGATCTTACAATGCTCTCTTCATAACAGTTACATAGTTACATGGGTGTTCATTAGAAATGGTTTTTACTAATATAACAAGAGCATTAGAGTCATATTTATTATAGTAAACAAGTTTCATAAACCCAATTGGTAATGAACAAGATTGTAATATTCTTTTTTATCATATAACCTTTCAAAACTGCCACAGAAAGTTAAACAGGCTATAGCTATAGCTGACAGCTGTTTCGGCCATTGTATACAAACAATAATACAACAGGCGACGCACATTGGGTGAATCGGCCATACAGTACTACGAATAGTTTACTATTAACCCTTTCACCGCCGCAGTCGCATAAATGCACCACGACAAATAGTGCAGTCCCAGATCAAGGCGGCGTCTGATCAGGGACTTCACTATTTGTCTCAATCTCTATTTCTATATATGTGCTTTATATTGGCATTTATTTATCTTATTTCCTTATTTTACTGAATGATTTAACAAACTTGGATTGCAGACGACAATTGGAAATTTTGCGCCGAAAGAATTAGACATGCATTGGTTCCGCGTATTCTCCTTAAGATTCATCATCGGCCGGATTCAAAAGTGAACTAATGCATTTCCGCGCATTAAGGCAATCTGCTTCGGCACTCCTATTGTTTCTATATATTGTATGATAGGACATCGACTAACACATTTATTTACTTTTACATAGGAAACACGATAGCCTGACTAACTTTTTATCTGAAGCATGAGTCTTAACACGGCTGAACTTTCTAATGGACTGTTCCAAAATTCAAACATAGCAAACATACCGTGAATATTCGGAGACTTTGGTCTATAAAGAAAAGTGTAACATGTCAAATAGTGAGGACCCTGATCAGAGGGATCCTCTAGGCGTCCTGTCATCCCGGTCTACACTGTTTGCAAAGGACACCAGTGATTCGTTTCTCGTTAACATATTAACCGTGGTATTCAGTATAAATACGGTGTAATTTTTCAAATTTCATCGCAGTCTTTCAATCGCAAAGTATCACAATTTCATTTGCTTGAGTCTGAACAAATACCTGTTTACCTAGCATTTAACTGGGAACATAAAATTATTATACTACAAATCGTGGGTACAACGCACAACTGTTGTAACGACATGTTTAAAATTTGTTGGCATGCACAAATAATAGCATGATTAGATTATAAAACGCCTTGAACCCTCCTAATGAAACGCCAAACTAGTGTCAGTATCATTTGCAAACTATTTGAATATAGACATGAGACATATCTAGATCAAACACGTTTGCAAAAGACATTGTCCAATTTATTTGGACCCAGATGAAACGCCGTATAACTTGACGTCCCATCATACTCAAAACCATGTGTTACTATGGTAATAATTTTGGAAGAAAATGGAGAAAACTAAACTAACAAAAGATGTAGCAGACGACAATATTTGGTAGCAAAAGGGTTAAGAAGTTGTGCGCCAAACATTCGAAATGCGGTGGCGACTTACCTAGCGACATCCTAATTGCTTGCTTTATTTTTTACCACATGCGTATTCATTCTAAACACGGCACGTTGGGGTATTCATATTTATCGTATCGATAGTGTTTACTGCACATTGTCAATTTTTGTGATTAAAATGGATTTCATCGAATAATTTGATACATAAATCACGGTAAGATATATTTATATATCACTTTTACAACCTAATTGATGAGTTCTAACGATACACGTATAAAAGAGTATTAAGCCCGTACCATATCATCTTCATTACAGTCACCAGATGGAAGCGATATGGAATTATTAGCGCTTAATTGATGTATATCTATGGCTTTAGCTTCCAGGAATTCATTACTTATATTTAATATAACGTCGTTCGTTATTGAAATATTGAAAACTAGGAAGCCTATGATATTTTATTATAATCACCGCCTAATGTATTTGTCAGGAAATTCTGTACAGAGATGAGGTAAAATATGTTTGGTGTTTCTGTTGGAGTGTTTAACCCATAAACAACAGCGAACGGATGCTTGGACATAGACAAACAGTATAGACCTAGATCCGAGGGCCACTGATTTTACTATGTGCTATACCAGTCAATTCCAAATATAACCACCGGACATCTTACTTTTGTAGGACACTTCCGCCATGCTAAGTGAGTGAGTGAGTTGGGTTTAACGTCCGACCAACAGTATTTCAGTTATTTGCAGACGGCACCCGCATTAGACAAATTATAGTGCTGCCTCACTGGAATGCCCCTGCCGTGGGCACATGGCAAGGACACCCACCCAGTGACATCCGCCATGATAAATTGATGGATTTATAATATTTGACTTGGACAACAACAGTTGAACTTAGATATATCGAACTCGGATGAGTCGAACTTCGAGATAACACGAACTAAAAGTTAAGTCCTTCAAAAACTTGCATAACATAATTGTTATAAAATGTATAACTCACGCATATTCAATAAATAGGTGCATTTGGGTGACTTGAAAAATGCCATATCGGTTTGTATTTATATTCAATAATACTTTATTAAATGAGAGAGTGTATATTTGGTAGCATTACTACGAAACGGTTTAAACATCAATGAAGAGGTTTTCTTATAAGTCACTATTGACCACACTCGCTGCTAGGGTGTTCTTAAAGATTGGAAATGTCCGTTACTGAACATGTGCGATCATTAATTGATTGCAAGAATTAAGTTTCAGTACATATCATTTTGTGACTATTTTTATAAGTTGGAAGAAAACGCACTTTCAGAACTTTTACAGTGACATAGATGCCACATAGTATCAGTATCAATTAACAAAACAATGCAATTTGTGCACACTAATGTTATTGCTAATTCATTCTTAACCCTTCGCTTGCTGAATTTTAAAATACATTTCTCCTTCTTTATCCATGCCCTGTTGTACAGTTACATATATCTTCACTGTGTACAAGTATTTCGCTGTGCAATCACTGCTGTGGAGTGCACTGGTTGCACAATCAACTTATAAAATGTATATTATCATAAAGTTAGCTCTCGAAATGAAGTTGTGTGAAAACATATTTGAGTAAATTGTTATACTAAGGTGTTATATGTACTCATATATCATATATGTCTGTTTACATTGATGAGTGGAATTTAAATATTTCGAAATAGCCGATCATGGACATTTCAATTTGAGTTAAAGATCAAACATGGCTCTATTCAGCATGACTTTATAAAAATGCTTTGTTAGACATCAAACTAAACAAAGAATTTGACTGCAACATTAATAAGTAAATAGAATACAAACAGCTGATTCACATAGAGTCAGTAGTTTTGTAACGAACATGTCATTCTTATTTACAGCTTCTGCATGAGTAGGAAAACATGATATTTTATTAACAAACTTACGATAACATTCTTGCAAGACGTATGGCGAATTTACCTTTAGAATAAAGAAGATTTCGTGTAAGATTGAATGTTCTGTGTCCCTTCGTGTCCTTAATGGTAACGTACATTTCATGTGGGTTCTATTCTAATCATTCTTGTAAATATATACGCAAACGTCCTGTTTTAGGCTTAAATGCTGTTGTACAACACTCTGTATAAATATGTCATGCAGAGAAGGGACGTTGAAACAATTTTGAAATAGGTACATGGATTCAACTACTTAAGTGGATTTTGTGACATTTCAACACTGTCGAAACTTTAAGAAACACTTTTCTAACTAAAGCCTCTAACCAAATGGTAATTTTGAATAAGTATATCTAGACAAGTTTCCGTACACCGCAATTATAATAAAGCAGTAATGCATCAGACTGATCCACTTAAGATCCCTCTGAAACAGCATTTTAAGTTGTTATTTATAAGCTTAAAAGTCTTTAATCAAAAGAGTATCCTTTTGATAAAAGATTATGGTGAAAAGACCCGGTACAAAACACGTTCTGATAACGCAACACTAAACTATTAAAAAGACATCTGAACATTCTCCTCAACGTTATTATTAACTTCTGCTTCAAAACTTAGCATGCGCTTTGATTTACAATAAAGGGCTGGAGCAGATACTTTGCAAATAATAGTATTCATTTCTATCCAGACGATGTCAGGGCGAGATGGCCATTGGTAGAGGGATTTTATGTTCTACGCGTATCTAGAAATACGTGTAACAGCATAATGCAGTTCTAAAGTAATGCTGAAAGCTCCTACAGGAGCTTTCAGCATTACGTTAGACCTGCATTAAGGTTCGAACTTTTGTTATCTCGAACTAATTGCTATGGTTCCTTGAAGTTCCAGATATCGAAGTTCAACTGCAATACAATATGGGATCTGAAGGGTCATATGCATTCCAGACATGAAACCAAGAAATAGCTTAAATGACCAGTTGTGTCAGCAAATAGTAAACAATCATATTCAATGTTAATAAGTAAATTCAGATACTATGGAGGTCAATATATGCTTCTGTAATTATACGTAACTGGTGCTTATATCGGTTTAGGCAAACGTATTGATTCATAAAACAAATATAGATTACATGCCTCTAAAACAACACGTTATTCGTCATTGTTGTTATCGTAGCATCATTAAAAATACAAAAATGAGTCATGCAGGAAACACCACATACAGAACAAACAGTCGCCCGAACAGCAACACAAGGAAACAGCAAATGTACATAACTATAAAAACATCAAGAGACGCACAAAGACAAAACAAACATACAATCGGGGGAAGATCGAAGTACCGCCTTGGAACGGTCAGTGACAAAAGTCACTGGGGGTTAAACCGGTTTATGGGCGCCCAACCTCACACTTATTCCATCCCCACCCTAAAAGACAAACAGTGTATATAAACGTATCCCCTCTCCGACTAATCTACAACAACCGCGACGGCAAATACAGTGGTAAAGTGCATGTATAACGAAAACATTTAAGTGAACAAACTGTATCCACCTATCGCTAGTGTACTCAATGATTGAGCTGCAAACAGAGTAACTGTAGAAAAGTAATAAAGGGTACGCCAAAAACGAAATAGTACAGATATCCGACGTTCTCCTTAAGTTTTAAATGAAGTACAATTACGATAATCGAATATAATAGCTAGACGTACACCACCTGTAACATATTGACGATATTATACGCAAAGAAAATTCTGAAAGTAGAAGAGCCTTCGAAAAAAAGAAGCGATTCAAAAACAGGTTTTATTCGAGTTTTATTGAGTGTGAGTTCATGAGCAGTAATGAAACTTGCACCACTGCTCACGCCCTAAGCTCCTGCTTTAGAAGTATTACATTATAATTACATCGAATGTTTTGTGTTTCCAATTGTCAGTGTCGGGAAAGTATATGATCAGGTACACCTAGTGTATCTGAGTCTGTTCCTTTTTATCATTGTTTCAAATTAGAGGGTTGTGCTAAATTGAAGTGTGCAACAAGAGGTTTGGTGAACAGCAATTTCGAAATATTTTTTTATCACTTGCTGCACATACAACCGGGTCGAGATTGTGAAACAGTTGATGAACTTAGACTCTGTGGCTTGGTAGCTCAGTCGGTAGAGTGTTGGCATGTAAAGCCAAAGGCCATAAGTTCGAGCTCCAGTCGAATCACAGCTTTTTCACCATTATGCATTTGGCGCCCAATGTAAATAAATGGAAAAGTAGTAAAGTCAAGCATGCAAAGCCACATACAAGACGCAACCACCACCAAAACACCGATAGATAAAGTACGGTGTTAATGTATGAGGACCCGCGTGGTGATTTCTAAGAAAAAAGATGTATTAATAAGAATTTCGATGCGTGTTCTTTGGGTAAAAACATTGGCATGGTAACAATGGCAACATGGTGACAGCCTTTTTACCATGTTGCACACACTAGCGACAATAATTTAAAACGGCTCGTGGCGGATGATTTACATTTTCCGTTTTGTTTAGAATTGATACACTTTTAACTTATAAATACGAAAGCTTCAGCGTACAAGGGTGACACTTTATGCTGCCGAAGTTCTCGCATCTTTAATATACAAGTACGTTGTATGTATGTGTTTTAATCCAGTTTTTTAAAATATAAATTGGAATGCATATTTTCTATTAGGATATAAATTGGAATGAATATTTTGTATTAGGATATACACTGTATATTGCCTTATGCCTACTTATATCTGATCTATATCATCTGATCTATATCATTCGTTTCGAATCGATCAGATGAAATAACCTTGCTGTACCGATATTCGCTTATATTTAATGAGGCCCTGATATATGAAATCTCACAGCTGCGCTCATAAAGCTACATCGATGTTGTGTTATGATTATTAAGACAGAGTGTCTGTGAGCTAGTATTGCCTGATATCATTCAAATAAATGTCATATCGCAGTATTGCGCTTTAATTTAAATACCACTATAGGATGATAAATGAACGTAGTTTAAATCATACTGAAATTATACAGAATTAAGGCCTTTTTATTTATGTAGTAGAATACCAATTAACAACAAACAGACATCTCGACCATCGACATCAATCACTAGAATTCTAATTCTGAGTATTTAACACAGCTAAATGCATGGTGACACTTATGCAGAAACCTTTAATCTACATGAACCTACCATGTTGATATGTTGCTACAGGCAGGTTTTATTGTATATAGAACATTGTTTGGATGACATAATATATATCAAATAATGTGAGAAACAACAGAAAAAAAGGAAACACTAATAACTATGTGTACTGAGGCAAACGCTATTGCCATCACATGAACCTCTGCACTGGTTGTTATCTGTTTGTGGTTAATTGCATATCAAACGAACGCATATTTAAATGAAACAAACTGGATTCAACCATCGCTAATGTACTAAGTGACTGAAACGAAATCAGTATAACTGTAGAAAAAGGATAAAGGGTACGATAAGAACGATCCCAGGATCCGACGTCTTCCTTACGTCCCTGGATTTTGGAGGGCGTCTTCATCGAGGCTTTCCTGTCGGCGTACATTGAAAGGGGGTAGCTTGATTGCCAACCGTGAAAGGGTAAACGACCAGACATGCGGTATGTTCAGTAGTATATGAATATATCTCTTTTTAATGAATGTTGTAATAAATTTGAGGAATAAAGAAAGACACTGGTTATATTCAATAATTTTACGAAATTTCTAAATCACATCACCATATGTTAAGGATGTGAATTACCTTGTTGCAGCAGCGCCTTAAGATTGCACTTATACTTGCCGTCAAATTGGGGGACATTTACCTTTAAAATTTCTCTCATAGTAGTATTAAGGTGGAAAACCAGTTCTACAGGGAGCGCCACACACAAAAGGGCAAGGCACCAACGCATAAGCAAACACGAAACAGCACAAAATACACCATAGGGTGAAATCAGTTGTACCGCATTGGAACGGTCAAACGAATCTGCTACCAGTGGTGCACAATTTGTACACCAATAATCTGAGGGTATACAACATCCCCAGAAGAAAGGGTTGTGATTTAAAAACTTCATGAAACAGCACATTATTAATAATATAAAAAACAATATAGACCATAAGGTGAAGGCAGATGTACTGCATTGGAACGGTCAAACAAATCTGCGACCAGTGGTGCACAATTCGTATCCATAGGAACACTAATAATCTGAGGGAATACAACATTCTCTTAACGTCCGAATATGTTATCCAGAACAAAGGTTGGTGATTTAAAAACCTCTGAGCATGTACAATTGGTGTAATTTTTAATTGACACGTCAGTAAAGGATGCTTTTTCAGTATTGCAAGCAAGAAATGTTCTTCTTATCGTTAATTAAATCGTCAGGAAGAGTTATGTACACAGTAGAAATATAACGGGTGCTCACAGTGGATGTAATAAACCTTTTTATTAGTCAGTATATGCAAGACATCAAAAGAGTTTGTAATAGTTCAGAGGTTTTATCACAAAATAATTATTCATGTTCTTTTATCTTAACACGAAGTCAAACATATAGACAAAAATTTGCCATGGCCATATTTTCGATACTGTTAGCCTAACATATACCTACTTCGGCAACCTAGATATGTTTATCAACATTAAAAAGGGCGTGTGTCGCATACCAACATCAGATCACGGCGACATAGACTTTGACAATTTACCAACTTAATATTTCCCTCTTGAATATTAACGTTGCTGATTTTTATAATGGTTTATGTACATATGCTGCGCTTGGTACTGGAAGAAACGTATAGTCAGATCTATTATAATTATAATTTTACAAGCACACAGAGCAGGTTTGCTACTCTCTTTGTCCCGTGATAAATCGTTTATATGAGTGAAGAGTTAAGAGAAATAGTCTTTATTCAGCTCACTAAAACTAGTTCACTAAAATTAAGAGCATTAAAAAGTAATCATTCTTACCGAGGAAAAAGTAAAATTACACATCGAAGTTTTCATCCTATCATCCAGGACAACGTGTCTCCTGGGTCTGTGTAACAGCGTTCGATGATTTGTCTCTCAATTTGTTAGATTAATGATGTTACTTTGTTGATCGGATTGTCTGCAGCTATAACGAGATGTTATTAGTTGACTTGTTCCCAGAAGTGTTTTGCGAGAAGACTGTACAATAAGACAATAATGACTATATATTATCTCTATACAGTATTCATTCGGGAGTTTATAAATGCAGCACGTGCGATGTGACTCACGGTTAAGAAAGTTTATGTTGAATCTAGCAAATGCTATATTTATCACAATGGTTTCAAAACTACACAATTCTAAAAGTCTCCTTTTCTATAGTTAATGCTCCTTTTCGGTAGATTTTTTCAAAGAGGCTGGGTCTAAAAATAGTCTAGGAGGGAATTGGTTGAAGTCAACTGCTCCCTTACCAGACAGGTAAAGCTGGTGCAGCTTGAAGTATGCCGCAGCTCGACCATTTCAGCTCAGGGTCCATGCTGAGGTTATCATTTACCGTTGAGTCAAGGTATGTGAACTCTTTGACCACCTCAAACATGTAGTCATTGCCCGTAATGGTAATTGCGCTCTCCGTGCCGGTAGGTGCGCTCTCTGTGCCCTGGTCAGGTTTTCTTTAGTCTAATAGTCGACCTGAAGTCCCCACAAGCCTGGGAGAAGCGGTCTATGAATATTTGGAGATGGGGTTCACTGTTGGTTATAGTAGTTTCATCCGATTAGAACTTAACTGGTCTAAGTGTGGTTAATTTGGATGCACTGTGTCCGGCGGAAGTGTATTAAAGCGACTTCACACAATTTATCAAAGAGAGGAGGAGAGTGTATCCGATTAATAGAGAATATATTCTCTCAAACAGTTGAGAGTTGCTCAACTAATTATAAGTTTAAGGCAATAGAACTTAATGTTATATGAACCACATTATATGAGGGTGTTTTGCCTGAGCTGACACTCTGGCCCTGAGAACAGATAATAAATGTAAGAAAGGCACAGGCTATTATGCATTCATGGCTGAGCTCAAGAAGATTGAGACAAGCATTGGAGATCAGGCCAGAATACAGAATGCCAAACCAAGGTCCCATATTATTTGGAAGTTCACCAGAGACTGGTGGTAAGATAGACGTTGTGGTCGCTAGAGCTCTTATTGACAGTGGTAGCGTCATTTCATCCATTAGCGGGTGCCGTCTGCAAATAACTGAAATGCTGTTGGTCAGACGCAAAACCCAACTCACTCAATCACTCACTCGCTCCTTTAGCAAAACGTTTTATGACAATCACCTCAATCATACAGAATATACAACCACTTACAGATCTAGAACCATTTTCAATGTAGAATGTGCAGATGGCGTACCTTATTGGGGTTATATATCTGCTGTCTTACAGACAGGTGGAATTCAGAATCGAGTGGACACCAATGTTTATTCTTATCACTCCGGCACCTTATTACAGCCCCAAGACTGTAAGGGTCATGATTGCTTGGTCTATATGTATATATATCACAAGGACAGTTTAATGCTGCTACTTGTCACACGACTGACACTTAATTGAGAGGGCAAAACTGAAAAAACATTTATCACGTTTTGATATCTACAAATGTTTGTATATGAAAGACGATATCTGTTTCCTTTGCCTTGTCCTGTCAATATTTACATGATACAACCGGTGAGAAGTTATCTACCAGTTGCATTGACAATGTGATTGTGGGAGCCAAATAATTCCCGTCTGCAAACTATGCCATGTTCTTTTAGTTTCGGAATAGGCTTTTCTTCAATGTATTCTCTGAAACGCAAGAAGTGTGTCAAACAGTTTGGGTCCCGGAGATAAGCTACTCGGCTGCTCATCTCGATCCAATCTATTAACAAAGGCGATCAAAGAATCGTTCATTGCAGCAAACTGTGTGAGTCTCAGACGATTTCGACGACGACAGACTGAAATCTAACCTTTCGAGACATCGAAGAACATAATAACATTTCCAAAAGCAGAACTGATGCGGCTGTCTAATTTCCAAACTTTGAAATTACACTAGAACATTGTTTGCAATCAATGATATTGAATAGCAACAACTTGGTCTTGAATTTCCATTTTCAGTTTTACATTTTATTAATTAAATGTGTTCCTGTTAAACATTTGTCACATTTGATTTGTTTCAATGTGCATATTATAATTTGCATGAATAAACACGTTTTAGTCCTTCCCTGGTTTAATGTATGATCTAGGCTACAACGTTCATTGCTGTTACGAGCTATTTGACACTGCTGGGCATTAGCAATATGCAAAATATACAACATTATAACATAACCCGTGGCTCCAGCGTGACATAACACTATCATATATATTTTGATATTCACGGGCATATATTCACTAGTGAATAACATTCGAATGACCGAACTGTATTAATACGCTCTGTTAAAACAAACAAACTGGCGGACGGTGACCTACATGCCAACGATTGATTTCACGATAGATGGCAAAGGACTGTTGGAACTTGCACCTTATTTTCGATAAAATAATACAAACCGTGAAGTAAATACCTCATCTGTCGGTAAATATCTACAAAATGTATGCCAAAAAAGACCTACCAGGTTCTCTGACCCAAACCATCCATTCTACATAAAAATGCCTTCACAAATTTACATTCGCTTCACCGCATGTCATTTTGTTAATGCAGATTTCTACTCACAAAAACATCTCGTCATTCAGGTATAGTCATCTGAATCTAGCACAGCACAGACATATTTCAAATATGTTATACTCCAAATCAACTGATCGCGAAAACCTTCCTCCTGTTCCAACGCATTTTATGCAGCAGTTCGTACTGCATCTTTTGCCCATCTCAATAAACTTTACCACTGAATTTGAATCGAGATTTTTGTTTCTCGGTGGAAATGTCCATGTCCATGTGTATACAACACTGATGAAGGGCTATACAACACTGATGAAGGGCTTAATATACCAAAACGAAGGCGCATTTTGAATCCCATTGACAGTGAGTGTCAGACGTGTAGGCGAACTGTATGTGGGTCTTCATTTAAATGGCGCGCTCTACACAGATACATGTTGTGTACAGTGACGTCATAATGTGACGTGTTGGAATGTCGAAACTGTAACTCAGGTTTTCGTATCATTCTGTAGCCATTTTAAAAAGTAAAGACACATATCTTTCAAATTCTATTAGCAAACATAGTAGACCCTGATCAGACGGCTCCTCTAGGAGTCGTCTGATCTAGGTCTACTCTGTTTGCAAATGCGTGAAAACACGTTTATATTAGGGAAAGGGTAATTTGAGTGTGGGTAAAGGCCAACTATGGGTTGTAGGTTTGTAATCAATGTATATTTAGACTAGTCCCATTGTCTAAAACAAAGAATTTGATACGGGTAAACTCTGTGTTAGATCTTAGATTACAAAATAATTCTGTTCAGTGAAAACAATGTGACAAACCATGTGTAAAACTTTAATCAGATGTTTGGCCTTGGCTGGTCGTTACTGTTCGCTAAAAAGTATGGTGCCTATAAGGTTATGTATAAATCGTTGACTATGACCTGTCCTTCGTCGATCATTACGTCGGAACCGTCACGATGTGATCGCCCAGTACTGCGATTAATCAGCACATCACCAGTGCTTACCAAGGCACAAACTGTTCCCGTTCGTATGCGATTTAACATATTAACCCATTCCCTCATATTGACGACTTTTGACGACTCTGTAAAAGTCATTTTGTGAAACCATTGTGATAAATAGGGCATTTGTTCCTATGGGAGCAAATGCTTTATTTATCACAATGGTTTCTACACTACACAATTCTAATAGTTTCCCTTTCTCTAGTAAATGCTCCTTTTGGGTAGATTCATTAAAAAAGGTTGTATCTAAAATAGCCTATGAGGTAATAGGTTAAGCTAAGTGATATCCATACATTTCATACATGAATGCTCAATGAATTAAAATGTTAACAACAAGCACAAATCAAAAATTGTTACAGATGAACCCTAATGGAAAATGGGATGAGAAAACAACCATTCACATGCATCTGGGGAGATCATTGCTTTTCTACTTAATATGTGAATTGAACTTGATACTTCTCCCAATATATAATATCTAAAACCTCCAACAATTCTAGAGGATGCCATTAAACGAACCAGTGACTAGTGGATAATTTAGCTATAAGGGATTATATGATTCCCTGATATTAACCTTTAGCCTGCTATGGGCGGATGAATGAATACCTATGCATACAGTTTGGATCCGAGTAATTCGGCGTCTCATCAGGATCCAAACTGTTTGACACACTGATTGCAATTTGGTAGACAAATTCATTATAGCTTGACATTTGGAAATGTAGTAGGTGAACAATTTTGTAAAAATAACTTGCTTAGCAAGCTAAAGGTTTAAGAGTCCGCTGTGACGTTTTATATACTATTTATATTACAAGTGTTGTAATTGTACTCCACCATGAAGCATACGCTTAATTGATGTCTATTTTTTAAAAATATCAATGTAAAACATTTTGTATAAATATTGATAGATATTAGCCATTCTAACAAAGCCCCATAAATGGTGTAAAACTATATACCGGGAGTTGAGTGCAAGTCTCAGTAGCTACATTACTATACCTTTATATCATAGAAATCATCTGTTTTCCTTAAAGTGTCAACGTTGATTGTTCTTTCATTATTATTGAAAAGCACTGCCATAGTAACAACCAACTTGAATCCTAATGGGTTGTTACTCGGCTTTTCATTTACATACAAACTGCTTGAAAAGGTTATCACAAATTCGCCCTATATAATGACGACAGTTTTGCGCCGAACTCTGGATTTCGTACGACACAAAGCAGAGTATAGTGAATATAATGTTGCTACTAAAATGGGACTTATTTTCAGTTTGAAGAGGCGTTGTCAGTGATTTTTAAACACGTAGGCAAAATTGTGATACAATAACATCTCTTATATAACATGCATGTAGCTTATCTGAGATATTGCCAAGCATGAATGTTAAGGATATTAACATCTCTGCATACGAAAACGTATGACCTGTTTTGACAATTAATATATATCAGCATTATTCTAATCTGAATAGTGAGATTTTTCCACACAATGTTTTTAATGACCTTCGTTATTCCCCGTACCTCTGACACCAGTGTGTACTAGATTTTTATTGTTACCTTCGTTATTCCGCGTTCCTTTAATACCAGGTGTACTAGATGTTATTTTATGCTTTGCGTAATGAAAAAAAAAGGGATCGTATTCTCAAGGCGACCCTTTGCTTCACCGACATACCTGACAACTGCCATTCCGCAGTGCAGTCTAGTGCAATTAATTCGATGGATACGAAATGCATTTAATAACATGCCATACTGGGAACAATCAAGATATGCTATTTGTGGCATGAAGATGCCTCGTAATGTTAGTTTAGCTTTAGTGTGAAAAGGCGACAACATACAGCAATGTGTAAGGAGAGCGCAAGATTATATGAATATCAGTAGCATGACGAAATCACGCAACCATAATATGAATGAAAGTATTTTCCCAGAGGCAGGTGTAGAAAGTGTAGAGCCAGTTAAATGCTAATTTCACATGAAAAGTAACCAGACCCTAATTAGAAGGCACCAACTGAACTGTGTATTCTCTGTTTGGAAAGCCACGAAAAGGCCTTCGCATGTGGGAAAGGGTTGGGTTGACAAGGTGCAGTTCATGTGTGATTTTTATTTTGGTGATAATAGTTGAGCACTTTGGGGCTAGCACATCTCTTATAATGTGGGTAAAGAGAAACAATATACTCACCAGAAATGATGATTCTCTGATTAAATGAGATGCAGTTCACCAAGGCTGACAGTCAGTACTGTGGCATAAGACTATTAAAGCAAATGTGCATGTACTTGGAATGTTAATTTAAGTAAGATTTTTATAGTAAGCATTTTCGAAGAAAGAAAGCGATCTTTGATCAACACATTGATCCAATGCAAAGACTACTGCAGCGTCTGCAAGGCTTTGATTAACCCTGTCAGCGCTGAGTCCCCTCAGTATGACTGGCTAGATTTTAACCCCATTCAGTGCCTTTGACCCCTTTCGGGGCCAAATTTCTAATTGTCATCTGCAAACCAATTGGTTAAATAATTCGGTAAAATAAGGAAATGAGATAAATAAATGCGAATTTCAAAGGAATAAAACACAGATATAGAGTTTGAGACAAAAAGTTAATTCCCCGATCAGTCTGATCTGGGACTGCACTATTTGCTGTGGTGCATCTTTGCTACATAGGCAGTGAAAGGGTTAAAGTGCCGGTGTGGAGTATCCCATCAATATTTAACTATGGTTCCGCTCGGTACGAAAGGCAAACACTTGTCAGGAAATTTGAATGACAAACAGTGTAGATTCTGAATTGAGGGCTCCTCTATGAGCCAATTGAGTTTAGTCTTCACTTTCTGCCAATGACATTACACGCGTGTCCCGCATACAAAACGTTAAATAACGGAAAGACTACGCGTAAATGCACAGAGAGTTTGCGTTAGTCAGAGCTGCTCAATAGACACGCTTTTAACGCGTTTGTGAATAAAGTAGACCCAAGTCAGACGGTGTAACGAAGTAAAGTGACCCCTATAGAATACTGACCCCCGGTCACTATTCTTCAGAAAAAGTGTCTCCCTTTCTGAAAAATACCGACTGCCTCTGAAAAATATTGACCCACACCTTCGCGATATCTATAAAATATTAACATCCTACCACAACTATTACTTACAACCTATCAACCATAGTAAATACTTCAATACCTAGTATTGTTGCGGCTGCAGCTTTGTTTTTGTTGTTACTGCAGCATCGGTGTATATATGTGTGTGTGCGCGTGCGTGCGTACGCGCCTGTGTGTGTTATTATGTACGAACAATGATTACAAGTCGTATTGCTTGGCTTCGATGGATCCAAATATCGTGAAATAGAGTCAGAATTGTTTTAAATATTATCTTGGGTCGATATTCTTCAGACAAAAATACCCAATTCTATAAGAAACCGGGGGTATATTAACATTGCGCGCACTGGTCATGATATATTAAACGGGACTCAAAATGATATGACCGGGGTCACTACATCTGTAACAATTATGACCGGGCTTAAATATTTTTCGATTTACGTGAAACCCTTTCTTTAAAATACATTTGAGGTAGGTTAAAGCTGCTGGGGTTGTTCAAAATATCACGAACATGAACCATAGCATTAGTACCGGGGGTCACAATTGTTTAAAAAATACTGACAGTGTCGATATTCTTCAGAAAAGTGACCCGTTTCCTTTCTACAAAATACTTGGGTCCAATTAACATTGAGCGCAATGTTCATTATATAATAAACAGGTCTAAAACATTCTATGAACGGGGTCACTACATCTGTAAGAATTATGACCAAGGTTAAATATTTTTCGATTAAGGTTAAACCTTTTCTTTAATATTTACTGGAGGTAGATTGAGTTTACGGGCGTTGTTTAAAATTTTAAAAACGTTAATAAAATCACTATGACAGGAGGTCACTGTTGTTGTTTTTTAAAACAAAATACTAACCTGGGGTATTCTTCAGAGAAAGTGACCCGCTTTCTACAAAATACTTTGGTTCAATTAATATTTCGAGCATTGGTCATGCTATAATAAACAGGGCTTAAATTGCTATGACCGGGGGTGACGAAGGTTTATTTTTCGATTAACGTGAAATCCTTTTCTTTAAAATATACTGGAGGTAGATTAAGTTTGCGGGAGTTGTTCGAAATATCATGAACGTTGGTCAAAGCACTATGTCCGGCGGCACTATGTTATAAAACATTCTGACTTTGGGTCGATATTATTCAGAAAATGTGACCCCCTTTCTACAAAATACTCGGGCTCAATTAACATTGCGCGCATTGGTCAAGGCATGATAAACAGGACTCAAATTGCTATGACCGGGGGCCACTACATCTGTAAGAATGATGACCAAGGTTAAATATGTTTCGATCAAGGTTGAACCATTTGTTTGAAATATATAAAAAAAACGTTGGTAAAAGCACTATATCCGGGTGTGACTATTTGTTTTAAAGATACTGACCGGGGGTCGCGACCCCCTTTCTACAAAAACTTCAATTTCCGGTAAAATTAAATGTGGACTTAAATGCACACATCCTGTGAAGCAAATGCTCTAATTATCACAATTATTTCGAAACTACACAATTCTAAAATTCCCATTTTCTATTGTTAATGTTCCTTTTCGGTAGATGTATTCAAAGAGGTTGGATCTAAAAATAGTCTAGGAGGAAATAAGTTTAATGTGTTTGACACTCAGTCAATAGTTTCTCAAAGGTTTTAACATAATTGGAGATCAGTGAAAAATTCATGAAAGCAGATGTTGGGCAGACATTATATGTTCAGCATGCGAAGAGGTAACTTACTAAACACATGACATCAGCGATGACGACATAATTGTGTAGATACTGCAGATTTTATAATCCTGAAGACCTTTACCTGCATTAAATGATAAATGGCTGACCTATGTGACAGAAACAGGTGTACCTATCTGACTGAGTATGATGTACCTATTTGTTAGAGTCTGATGTACCTATGTGACATAGTCTGGCATACTTATGTGACGGAGTCTGATGTACCTATGTGACAGAGTTTGGTTTACCTATGTGACAGAGTATGATGTACCTATGTGACATTCTGATGTACCTATGTTACAGTCTGATGCACCTATGTTACAGAGTCTTGTTTACCTATGTGACAGAGTCTGGTGTACCTACGTAGTATGATCGATATCGTGACACTTCACGTGCTTGGCAGTTGAAATAGTTCTTATATCGCTTGCGACATCTGACAACAATGTCATGTTGATTTTAATGTTTAGATGGGAACTGCGGCATATCAATACATCTTCATAAAACCTTTTAACTGTACTTCAAGGAGTCATAATCGTGTGTCTCTATTCTGTTTATATCGCATTGCGTCGATATCTATAAATAAACATTTCGTAGTTTTATTACAGTAAATGGTCAATTTTATACTGAAATTTGAATTTATTGTGTCGGCATTTGCATAACAGTGTAATAAAAGCAAGAAAAGTCAGATGAGAGATATCAAGACTGACATAAGACGACGTTAACAGTCCTTGTCTGGCAACAAATCTCCAAAGAAACACTCCTTCACCCCTTTACCGGATGTAAGGATTGTAAGGGTGGGTCGGTTTTGTGTTCTACCGCGCTGCTACGCTGCAATGGTCATACATCGCCGATTAAAGTTGGCATGGTGAAGATGAATAATTAAAAGAATGATGGTTATAAATGACGGATGAGGATGATATCACGAAGGGAAAACTCGCACATAGATAAGAACCATCGACATATCCTCCTTTCAGTTGTATGTCAGAAGTGATAATTTGAAAACATGAAAGTACAAATAAGAGCACATGAACATATGGGAATTGGGTACATGTATGTACTCATGAGTGTATGTATTTGGGTTGGTTCAATGACCACCACAATGGAATATTACACAACAGAATCGAAAAGATGAAATATAAGTTCTCAATTAAATACCAACTACCAAACAGAGGATATGACTGTACTTATCCACCTAAGATGCGACCTTGTTAATCATATTGTAGTTATGTCATCATGTTAAAAGCTATCATCAGGCATGTACTCTTCATGAATGTCAATTACTTGAATGATCGGCGGTCATATTGAATTCTGCTCCGTATGAAATTATCATAGAATATTCGTTAGCTGAGTGACAAGTTTCATAACAAAGCGTTTGTGTTTTTGCGTAAGCATTTGACACTATCATCTGGCTTTCTCGGGTCGTTCCTATCCTGGCCGCGCAGTATAAATATTCTGAAAATGGGTGATCCCTCGAAAGCAAAAGAAGAAATGCAAAAAGAGAAAATTGCAGACTCGGTTTTATTGAGTCTGTTCATGAGTAGTAATTAAAAGTGCAACACTACTCACGCCCCCTAGCACCGGCTTAAGCAGTATTCAATTTTCAAAACTAATAACATCAAAACTTATGATCCCGAAGGACCAGAAAATATAACAACACTGAGAATGAAGTACGGGGCGACTTTTTACGGCCGCCACACAAGCACTTAACACCTGCTGTTGTGAAGTACATATATTCTGAAAATGGGTGATCCCTCGAACACTTAATTGACGTTTATTCGATGCATACGAAATGCATTTAATAACATACCATTTGGATACAATCAATCTCACGTGAAAAGGCTATGTAACGTTAGCTTTGGTTGTGAATATGCAGGAAAGTCCACAAATTAAACCATGTGTAAGGAGAGCGCACGGATCTACAGATATGACAAAATCACGTGACCGTAATATGAATGAAAGTATTCTCCCAGTTTCAATTACTCAATTAATAAAGAAGTTCGATTAGGTGATCACGCCCATAGATATGACGGAATCAACAGCGAGTAGCCAATATGATAAGAAGCATAGCGGGAAAACGGATGAAATGTCAGCTGCACCTGAATTACCCACTTATCGATACAGTTCACGTCTCTGTTTTATATCAGTATATCCTAAGCAAGTTCAGTGTTGACCACTGAACGCTCTCAAACAGATAATCAGCATCTATAAACAAAACAAGAAAGTAACGATTATACGTGATTATATAAAGAGTTTTTTTATATATAACATCTCATTATGTATGGGGTTCTACAGAAGTGTTTCTACAGTTAGTGGGACTCAGTCTTCTATTGACTGTATAATATTATTGTTTTCAGCCTCGTCAATGGATAAATATTCAAATTTGCATAGATCATATTACCAATCCTCTTAACGACCACCATTTTGGAACTAATTATACAGCAGGTTGTTCTCATTTTTAACCCTTTCCCTGATGAATATTCATATAGGAAATAGTGACGTCATGGATATTAATAAGATAATTTTTTTATAATGGCTTATGAACATATGACATATTGGCTCAGGCAGAATCTGCAGAAGCAGATCTATATTACACCATGAGCAAACAGAGCATACCTATAGGAGCCGTCTAGTATGGGTCTACCCTGTTTGCAGATGCGTTAAAATGCGCTTACATAAGGGAAATGTTAAATAGAAAAGTGCAAAGGGTCTGATTAGGGGCAATGGAACCATCCAAATACATCAAAGTTTCCATCGGTTTAGCTTGAGCATTTCTGTTTGTCTTTTATGGATTTTATTTGTTTGAAATCAACGTTTCTGCCCTACAGTTGTATTGTTTCACCGTTTCAAACAATGAAGCGAACCAACGAAAACAGGAATGATATGCTCGATAGGTACAGTAAATTCACGATACTACAAGCACTCAAATACGTACCATTATTGATCTTTAACACAGGAGGTGGTTTTATGCAGAATGAAAGTCGTAGTATCGAGTTTTTACTTTATATGATATTTTCGGTTAACCATTTCCATGTTTTATATTCATGCATCATGAATATTAATATGCTGATTTTCATAAAACAACATATTTACACATTCTTTTGTTGACTTTGGTAGAGTGTATAGTCAGCTATATGATAATTACATAAGCAAACAATACATACTCTAATCTAGGTCTTCATTGTTTGGAAAGGAGCAAAGCAGCGTTCTATTGTAGGAAAGGGTTGGGATGGAAAGTAAAGTTACTAAGGACCGGCGGTGACATTTCACTATAGACACTTCACACTTCATAATTCACACTTCGTGTATAAATGGTATTGAAATCCTATAGCTCATTCATATTTCAAACTTCGCCATTTAAACTCAGTTGTGGTTCCTGTTAGGGTGGTTGTGTGTTTTGTATGACGCCGTCTCATCTTGATCCAAACTGCTTGCATAGGTATTCATTCATCCGCTCATAGCAGACCAAAGTATAATGCCTTCATTATTTCAAATAGGAATATTCGTGGAGTAAAGGGTTAATCTTCGAAATGTTGTTTATAAGATCAATATCTAGTTAGAGGATTTGCATTTAATTTGTGAAGACCTTCCACTGCTCACGATCGGAAATTAACGATGGACCTTTTCGAATTGGACACTTTAAGCACGTATGACAGGAACAGCGTTGATTTACATATAAAAGAGAGCCTGCAAATAACAACACGACCGCAGATTGCAATTCTTGGTTTCAAATGCAAGTACAAAAACTGAGACATGAAGAATGATGATGAATGATGATGATGAGTGATGATGATGATGGTGAAGATGGTGATGATGGTGATGGTGATGATGATGATGATGATGATGATGGTGGTGATGATGATGGAAGTTACTTTATGACAACAAAGGCAGGTAATATATTACATTACACTTGCTCATGTAAATATGTTCCGTAGAGAAATTGTTCTACAATATATCAGAAACAGTACAGCTCACCGAGGCATTATTCCATTATAGTGACATACCAATCACCTAAACCTAGTCTAAAGACCGAAGTCGAATGCTATCGAAACTTATATTTAAGCTGGTTGATAAGTCACAATAATGCAATTAGGCCCGAAGTGGGCTGAATTATTTCTTATAGTATACTGCACCTCTCTGTTCACGAACGTATTTCAGCAATTCTGTGTCGCTCCATGATTTCTTACTTTCTCTCAGTCGTATTAATCTGCAAATTAATAATTGCATTTACTAAAAATACTAAAAGCTTTTTTAATCAATCTTAATCAATTTAAATAATGATTTTATTTTAATTAGAACTTTGTTAAGAAAAATGCCTTTCTTGAAAACATTTCTTGTATTGAAATATACAAAACCCAGTACCCACTAAACAAATATACTGTACTATCTATGATTAATATGCTAAAAATAATCTGTTTTGGATTTAATCTTATTAAATAATAAACAATTTAGTATGGCGTATTCGTTTATACGCGTTTCCTTACCCGGAAATGTTTGGAATTTATCGTGCTCAGCGGGCACTATAGGCGGGTACTATCGCAAAATAGCGCCTTCTGGTGATGTACTCGGCGAGCACGCCTGGAAGTTCCGACGTCATGATCGACGAAGGACATGCCATCGTCGTTGATTTACAAATTACCGTATTGAGACCATGCATTTTAGCAAACAGTAAAAACCAGACAATGCAAAACACATTATTTACCACATTGTTTTAACTGGACAGAATCAATTTAACTCGTCTGTTTCGAAGAAAAGTCGAGCTATTGTGATCACAGGGTCGTCGTCATTGTCGGCGTGCAAAAAACTTTAATGTAGCTCATTACTCGAAAAGTATAAGATGTATCAACTTGAAATTTCATAGGTTAGTAGATCTTGTTGAGGGAAAGACCCCTATGCAAATCTTTGGAGTTATGATCCTTTATATTTTTCAAAAATGTTAAATTTAGCTGGACAAGCACCAAATGAGACGTGCGTTGTCGCCGCTCTGGTATAATCTAAAATTCTAACCCATCGCAAATGTCATGTTTTAGGCAAAACGATTGGTCTGGATATGCATTGGTTGCAAACCTACAACCCATAATTTTACCCAAACTCAAATAAGCCCGCCATATTAGAATGTTATCGTGATATTTAAAACGATGATCGATCGGAAACATGTGCCGATGATCGAATAAACCTTTTGGGTCCAATTCCCAACACTAGTACCCGCTACCTTTCCTATAAGTAAACAAGGACAGTACTTAGATTAGGTATACTATAGCGATATAATGTATACGAGTACACTAGCTACTAATAAATGTTATCATTGAAAATGCGATATGATTGAAAACGAAGGATGTAGACATACAGTTACTACATTACAATGACATCTGTTATCCATTACCTACAAGTTGTAATCGTTTTGGCGCCATTTTTTATTTTTTTTGTTAGCTTGATGTTTTTTTCTTTTGGTGCCAACTTTTTTATTGTCGTCTGCAAAGTTTAAGACAAAAAGTGAAGTCTGATCAGACGCCGCCTTGCAAAGACAGTGTCTGATCAGGTACAGCACTTTTTGTCGTGGTGCATTTTTGCGACATTGACGGTGAAAGGGTTTCAGATTATATAGTTAACATCATTTGTTTCAAAATGTTGTCATTTTGGATAAAGTATTAAACAAATCAAACCACTCCCGTAACATGTTCATCTATAAAACAGTGTCCAATAATAAACAGCGTCCACGTCAGGGACGCCGTTTAACCGTTTCACTGCAAATGTCGCAAAAATGCACCACGGACAAATAGTGCAGTCCCAAGTCAGACGCCGCCTTTTCAAGACGGCGTCTGATCTGGGACTTCACCTTTTTGTCTCAAACTGTATTTCTATAGTTGTGCTTTATTCCTTTGAAATTTGCATTCATTTATCTCATTTCTTTATTTTACCCAATGATTTAACAAATTTGGTTTGCAGACGACAATTCGAAATAGGCACCGAAAGGATTAAATAAGATTGGACAGCACTGGTCATCAGTATACAATTATATCTTAGTTTTGTCTATAGCTTACATAATACCTCTACAGATCCTATACACATCCTTTACTGAATGGCACTGAAAAACATTGTGTCATTCAGGCCCTTTATCAGTGGCATTTCGTCCAGCAATTGATTTTGAAAGGCAATATTTTGTAACAGTTGTTCACAAATGGAAAGTCGCCTTTCAAAATGGGAGTGATATTATCTTGCATTGAATATTACCACCACATTATGTCTGTTTGTGCAAAATATCACAGCAAGTCATTTCCCGATGCCAAAATGTCTAAGGATAATGGAAACTTCGAAAGTTTGACATATACTCGTGCAATTATAGCCTAACTTTTGCCTTGTAAGATACAATTGATACTGTAAAAGATCATATATACGGAACTGATTGTTGTCAGTCTAGACATTTGGCAGATCTCCATATAAGCTGCGTAAATTTAAACATTTGCAACAATAACTCCTTTATTTCTCCACCAAACCCTATGCTGCGACCCCTCTTTAGAATCCTCTCGAAGAGGCGATTCTAAAGAATGGTCGCAGTATAGGGTTTGGTGGAAGTATGACGATTTTAGTACTTGGGTACGCAAGTTCATCTGTAGCTCTGCATTTGGGTTCGGGTATTCGAAGCTAGCGAACGTTCTTTTAATGTTTGTTTTGCAAATTTAGCACTTAACCATTAATGTGCTGAATAATTAAAGCTGTTTTGAATACTAATTTAACATTTTTTATCAAAACGTATTACTTAAGAAATGATTTTATGACAAACATTGCAGACCCTGATCAAAATACTCCGTGAGTAGCTCTTTGATATGGATTAACACTGTTTGCAAAATCAATGTCTTATATACTCTGTTAGCTAAAGTTAATGGGGATTGCTCCGTTGCCAGTCGGAAACCTGAGTCGTATCCTTCAGGACAGATATAACTGGGAATTTAGTGAGTCTGATATTAGCCGATAAATGATGGCTGGTTACAGTAAAACTCCTCTAAAGGCGACCATATAAGAACAAATAGATTGTCTTTAAAAACAAGTGGTTACTTAATGCAGAAAGAAAGTGATGTAGAAATCATCTGTACATGCAGCTACCACGTCTTTAAATTATAGAATGAGAAACTCTTTATAGTGGAGTTTCATTGTTTTATATTTCTCCCACACTCCTAAAATTATACATATATGATTGGTACCAGTTAGTGAAGAATAACAATATTTTGATTACTTCTTTTTCTCCACGCGCATTTATACAAATGAAATTCGATGCGTACGATGATCACGATGAACACGACGAGGACCATGAGCTAGATGAGCTTGATAAGCACAATGAGCTAGATGAGCTAGATAAACACGATGAGCTAAATGAGCTACTATGTAGTGAAATATGCTCCGATCTGTCGATCTGGTAAATGACAGATTATGTGTACATGTATTGAAAGGCAGTATATTTAGTATGTTCCATCCGTTTTATCCACTTCTTTACAATTTATTATAAGGTAAAGAGATGTTAACAATTTAAACATCAAAATACATAGCACTGTACGATACGGTTTTCTGTACAAGTAATCTTCAGTAACATTGCTAACGGCGCACTTAATTGCAGAGAAACAGCTAATAATGACAATGTGTAATTTTGTGACTGTAATCTGATGGGAAATAAATGATTGCTAGTTTCTGTGTTAATTATAGGGTAATTTACCTCACAGCGAAATAAAATCATTCGAGATGTTATGTACCCTCCAGTATCACAGAAAATAAGAGATTTGTTTGCTGTACAATAGTATTAAGCTGTGCCAGGTAAGGTACCCTCACGACTGACTTGGTTGCGGAAAAGTAACATGAAGCGAAGTGAGTATTTATAAAGCATTTCATTGTGACTTCGTTTATTTTATGTTGCACACTATAGGTCGCTATTAAACATTGCAAGATTACAACAATGACAAAATGTTTGCTTAACCTTTTACCTCCTCATGAATATTTGCACAATAAATTATGACTTTATAAATATTAACTAAATTAATATTTTATAACAAGCCAATTAATAAATAAATATCTGGCCAAGGCCCAAACTGTAGAATCACACCTATATTATATAATAATCAATCAAAGCAGACCTTGTTCAGACGGCTATTATAGAAACCGGTATTGGTCTGCTCTATTTGCAAAGGCGTGAAAAGCTGCTCATATCAGATAACGAGTTAAAGTTATAGTTTCTACTTATAACACGTTTTAAAAATGCCTAAAACTACTTAAATCATGCGTTTATATGCTGAAAAGAAGTAAGTCGCAAGAAAGCCTAATTGAGTAAACGTTGAGGAAGATAAAACGTTCATTCTTTTGATATCGAAGACACGATGTTATTCGCCAATGTATTTATTCGGGTTGTGTTTCAGTTTTGTAACAGTTCGACATAGGCAGATTATATTTTGTTACCATGAAAACGTATTTTTGGTATCACAGTGGCATTTTTTTTATATAAGTTTGAATTGTCAATCTTCATGATATCAATTGAAGATTTAACTCTTAACACGCTAGCGGCGAAACTGTGATTACTTAGGCAAACAGTTTGGATCCAGATGAGACGCCGCATGTTGCGGCGTCTCATCAGGATCCAAACTGTTTGTCACATTGACCACATTTTTGCAAAGAAATAAGAGAAAGTTTATTTTAAGAATTGAAGCAGACGATAATTGTGCAGATTACTTAGCATGCAAATAGTTAATGCTGTTATTATGGGGACTATCCCTCTAAAGCACATTGTGTCGTTTGCAATCAAACCGGATTTCAAAAAGACCAGTTGTCATTATTATCATCGCTAGTTGAAAATGTTTGAATGGTGCTCCATGATAAACCAAAAATTTAAGTGATAGACAATGTTAAAGCTCATTTACCTTACACCAAACGGTTAACGTATAGACACTGTTAAAGCTCATTTATCTTATACCAAAAAGATTGTTTTATCGACAATGTATATATTTAGTTTAAATTGACAATCTCCATTTTTTCAGTTGAACATTTTTTTGCTGTTATTGAAAATATTCGTTTGTTGTAGGGACTATTCCTGTAAGCACATTTGCAACCAAACCGGATGTCACAAATATTATTTTTCAGTATTATTTTGGCTAGTTCAAAATATTGAATGGTGCTCCAAGATACACGAAAGAGTTAACTAAATGGAATAAGTGTGAGGTTGGGCGCCCATAAACCGGTTTAACCCCCCAGTGACTTTTGTCACTGACCGTTCCAAGGCGGTGCTTCCATCTTCCCCCTATTGTGTGTTTGTTTTGTCTTTGTGCGTCTCTTGTTGTTTTTATAGGTATGTACAGTTTTATAGGTATGTACATTTGCTGTTTCCTTGTGTTGCTGTTCGGGCGACTGTTTGTTCTGTATGTGGTGTTTCCTGCATGACTCATTTTTGTACTTTTATAGGCAATGTTGAAGTTCATTTACCTTACACAAAACAATTAACTTATGGACAATGTTAAAGCTGATTTACCTCATACCAAAATGTTAACGTATAGACAATGCTACCTTACACCTAAATGTTGACTTTGGACATACCCATTTTCTCACTTTGTTCATCAAATATGTTAAAAAAATCATTAAAAAGGGATATGATCCTGTAGTACTACAACATACTGCATGTGTGGTTGTGAACCCTTTTACATTTGGCAATCACGCTGGCCTCTTTGCATGTACGCCGACAAGAAAGGTTTAGTACTCTATGAAGGCGACCTCTTAAATCCAGAAATGGAAGGAGAACGTCGGATATCTGTACTATTTCGTTTTTGTCGTACCCTTATTACTTTTCTACAGTTACTCTGTTTGCAGCTCAATCATTGAGTACACTAGCGATAGGTGGATACAGTTTGTTCACTTAAATGTTTTTGTTATACAAGCATTTTACCACTGTATTTGCCGTCGCGGTTGTTGCAGATTAGTCGGAGAGGGGATACGTTTATTTACACTGTTTGTCTTTTAGGGTGGGGGTGGAATAAGTGTGAGGTTGGGCGCCCATACACCCTCAATAAAACCGAGTCTGCAATTTTCTCTTTTTGTGTTGCAATTTTTGCTTTCGGGGGATCACAACCCTTCAGAATTTTTAACCCCCAGTGACTTTTGTCACTGACCGTTCCAAGGCGGTACTTCCATCTTCCCCCTATTGCATGTTTGTTTTGTCTTTGTGCTTCTCTTGTTGTTTTTATAGTTATGTACATTTGCTGTTTCATTGTGTTGCTGTTCGGGCGACTGTTTGTTCTGTATGTGGCGTTTCCTGCATGACTCATTTTTGTACTTTTATAGACACTGTTAAATCTCATTAACCTTACACCAAAATGTTAACGAATAGACAATGTTAAAGTGCATTTACCTTACCTAATTTCTGTAAGAATATATGATAGGAAACGTGTCCATAGACATTGTTTCAATAAAAACAACGTTTGGCATGCTCCTTTGCATGAAGTTCGTTTCTGTCCACACAGGTTGCGTCTCTGAAGACGTATTGTTACGCAATATTTCCCACAACTTGGGTCAATGCATGTTTAAGGCAACTATTCCGACACGTCTTCTTTTATCTACCAAATATGTCTTAATTGTTATTCAGCAGCCTACTATTTATTGTCGTACCCTGTGCTACTATTCTACTGTTGCTCTGTTTGCATCTCATGCATTGAGTACACTAGCGATTGGTGGATCCAGTTTGTTTCACCTGAATATAATTTCGCTTTTACATGCACTTTACCACTACTTTTGCCAATGCGGTTGTTGTTGATTAGTCGGAGAGGGGGTATATTCATTTACACTACTTGTCTGTTAGGGTTGGGATGGAATAAGTGTGAGGTTGGGCGTCCCTAAACCGGTTTTAACCCCCCAGTGACAATTGTCACTGACTGTCCCATGGCGGTACTTCCATATTTCCCCTATTGTTTCTTTGATTATGTCTTAGTGTGTCTCATTGTGTCTTTTGGTATGCATGTGCATTTACTGTTTATAAGGCGGTGCACTCTTTGTCACCCTTGCTTTTGTTTGCCTTGTGTCTGTATTTGTGCTTTTGTTCATGCGTGGAATGTTTATCTCTAGTCCTTGTGTGTTTGTTGGTGTTTACCGTGTTCATCTCGTGTATTTGCGTGTGCTTGGGTGTGCTTGGATCCTGATGAGACGTCGAACGACTCGTCGTCTCTTTTGTATCAAAGTTGTTTGTAAGTGCGATTGAAATCCTAGATAGAGGGGAAAAAGCGGCCTGTCCTGTATAAGGTCATCCTGTATGGTCTACTATAATGGCAAAACGGCCAAGATTATAAAGTGTAGATCATTTATTAGGGTATCAGTATCAATGACACATAAAACTGACCCAAAGCGTTTGCAGGTCTCAGTTGGCTGTCATGGCAGGTCTTCCTAACAGTTTCCGTGGTATGTGCAATCGGTATGAAATAGAGCTCACTGATAGAAAGGAAATGCAAACCTCACCTTTGAACGTTTTTAAACGTGTACACACCACATAAAACAATTGCACGCAAGTTAAGGGAAGCAATCCGCAATTTTATTATATTTAGTCACACGACACGTAGCACTTACGGTAAAACATTTCCGGGCATATTTAATTAATACGAATCCAGGTTCTTTTGATAATGTTTATAAATCCGAAATCGACGTGCCGTGGTAATACGATTTAACGCTTGCAATATGTTCTTCATGAAAACTGTTATATATGTTCTAAATTATAAATTCTATTACATAAATAACGAGTGCATATCTGTTGAACGGTCAAATGAAACAGAATTGCCAATACGTTAACGTATAGTAACATTAAGTTCTCTTCATTTAATCTCCGAAGAAAAATCTATTATACAGGAACGGAAATTAACGACGGGAATTCATATGAGAATTACAAAGCTGCAGATAATTTGTCATTCACTGACTCTTAGCATACTCAGCACAATTTGCATTTACAAAATGTTTGAAGTTGTGTATCTGTATCCACACCAGTCGGAACCTCCCCCCCCCCCCCGAGTTTAAAATATAGGTCCCATCCTCGATTGTGGTAATCATGTAGACATATGTGAAAATGTATATTTCACCACATTGTCAGGTATATTAAAAATTTAAATGTCGACTCATTTGTCTAGCACAAGACATTTATTCTGTTGCACCATAAAATGTCCTCTAACGCCTTTGAGAACAGAGACGACCCAGATATGACGACTCCTGTAGGCTTTGTTTGCTTATAGAATAATATAAATTATTGCTATACATTTTTGTCAATGCAAAATATCATTGTGTTCATTTATAAAAAACCATCTTACCTAATCAATATTCATGATGGCATAAATTCTGACATGTCTCTTCATGGAGTAAACTATAAACCTTTATACAACTGTTCACGACATGATCCGTTTATACGCTTATATACAGGTATCCAAGTATCCGCGACCTGACCGACGCCGCGACCTTACCCCTCGTCCTGACCCTGCCCGGGAACTTGCCCCGCGACCTGACCCTGTCCGCGACCTTACCCCGCGACCTTACCCTGCCCACAACCTTACCCCTCGTCCTGCCCCTGCCCGGGACCTTGCCCCGCGACCTGACCATGCCCGGGACCTTGCCCCGCGACCTGACCCTGTCCCCAACCTTACCCCGCGACCTGACCCTGTCCGCGACCTTACCCTGCCAGTGACCTAACCCCGCAACCTGACCCTGTCCGCGACCTTACCCCGCGACCTTATCCCGCGACCTGACCCTGTCCGCGACCTTATCCCTCGACCTGACATTACCTCGCGACCTGACCCTGTCCGCGACCTTACCCCGCGACCTGACCCTGTCCTCGGCCTTACCCCGCGACCTCACATTACTCCGTGACCTGACCCTGTCCGCGACCTTTTCCTGCGACCTGACATTACCCCGTGACCTGACCCTGTCCCCGCGCCCTTACCCTGCGACCTGACCCTGTCCGCGACCTTATCCCACGACCTGACATTACCCAGCGACCTGACCCTGTCCGCGACCTTACCCTGCGACCTGGCCCTGTCCGCGGCCTTACCCGCGCCGCTGACAACTTGGGCCAAGATGAGATGCCGAGTTACTGGTAGTCTATAATCAAAATCATACTTGTTTAAAATTCAGTCAATAGTTTCTAATAAGCTTGATTAAACGGACTGCACAAGCTTAAAATTTGAGCAGACATTATTTTGTCAACAGGAGGTAAGGAAATTATTTCCTATGGGGTTTACTAGTGTCGTTGTCTTATTCTGGCGACACATGTTGTAAGTTCCCAATGTCCTTCCACCAAATACGTTCGAGATCTGAAAGGATTATGTTTTTCAAAATCGCCCATTATGGGTTGTTCTTCAGGTTTAGTATAATTATCAACATGGATATACAGATTAGAAGTCAGTTCGATACTGATAGCTGTTGTTAAACCTATGCGAATGCTTGCATGCTAAGGTGTTTTGTTATACAGCTGAACTTCGATATCTCGAACTCGGATAACTCGAACTTCGAGATAACTCGAACAAAAATTCCAGTCCTTCCAAAACTTACAATACAAAATTGCTCTAATAATGAATCTGTACAGATATCTAGAAACACATGCGGCAGCTTAATACAGGTCTAAAGTAATGCTGAAGGCTCCTACAGGAGCTTTCAGCATTACTTTACACCTGTATTAAGTTGTGACCTTGAGAAATTGTTTAGATTAGAAATCGGATGTCTCGAACTTCTGTTATCTCGAACTAATTTGTATGATCTCTTGAAGTTCGAGTTATCGAAGTTCAACTGTATATCATAATCTAGGAATACCACAAACCTGCTTTTAATGTTTCCCCCATTAAACGTAGTATGCTGTCTACGGATATATATTAGTTAAGTGATGGTTGGCCTCTGTATTTTTTGTTACAGTAGAACTCCTCCTATAATGAGACCACTTAATGAATAAACATGGGTGTCTTTGAAAGCAGGTGACTGCTTAATGCAGGACAAAAGTAATATAGAAAGCTTCTCAAAGCATTACTTTTGTTCTGCATTAAACTACCACCTGCATCTAACACCCATAATTATACCTCTTTTAGGTGGTCGCAATAGCGGGGTTTTACTGTATTAAGTCAGGTTCATTTGGAGAGAAAACTTGAGCTGTAAATGAAGAGGATTAGTATACCCCTTCAGCATCGCATTGACTTTTAAGGTATTGTGAAATTCCATGACAATCCACAACAACTCGCGAATTACGACGTTGTTCAAGGCACTTACAACATCCCAAATCACCAAAATACATCACGTGTTGGATCTCAAAATATTGATCAGATATTTTCAGGTACCATGAAAATGCAGCGCGAAGTCTGACAGAAGCGCATTCCTTATGAAAATTGCGAAATCTAAAACGGCCGAGACTCGGCTATCTTGAATGCGACCAAGGGCAAAAAATTGTCTTTCACCGTGCATCAACCGACCGACTGCTTTAGTGAATATTCGACAAAACGCAATTAAAACTGTAAAATCACACGCTCAAAATGAAATTGCAATATTGAAGATAATCGCCACTTAAATTCGGTGGAAAAAACCCCGAATATGTCTCTAATAACTGTTGATAATCTTGTTCATTACTGTAAATGTTCTTGATTGTGTTGCGAAATTTGTATATAACAGTTGTTTTACTGAAATGTCTTTTTTTTTCAAAACATAGTGATATTCTTTTGGGAGTTGAGTAAAAGTACAAATATGAGTTATGCAGGAAACACCACATACAGAACGAACAGCTGCCCGAACAGCAACACAAGAAAACACATCAAATTTACATAACTATCAAACACATTAAGAGACGCACAAAGACAAAACAAACATACAATAGGGGAAAGATGGAAGTATCGCCTTGGAACGGTAAGTGACAAAATTCACTGGGGGTTTAAACCAGATTAATGCATGGACACATGTGCCCGAGTTTTCAGAATTGTTGTGAGGCTGAGCATTCCTGGAGAATATCATTAAATGCTACGAAGCCAGAGTACAATCGTTATGAACGACTTACAAGTCACCTGCGTTTAGGTCTACGTCTTTTTCATAAAAATGCACTACGTTTACCCCTTAATTATTGACATTAAGAATGCTATTATTTAATGGAAATATGACCATAGGAATCTTTTTATTAGGAAACTTCAGCAGGAAGTTTAGAATTTTATCATGCAACGTCACGAAATACAGTCACTTCCTACTAGCATAATATTTTCCACGTCGACGCTGTATTTTGTGAGGTATAGTGCATGTGTACTGACCCCACTGGGATGCAAGTTTGGTTCAGCCAAAAGGAGGAAAACAGAAGGACGAAAAAGGCATAATTAAACATAACCATCACATTTAACACATTTGCTCACCTTTGTCTCAACTATTTGTCCAGATAAAATGATTAAATCAAGTTTGTTTATGTTGTAAAAGTCGATGACGTCACTGCACGCCCACATGACGTCACATATATCGCACTTACATGTATTTTCATTCAGTGGACAAAACCGCTTTAGCAATCTTTCTTTTTCTTCATTTTCTCCATTTTTCTGGGTGTTGCATGATAAAAGAATTACTATGCTATTAGTTTGGAAGTTAAGCTGTATTTTGGCTCGTAAGAAAAGTAGTTAAATGCTCGCCAAGGCTCGCATTTAACAACTTTTCCAACTCGCCAAAATACAGCTGAACTTCCAAACTACTAGCATAGTAATTCTTATATATCTGTTTTATTCACAGACAAACCGAGCAGACTCTGGTCTAGACGGCTCCAACAGGCTCCATAGGATGTGGGTCTATCCTTTTGCAAAGACGTTAAAAGCATTTTTATGTGAAGTAAAGAGTTAAAACAAATACTGCTCTCGAAAACAGGGACAGCTTATATTTGTAGGGATACATTCAATTATGTTTGTTTTTATCTGAACGCACCACTAGTCTAGCTCGTCATATTATATTCAATATGACATGTCTAGGGACCGGAAAATCAAATAATAATGGAAAACCGGCAATATCAGACAGATTATTACTGGTAAACCCAATAATGTTTGCAAGAGATGCAATAATTGTGCAATTGGCATAGATTTACATTGTTTATTATGTAGTTAAATGGAAAACTTTCAACAGTACATGATGTTAATTGTGCCGTGTTTAACCCTTTCACTGCCAATGTCATTTACATGCACCACGATAAATAGTGCAGTCCCACAAGGCGGCGTCTGATCAGGGACTTCACGTTTTGTCTCAATCTCTATTTCTATATAGGTGCCTTTTTCCACTGAAATTTGCATTTATTTATCTCATTTCCTTATTGTACCGAATTATTTAACAAATATTGGATTGCAGACGACAATTAGAAATTTGGCACCGAAAGGGTTAATATAAACTAATATATCAACCATCTATCAGTTAAACGTGTTAGTGTGAAATGTTATTCAAACGCTCTTTCGTTATCAAATCCATTACTTGAGACACCTTTTGTGCGTATTTCCGCTCAATAATGCTTCGTTCGTTTAGATAGAACTATTCGACCAGTATCATTGTAAATGCGATCTGTCTGACTTTTGTAAACTCCTTATATCCTTATGAGACGCCGTGTAACTGGGCGGTCGATCAAGATATGTTCTATTTGACATATAGTCACTGGTTACTGGGCAACTAATCAAGATTCGAGCTTGGCCACTGGGTACTGGGTAGCTAATCAAGTTCCGAGCTGTCTGACACTTAGTCATTAGTTACTGGGTGGCTAATCAAGATCCGAGCTATCTGACACTTAGTCATTAGTTACTGGGTGGATTGTTTGGCACTTGGTCACTGGTTACTTGTCGGCCAATCAAGATCCGAGCTGTGTTACAGTAAGTCACTGGTTACTGGGCGGCCAATCTAGAATCGATCTATTTGACACTTAGTGTCTAGTTTGTCAAATGCTTGCCTTATCCATCGGTAAAATTTTTGAGTTTATTGTACAGTGAGATAAGTGTTAATGCATTACCTATACACTACATGATCGCATTGCCTTAATGTTTTACGTATACACTGCATGATCGCCTTGCCTTAATGTATTACGTATACACTGCATGATCGCCTTGCCTTAATGTATTACGTATACACTACATGATCGCTTTGCCTTAATGTATTACCTATATACTACATGATCGCATTGCCTTAATGTATTACGTATACACTGCATGGTCGCCTTGTCTTAACCCTTCCCTGATGAATATTCATGTAGGAAATAATGACATCATGAATATTAATAAGATTCTTTTTATAATGGCATAGTGAACACAGGCCATTTTGGCCCAGACAGAAGCTGTAGAATCAGATCTATAATAATCATAACCAAGCAAAGCAGACCCTGATCAGACGGCCCCTAAAGGAGTCGTCTGATCTGGGTCTACTCTGCGTCAAAATGCGCTTACATAATGGAAATGGTTAATGTAGTACCTATACACTACATGACCACCTTGCCTTAATGTATAGCAAACCTATTTTACACAAGAAGAACACGTTTAGTCATCTAGTTATGCATGTGGAATTGCTCATCGTTGTTTAACAATCGAATACATTCAATATGAAAGGGTATGATAAGCGATATGTCTTTGAATTAGATCATGCTGTTTAATAATTGTGTTAAGCATCAACGTTATTCGCTAAAAACTAGCTTCCTATCCGAAAACCCCAAATATTCGAAAAACGCATATATACGGACTTCCGTTTGGATACTATAAATGTCATATGTTTATGTTTTAATGGAAGAAACCTTACATCAAACAAACTAAATTGGTTTACATCAAAACTTGAAATGCTCTGATCTTATATTTCGACCATTAAGGGCCTTTTTCAAAGATTATCACGTCAAAATACACGTCATTTTTGTTGCATGCATTGAGTCATAAAATTAAAGAGAATACTCAATATTTACATGTATGTATTATATTTAGTCCCTTTTTGGAATATTATCTTCATTGTAAATTCGTTTATTTCAATATTGCCAATGTCAGCAATTCAACGTCAGACATTCAACAAAAAACTTTCGAAAACGCCCACAAAGGCACAAATAAAAGTACTTTAACACTACGCATATGTGCTACTGTCATACTTAATTGTTGTATAATTATGCAATATTGTCACTATGGAATTAATGGTGGTTTGAGGTTTAATCGGTTGGAGGTCGGGATGAATCGATATTGAAGGGACCAGTTTTATCAAAGATTGTACAACTGACATTATTGCAAGTTTTAACACACGGGGACCGTAACTGTAAATTGTTAGAAATGACGACAAGTTGTGTCGTACGAAGTTAAATGTGTGATATAGCTATCCGAGCAGTAGCGATTATATTATCGTAAAGGACCTTCGATATTTTAGCCGTGCGATTGGACCACCCAAAGACAAAAATATAACAGCTTGTCGTCACTGATGTAATGCCTTTGTACAATGTATACTTGGATAATTCTCGTGAAAATAATGGAAACAATTTCAAAAGTATACCCGCAGTTATAATAAATGATGTTACATAATAAATGATGTTACTTCTACATAATTCATATCGAGTCAGTAATTCCATTCTTGTATTAATAATGTCTATTTGTTACCATCGACTTTGTGAAGTGATGATATGTTAGGAACCGGTTCGAATGAAGTGAATAAAGAAAGATAACCCGAATTGAGTAATTTCATGTTATTAACCATTTCCTTGTTCTATATTAAGACCAACATTCAATACCTACTGAATGATCATTAATAAAATAGTTATAAAGAAATATGGAAGGTGGAACATTGTAGACCTTTTAGAAAGCAAATAAACAGATCTATCCAATTATATTAGGAAACAGAGCAGACCCTGATCAGACGACTCATCTATGAACCGTCTGATCTGGGTCTACCCTGTTTGTAAATGCGTAAAAACACGTTTATATGAGGGAGATGTTTAAGATCAAATCTAACGGACAATATATGTAAGATTTCTTGTTGATAATTGATCTGGTATTATACAAAATCTAGTTATTTCCTGAGAGGAAAATCTGACACAATTAATATTAATGATGGTAATATATCATTCAGATATGGCAGGACAACAGTTTAATGCCGTTGTCTTTTATATAAGCAGTAGTCTTCCTTCTCGAAGTTTACCAACTTCTTTCTATAAGAATGTACACTCCACAAGCTATTATATCGGCTTCAAGCTGCATATTTTCCAGTACAGTAAAACCTCTCTATAACGGCCACTTAAATGTGTTAATTAGTTGGTATTTATGGCAGGTGGCCGCTTTAAGCAAGCTGAAAGTAAAACAGAACGCTTCTATTGGAGCGTTCTGTTTTACTTTCACCTTGCTTGAAGCAGATACATGCTTTTAACACAAAACTATTCGATGTAATTTAGTGGCCGTTATAGAGAGGCTCTACTGTATTGTCTTGTTATTGCCCATGCAACTATCCACTAGTGTTATCCTAAATAAATAAACAAACACTTATATATATTCTGACAAAAGTATTTCTATCTGAGACATGTTTCAATTGTCTTGAACTGCAGAATGTCCTTTAAATCGAAACGTAAACTAAGAACGACAGTACAATTTCGAAGCATAACGTGTTATTCAGTTTTTTTCAGACATTAATGCTCTACTCCATAAATATTCATGTGAGAATAATGAATGTACAAATACTGCATAGCTCAATATTAATAATTACATAAGAACAATAACACGTCTCTCATGGAGAACGGTTCTTTTACATTGCAAACTATATAGACATAGCCCAGCCGTCTGGTTATGTCTGTATCATGATCAAAGACCAGAATATGTAGTTTTATGTTTTAAATTGTTCCATACACTATGCGCCATGATAAATCAAGAAACCTCCTCATAGACGTGATGCCTCAATCACATTTTTTTTAAAAACTGGTTAGCAAAAATCATGTGATGCAGTTGCAACGTCACCGTGATATACTTAGAGTGCACACATTTATGCGCAGACATCAAATGCTGAATTTATGATTATCCAGAGTAATCCGTATGAATTTGTTCAATTGAGTATTTTAGCATATATATTTAGCAGTAGAGAATATTGTATTATGGCATATATGAAGACACCAATGGGTATCTACTCTGTGTCCCAATACTCTGTGTCCATATACAGGCACACATGGTTTATATAAAACATGACACAGTAGACCCTGTCTGCAGCGACCATCCAAACTGAGTCTTTGCTTTTAAGACTGTCGGTAGTTTGACACATTCCCTCCTCCTAGTGATGCATGTTGGAGCCTCTGTAAAAATCACAAAAAACCATTGTGATAAATAGAGCATCAAAACTACACAATTCTAATTTCTTTTCCCTTTCTCTAGTTAATTCTTCTTTTCGGTAGAAACATTCAAAGAGGTTGGGTCTAAAATAGTCTAGGAGGGAATGGGTTAATGTAGAACGAAAACTCATCTATGACAGTTCTGCACTACTTTCGTCCTGCCTTAACCCTTTCGGTGCCAAATTTCTAATTGTCGTCTGCAATCAAAATTTTGTTACATCATTCGGTACAATAAGGAAATGAGATAAAAAATTCAAATTCAAAAGAATAAAGCACTTATGTAGAAATAGAGAATGAGACAAAAAGTGAAGTCCCTGATCAGACGCCGCCTTGGTCTGGGACTGCACTTTTTGTCGTGGCGCATTTATGCGACTTCGGCGGTGAAAGGGTTAAGCAGACACCTACTGCTATAACTTCTGTAGGCGATTTCTGCTGTGCATTGCATGCTATTACATTGGACGAAGCATTACCCCGCTGTGAAAAACTTATGATCTGGTTCAATTTTGACTTCTTTCGATTCGACTCTATCCGAAAAGCTCTTGACCAAAAGTGAAACAGCTTGGATCCTGATGAGACACCGAGTGTGACTGTGTCTAGGGGTCTCATTTGCATCCGGGTCTCATTTGGATCCGTACCGTTTGCAAATGCAAGTGAATTCGTGGATGGCGGGGCAGCGGTTTCGTTCGTTTTGTTTTGCAGCGCCAAGAAGCATTGTAAAATGTTTCTCCATCAAACAATTGTAAATATGTTTACTGTCTTGCCTAAAAGCTATTTTCTGTTTTCGTGCACCAGAACTAAAGATAAATACAGCGAAAGTCACTTGACTGGACGGCTTGTCTCGACAATGGCAATGTTAATTTCCAATATAAACACGGTTATTATTTCAGATTGTACAAAACATTGGTAGTGTGCGAAATAACATAATGTAACAACTTTCGTTTGAAGTTAAAACTGTGATAGGAGCTCTAGGACAAAACAATGCGGACGTGCATATCAATAAACAAAACCTACATTTGTATTACCCAATACTCTTCCATAAACAGCAAAATATTTGGTCAGTGAATTTACTATATATTCATAAATAATATCGAATGTTATTTTTTAAATCATCCTGTCTAAACCATTCGAAAGTTGCATCAAAACTGAGGTCGGTAAGTATGCTACCAACGTCCCAAGTAATCCAAATATTCATTACCCACGACATCTGATTTACAAGCAGCTAAGAAGCAAAAAAGACACCGAGGTACACTAACCAAGATCCAAGCTGTTTGTCACTCGGTCAACGGTATCTCAAAAGATTGATCGAGGCGGAAGTAGCCATAGTTACATAAAACCCTAATTTTAGGAGATTTTTTTTTTATGTTGTGAGGCTTTAGTAACAGTAGCATGGGTGCCTTAAATTTCAAAATAACAATGTTTAATATTCAGCGTGCTGAGGAAAATATTTTTACAGATTGTTTTACCTACTACATTTTCAAAATTCATGCTATAAACAGTTTGTCTATCAAAATACAATTAGGATGTCAAACAGTTTGGATCCTGATGAGACGCCGAGTTACTCGGCGTCTCATCTGGCTCCAAACTGTTTGCATAGGTATTCAATCATCCGCCCATAGCAGGCTTAATGTTAATAAGAATAAATGAGAGTATTACCGACAACCAAATTGAATAAAAAATCTTCTGTTTCTCCTATTTAGAGTGTATAACTATCCTTTGCAATAACATGTGTTTGTTGTATCCAAGTCTAAGATTATAAAATCGCAAGTCTATCACGCGTTTGCGGAAATTAGCGTTGCTAATGATATAGAGAATATTTGGTTCCTAGCTTTGAATGAGAAATGTTATCTGGCAATGCGGATGAATATATCAGGTGAGTCGAAGGCGAACCTGATTTATTCAGAAGCCGAGCCAGATAACATTTCTCATTCAAAGCTAGGTACTGGCTCTAGACTGTTGATGACGTCACTATAAAGGCGTTATTACGTCA
Organism: Azorinus chamasolen; assembly: GCA_963576725.1. Classification (NCBI taxonomy): domain Eukaryota; kingdom Metazoa; phylum Mollusca; class Bivalvia; order Cardiida; family Solecurtidae; genus Azorinus; species Azorinus chamasolen. The sequence goes on along the minus strand of OY755242.1, from coordinate 49,643,770 downwards.
CTGGAATTCCAAAAAGTCACATTGCTTTAAAAAAGATGCTCAAAACAAAACCGTTGCCCCGGTTGGTTATGTGAGAAAAAGAACCTGTCACTTGACGATATCTAGACGATTTATGATTCTTGATGTGGATTTATCTAAACACGGTAATTTCGTGACAAACAACTAGATCTAGTCTAAATCTAGATCTACTAGATCTAGTCTAGGCCTAAGAATATAAGTTTGGGAGAATGAAATGAAAGAATTAGATCTATTTAGTTTAATGGGTATCGATTGAAATCAACACATTCGCTTTGTTAAACTTTTTTTATTCAGTAGTACTCCGTAGACGTAAAATTTGTATGAATTCACGAAATAAGCGTCTCGGTAAAAAAAAGTAGTTTCGGCTACAGGTCATGTGACCAACTGACATAATAACATCGATCATGTGACCAACTGGCATAATAACAAAAAGTTTATCAGGCACCTTGTTATCCGTCAGGAAAATAGGCACGTGACAGGATAAAGTGTATTACCGTCATAGTTAGATTATTATCAACGACGCTTTGGTCTCTGATAATGTAAACCTACATCTTTAAAGTTACTCCTACGTGTCTGGTCTATTCATGCGTTGGTTTCATTAGGGCCCAGTCCCACTAGGCCTTACGACCCCTTAAGACCTGTTTACGATTGCTACCGACCTCTGGTCGCCGATATTCGTACAAAGGTCGCACGACAAGTCACTGTTAATCGCGGATAGTGTTCAGTAATCGTTGGTAATCGTTTACAATCGTAGGTATCTACAATAACCTACGACTGTTGTGCAATTACCAGCGACTGCCTAAAGATTATCCGCGACTAGGCATAGATCACGTGACCACACAACAGGTCGGAAATGATTGTGGAACATTCGTACGAATATCGTACGAATATCGTACGAATACCAGTGACTTGACGCACGATCGTCAACAACCTGTCTTAAGGTGGTCGCAGATGCATCGCCAATGTGACTGCGATTTTTTTTTTTGGGGGGGGGGGGAATTAAGTCGCCGACAATCGCAGACGATCGGCGGTTCCAGAGGTCTCAGAGGTAGTCAGTGGTCTTTAACGATCGCAAGCGCTAGTGGGACTGTAGCCTTATATGCGTATCCGTCGTAACATTTACAAACAATTTGCTTTCAGATAAGCACAATAACTTGAGCTCTATTTAAGATAAACAAAAACATGGTTGACACTGATTATGTATATGAAATTGATGAACACTCATCTTTGACGCGTGAAGCAGGTGGTCATCTTGGCAGACAAATTGTATTTGCGGTGTTACGATACAGCAGTACATGGCGACTACATCTCACGAGAAATGTCATCATCATCCTCAATCATCATCATCATCATCATCATCATCATCGTCACCACCCTCATCATCATTATAGGATGTAATGTCAACGGCACTATGACAATAATTAGTTTCGCGTCTCCGTAAAGACAATCTCGCATATTCGTCCATTTTGAAAACATTTTGTTACTTTCATATACTTTGTGTGAAGCGGGGACTGAGATTGGACATCGACTATCAGTCACTGGCGTTCGAATAACCAAAGTGAATATTAAGCTGGAATGCCTGTCATGTTCAACGGAATTTGATTGTATATACGGAAACTAAACGTGGAACAATGTGTAGGTCACCCATCGGAATTCGATTTTATATCATCTCATTGCATGTCGAGCTGCACTATCTATCTCCCTGAATGTCGAACTGCAATGTCTATCTAGTTTCCCATCGACATTCGCGTTTATTAAATTAGAATTGTGTAGTTTTTAAACTATTGTGATAAATAGAAAGGGTTAATTTATAGGTATTTAATGTTTCATAAGCAATTGAACAGATATGACTCTCTGCTTAAATATGTTATCGTAAAGAACACATAACCTTGTACATTAAAATGTCCACATCCATATTGGACTCACTCACTTTACATTGCCCACACATATCAACCAATAGAATCGCTACAATCCAAATGCAATAATGACCATGCCGCAGATCGTTTGAGATACGTGATGTGATCACGCAAATCAATTGACCGTTAGTAAAAATGAAAAAGACGAGACACATATAAAGATATCCTAATTCTTCTGAAAACAATTAAGGTTATAACCACTTAGTAGTATAATCTCTATTATGAATTATATGGACTTAGACCCATAAACAAAGTCTGTGATAATTAAGATTCTAAAAATAGTCTTGTCAACACATACGTAACTGTTATCCGCTACATATAAGAAAAATACCCACAACTAGTTACTCTGTGCTATGTGATATATTCGTATTACTTTTGTTTTCTCTCCTTAAAATGTCTCTAAAGCGACACTACAAGATGCATAAATCTGGGCCCAATCAAAAACTGTCAGCAATACTGCCGTCCTGCATTAATGTACCACATGATTTTAAATGCAACAGAACTTGTTCAATAAATATTCGTGTTTGAATGGTCTTCTGTATTGATACAGAATAAAAACATTAATATGTCACAATGTGTAGGTTTAGCATCAATTGTACGGCCTTACTGTATAAGCGCGCTGTTATGGTGACGTGGTAGAGTGCATGCCTGCGAACCTGGGGACCCGGGTTCGATCCTGGGTCTGAGCTGGTATGTTTCTTTATAAGAACACCCGATTAAAAATATATAATTTACTTCAACACAATGATTGATATCTAAAAGCGCTTGATTCTCTACCACTCGCTTTTAACCCTTTCCCTCTATAAACGCATTTTCACTCATTTGCAAACAGAGTAGACCCAGACTAGACTGCTCCTATAGGAGCCATCTGATCAGGTTCTGTTCTGTTTGCTAATGGACTTTTATAGATCTGTTTCTTTAGTTATTAAAATGGCTACAATGTTACACCTTCTATATTTCATTATAGATATTTTGTCCATGTCTGTTAAGGGAAAGGGTTAATTCCCCCCCCCCCCCATACATAAAACAGCCATTTACTAACCCCTGTCACACCGTAAAAATAAAGACTGATTTAGTCTGGATCTAGAGCAAGTTTGATAACTTCCGATTCTATCAAGTGTTTGAAAAATTATTGACCGAGTGTCGGACAGCAGCGTGGATCTATTTACCGAGTGTCAGACAGCAGCTTGGATCTATTTACCGAGTGTCAGACAGCAACGTGGATCTATTTACCGAGTGTAAGACAGCAGCTTGGATCTATTTACCGAGTGTCAGACAGCAGCTTTGATCTATTTACCGAGTGTAAGACAGCAGCTTTGATCTATTGACCGAGTGTAAGACTGCAACTTTGATCTATTTACCGAGTGTAAGACTGCAACTTGGATCTATTTACCGAGTGTCAGACAACAGCTTGGATATATTGACCGAGTGTCAGACAGCAGCTTGGATCTGTTAACCGAGTGTCAGGCACCGGACTCACGCAGCGTTTAAACTAGTTTTAACCCTTTCCTCCTTAAACACACTTTTCTACGCCTCTGTAAAAGTCACTTTTAAAAACCATCGTGATAAATAGAGCATTTGCCCCATAGGAGCAAATGCTCTATTTATCACAATGGTTTCAATACTACACAATTCTAAAAGTTTCCTTTCCTCTAGTAAATGCTCCTTTCCGATCGATTTATTCAAAGAGGTCGGATCTAAAAATAGCCCATGCGGGAATGGGTTAAGCAAGTGCAAGCCATGTCATGGATAGTGAGAGAGGGTTAAAACTGAACTAGAATACAAGTTTTAATAGTATTCAGACAATTCAATATTATCTTAGACTAAGCAACAGCCTCGTTGAGTCTTTCTTTTTTCTCTAAAATATCGAACATAATTGTGAACTTTGACAAACGTGATATAGTAGAACCAGTCTTAAGCGGTTGTTCATTTTTAAGAGATAATTAAAGTATATGATTGCTTAATGCAGGGCGAAAAAAAAGAAAAAAGCTCCTATAGGAGCTTTTTGCATTACTTTTGGCCAGCATTAAGCTACAATCTGCCTTACAGGCCAATAAGTAGACCTCTTTTAAGACTGATTCTACTGTATGCATATGAAAAGCAAAATGGAAACATAAATGGATGCAGACATATCTTTAAATGCTATTCATGTCGATCCAACGATTTTAAAAAACGTATACAGAAACAATAGCAGATATATGAAATGTGGAAAAGACGAATTTTATTTCCTATAGGGAAGATGTGTCATAAAACATCTATTGTTTATTGAATATTTAGTATTTAGAGTTTATATGGAATAAATATTTGTATCTAACACAGAGGTTTATTTGTGTGTTTTGTTTGTGTTGATTAAAGTCTGTTTCTGCTCACCACTATGGGCTAATTGGACGCTCTAGAGATAGGGGAGGGGATACAGAGAAACCCGGGCGCGATGCCCTACTCTTATTATCGACTGAGTTTCTCTGGTTATTTTAGATGCCCAGTGTAAAGCACTGATACATCGGACTTCGGTTTATAGTCTCGTCCGAAGGATAGGATCGAACCCGTGATCCCTGGTATTGCAGTCGAAAACACAAAGGTTTGAACATGTATTATAAGCGTTTGTAAACTCGTAAAAAGTGATAAAGACATTATCAAAACAGCAATTATTTGATCTTGAGTTATCAAATTTAATATAGAAATATATAAAAATTAATATCGATAAGCTTTTTAACATAAACTACTAAAAAATCAAATAACAGATTTTAGGAAGAAGCGCAAGAATCTTTAGCGAGCATAGTGATGGAAAGCCATCGACAGACAAAAGTAAGAGTTTATGAATTATTGTACACCAGCAAAATTCTCGTTGAAATTCGGTGATGTATGTTTTTATAATAAATATAAAACTTCAGTATAGAGCTGAATATCAATAAATGCATAGGATTTATGTTCCAATATGATAGGACTGAATGGATAAGTTTTATGTTGGAAGTAAGAACGCTTTGTACAGATGTTTATGGGAATGTCTTTTTAGCAAAACTAGTTTGGAAGACATATTACAACATACTAAAATGTTTACATCAGTTGATCTAAGAACACAGGTTTTGCCAAAAAATCTCTGAATGTCTGTGCAAACATTTACATCCTTAACCTTTAGCCTGTTATGGGCGGATGAGTGAATACCTATGCAAACAGTTTGGATCCAGATGAGACGCCGAGTAACGCGGCGTCTCATCAGGATCCAAACTGTTTGACACCCTGATTGCAATTTGGTAGACAATTTCATTATAGCTTGACATTTGGAAAATGCAGTAGGTAAAAACAATTGCAAAAACAATTTGCTCAGCAGGCTAATGGTTAAAATAATGATAACGATAATGGTTATACACCACCATTAAAGTCTTATTTATCGACCTTCTTTTGAAAATAAGGTCACAGAATGAAATGATAGCAGTTCAAAGGATTCAAAATCAATGGGAATGGATCCGCTAGTAATGTTAGCGGGCTACACAGATGAATGTCATCTTACAAATGCGAATTTGGGCATTAAACGACTACATCCGACGGCATTTTATCATTTGATTACGTTATACAGTAAAGATGACAGTAAATTTTATTTCGCAAGATTAGATTCGATTACATCTGTGTTTCTAAAGTAAAATGACTTGTAAGGAATTAGTTCTAGTACCCCAACCCCCACTCTCTGAAGGATCAAGATAAAACGCTGAGTAGCTCGGCATCTCATGCTGATCAAAGCTGTTTAACCCTTTTGACGCCAAATTTCTAGTTGTCGTCTACAATCCATTTTTTCTTAAATCACTCGGTACAATAAGGAAATGAGATAAATGAATGCAATTTCAAAGGAATTACGCACAGATATCAATGCGGCGTCTGATCTGGGACTGAACTATTTGTCGGTCCATAGTTATAAAAAAGTTTGAGCGAATACGAAATAGTCAAAATGAATCGGATCCAAACTTAACCAGACATTATTTATTTCACACTGAGGCGAGACTTCTGCAAACAGTTTAATATAGAGAAATGCAACATAAATTAAAATTGAACAAGATGTATCTGTGCACACTATGCTCCCAGATTTTACCTTTAACCTTGCTGTATGGCCTTGACCTTAATAACTAACCCCTAGAAATGATTGACTCTATAAGTTGCACATACATGCCAAGTTTGAAGTATGTATATACAATGGCTACATAGTTATCACCAAAGTTATACAAACAACCAACAAACAAACCAACAAATCAACAGATAGATAGAGCAAAACCAATATGCCCCCTTCCCCGGGGACATAATTATGAAGGGGGTATTTTCTATTAACAATAATTTGCTCAGCAGACCAAAGGTTAAGACTGGACATTAGTCAGTGTACTTTATCAACATCTATGATTGTTATTGTCCTGTTTTATTAACCTGTCAAACTTTAAATAATTATACGCTTGCTGAACACGCCATATATAGCTTCGGTTGATATCGACTGTTTTCGCTAATAAAGGCGTTCCTACTTGGCTCATTCGAGTACTTGTACATTTATTGTGAATCTCGTGAAAAACGTTTGAAACACAGGTTTACCCAAGCTAAATATATCCTTTCAGTGACGTAGGAATATTCACATTTGACAGGTCAATAAAACAGGACAATACTGATGTTTATGTCAATAGTGATGTTTATGTCTATCTATATTGGTGTATAATTATGTATATACCGACACGTAGGTCTATGCTGATGCCTATCTCGATACTGATACGTATCTCTATACTGATGTCTATGTCTAGATACTGATGTATTTGTCCCACTGGCACTTGATCTAAAAATACTATAGTCTATAATTATGTAACGTCTGTTACATTAGTACACCATGGTAAACAAAGCTGCCAATGATGATTAACAATGATGAAGCCAAGTGGAGCTTTTAAGTCAGTTCTTCAATATTATTGAAATTGAACCATTAACAATTTATGTCCAGGAAGCAAGTGTACAACCATGGCAACCCGTGTAGAACCAGATTGAAAAGGAACCATGAAAGAGAGACCTTTGATCAGAGTGTGCACTGTTTGTCTTACAAGTACATGTATGCGTCATGCAGAAAACACCGTATACAAAACACACAACCGCCGAAACAGCACGATGAAGACAAACAGCAAATGTACACGTATATAACAGACACAAAGAGACATAACAAACAAATAATAGGGGGAGATGAAAGCGTAAATAAAGGCATCTTTTTTCAGTAACAACTTTTGATATAGTTGTTCCAATTAATATTCAGATAATGGTTGGGTCAGTGTTAACATTTTCCTCAATAAATACGCCTTTCCAATCCTTTGCAAAACAGAGTAGACCCAGATCAGACGATCCTGTAGGAACTGTCTGATCAGGGTCTGCTCTGGTTGCTTATGGAATAACATTGATCTGATTCTATAGTTTCTACATTGGCAACAATCGTATGTATCAATATGCCATTTAAAAAAATCTAATTAATATTCACGATGTCATAATTTCTTCCATGAATATTCATGGAGTAAAGCGTTAACTATTCAATGGATTAAGGATTAATCAAAATACATCAAATCATGTAAACTCATATATACATTTATACCATGAATGTGTATTACTATCACGTTAGTGGTTTTCATGAACTGTGGCGTCAAACAAGTAGAGTAAAATATTATGTTACCCTTGGCGATTGGTTTGTCATTTTTAATCAACGAGTTAAATAACAATGATAATAAATAAATTCTACATTCATCCTAATAGTAGAAGCAGAGACAATCCAATAACATTGTTGGTATACTCAAGTGTGCAATACAAACCAAGGAAAGCGACATATCTGCGACACTACCAGGCTGATATTATTATTATTATTATTATACCATATTTATATAGCACTCTTTTCATATCTAAATACGTTCAAAAGTGCTTTACAATTAAAACATTTATACATACTAAAGCAGAAATTAAAGAAAATATAAGATATGCAATAGAAATAAAAACATAATAAACAAAACAAAAACATTTACAGTGTATTTCTAAGGTATAAAAAGAACATCGCATAACTCAAAATTTAAAATACATTTGCCTAGTAAGGTATAATACAATTATGATAAGAGAATAAAGCAATGTTGATGGCATACTATTTCTATAGTTAAAACATGCAACCGCCGTTTTGGCTTAAAATATATATCAGCCACCATAATACTTTAAAAGGAACGATTTTACGAGATATTTTAAAATATTCAAGTGTAGCTGAGTTAAAACATGCAACAGCTATTTGGGTTTAAAATATACATCAGCCACCATATATCTTTAAAAAGAAATGAGTTTTAAGAGTTCTTTTAAAAGACTCAAGTGAAGCTGACTTCCGTATTCCCACCGGTAGTTCATTCCACAATTTAGGAGCCGCCTTTGCAAAGCTACGATCACCATAGGTAACTGTACGGGATCTTGGTATCACGAGGGCCATAAAGTCATTTTTTGATCTTAAATCACGCTGTGGTTTATATATCTTTAACATGTTTGTGATGTAACTTGGAGATTTGTGAGTCAAAAGTTTAAAGTCAATCCTGTGTTCCACTGGGAGCCAGTGAAGTTCCTTTAGCACTGGTGTTATGTGGTCAAAACGAGATGTCCTGGTAATGATACGAGCTGCAACATTTTGGACAGTCTGCAGTTTGTTCAAAGTTGTCTTTGGTAAACCACAAAGCAGGGAGTTACAATAGTCGAGTCTGGATGTAACAAGAGAATTTACTAGGGTTTTAGTAGCATCAATGGTAAGATATTTTCTGATATGGCCTATTTGTCGTAGCAGGGCATAACAAGACCTACAAACAGAATTCACCTGTTGCTCCATGTTCATGTTGGAATCGAGGAATGCTCCTAAATTTCGAGCCCACGTTGATGGTTTTATCTCAGCATGTTCAACTTTGATTTCTATGTTTGATACACGTTCTGCATTACGTTTGGAGTTAAACAGTATAAGTTCTGTTTTATCTGCATTTAGTTTTAGCATATTGTGGTGCATCCAGGAGACAACATCGTTTAGACAGGCTTCCACTCGCCTTATAACTTCCATTTGTGTAGTAGTGTTAATGGGTTCAAATGATATATATAGCTGTGAGTCGTCTGCATAAAAATGATGATTAAGTCCATGGTTTCTACAAATTTCGCCTATGGGTTTTGTATACATAATATAGTTTTTTGGCCCTAACACTGATCCCTGTGGTATACTGTATTTCATGAGGACTGGCTCAGAGAGTTCTTTGTCAATACACACAGTTTGATAGCGATCGGTGAGATAGGATGTCATCCATGCAAGCGGTGTACCACCTATTCCAAAGTCATGTTCTAGACGTTCAAGCAGTGTGCTGTGATCAATAGTGTCGAATGCAGCGGAGAGGTCCAGTAATACGAGGACAGTAACCTTGTTTTGGTCTAGTGACTCTAGAATATCGCTTTGGACCTTGAGTAGAGCAGTCTCAGTTGAGTGAAACTTCCTATATGCCGACTGATGTTCCTCATGAAGATTGTTTATTGACAAGTGTTGTTCAACACGTTTATCCACTACCTTCTCCAAGATCTTTGAGATAAATGGGAGATTTGACACAGGTCTGTAATTTTTAAAAGAGTTTCGATCCAGATTTGGCTTTTTCATGAGAGGTCTGACATGTGAGATCTTAAATGCCTTTGGTACATATGCTGAGTCAAGAGACAGGTTGATGATTTTCATTAAAACTGGTAAAAGTTCATCGAGACATAATTTTAATAACCATGTTGGTATCGGGTCTAATTCACAGGATTTATTTGGGGGCTGTAATATGATTTGTTTCACCTCCTTTGATGTAGCAGGAGTAAATGTTGTCAGATTTTCTACTGGAACGGTAACTGGTTCAATAATCGCGTAATCATGCTCAACTTGCTTTTTTGAAGATGCATTTTTCAATGGAGCCGTATCAGATTCAGTATTCGGGTAGTCACACTCAGTTTGCGTTTTTGAAGATATGTCACACCTAATGGCCCCTATTTTGTTAGTGAAAAAGTCAGAAAAATCCTCTGCCAGTTTCTTGGGCGATTTGAAGAAAGGTAAAACAATATCGTTTGAAGAACCTAACAGATGTTTAGTCACCTTAAACAGACTTTTCTGGTCGTGTCCACAGGAGTTGACTTTGTCAGAATAATAATTGACTCTAGCCTGACTAAATAATTTATTGGTTTTTGCACATTGGTTTCTGTAGATTTCATGGTGAACTGTTAATTTGGTTTTACGCCATTGTCGTTCAAGTTTGCGTTTCAAATGTTTAGCAGCGTGTAGATCCCCGTGAAACCACTGACAAGATCGTCTTAGTATAATAGTTTTTGTACGGAGTGGAGCATGCTTGTTGATAAGTGCTGACATCTCCTCTGTGTACAAGTTAACTAGGTCGTCAAGGTCTGTACATTCTAAAGACTGGTTGAGAATTTTTGATGTCTGGATATCGTTTTTAAAGACATCAACATTTATAGAGCGTAATCTACGAAAAGCTACAGTCTTGCTAATGGGAGCAGGTTTTGCCGCTTTGACACTGAAAGTCACTGCAAAATGATCACGTGTCAATTTTCCAGAATTATCAGAGAACCCTGGATCGCTTACTTCTATGTTAGAGACTATGTTGTCGGTATCTCTAGTGATCACGACATCTAGCGTATGTCCACCAACATGTGTGGGTTCATTGACATGTTGCCTCATACCACATGAGTCAAGACAGCTAATAAATCGGGCAGTATCTCTATCTGTGGGAGTATCTAAATGGAAATTTAAATCACCAACAATTATGATGTTTTTGTCTGTAATGGCATATCTTGAAAGAAATACAGGCCATTCTTTTTCAAGAAAGTCAGTAGTTTTGAAGCCATTCTCTCGTGTTGGTGGTGGTCTATATATCACTGCTAGACGTAATGAGTAGCCATTTATAGTTATGTTACAGTCTATGAACTCAAAGTTGGAAAAATTGTTATTCGTACCTGATTCTACTATATCGATATCTATAGAGGATTTGTATATAAGTGCTACACCACCACCGCGTTTACCACAGCGAGGGACATGCTGGATCCGGTAGCCAGAGGGGACGAGTTCACTAATACATGTTTTGTCAATGGATGTTCCAAGCCACGTTTCCGTCACGGCAAGAATATCAAGATGGTTTGAAATGATATAGTCATATATAGCTAGAGTTTTGTTCTTTACAGATCTTGGGTTTAAGCAACAAACTTTTACATTAGTTTGGCCTTTCACAACATTGAAACTTGAGCGCTTAATCTTCACCAGGTTCCGATTGACAGATCTGCATTTGGATGGATGTGAAGTTTTTGAGCCATGTATATTTATAATGGTGGGGATCACTTCAGGCAAAGTTTGTAGGTTATTGATATTAATCCCTTGATTTGTATCCCAAATACGTCTTACTGAACCGTTTCCCCCTCTGGTACCCCGATACCTTAAAATACCAAACTGTTTCAGTCTTGCCATAACAGTTTGGTTAGGTGTTATTGTGTCTGATTGTCCGATACTGTATAGTGCATACCTATTGTATTGTACAGTCCTTGATATACGCTCACTCATCATTCCTGAGGGCAAAATACACTCTGATTTAAAACCAATTGAATATTTAGCAATATCTTTTAGGTTAAAATCAACAAAATTCAGCATAAAAATCCCGCATAAAATCAACATATATACACTCTTGTCACATTCATACAACTTCATGACAATTTATAGATCTGTACCAGCAGTAGATTTGCTGATAAAGTTCAAAACAATGAGAGCAAAGAAAGTGCAGCCTACACCTGGCGCAATTCTACACCGACCAATTGAATATTTAGCAATATACTGTATTACTGTTATCATTAGATCTATGTATTGCCTTTCAGGCTTAACCCATTACCTCATAGGCTATTGTAGACCCAATCTCTGAATAAACCTATCGAAAAGGAGCATTAACTAGAGAAAAGGAAAATATTAGAATCGTAAATTTCTGAAACAATTTGTGATAAATAAAGCATTTGCTCCTATGGAGCAAATGCTCTTTTTATCACAATGGTTTCAAAAAGTGAGTTTACAGAGGGATCAAAAGGCATCAATATGAGGGAATGGGTTAAACCTTTTTATTATGTTTTAAGATAATATGCAAATAAATGGTTTGGATTCAGATGAGGAACCGAGTTTCTCATATGTAACCAGGGTGTCTCAGAATATCTGTTGCCATTACGAACGGCTTTTAAAATTAAGTTGGAACGGATTTTAGATGTTTGACAATGACACTGAAGGAGACACTTTGAAGTTTTTTAGCTTTGAAAATTACGGGAAAACGTCGACGTCATGACGTCATGATGACGTCATAAGAAACAGGTTGTTATTCCAACATGGCGTCAACGCACATGATGTCTGCTGAAATTGTTAAGCTGTATTATTCCAGTTTTTCACCGGTAACAGTAATAAGAGAGATGCAGAAAAGACACCCTGACCAGAAGAGACTATCAAAAATGCAAGTACACAGAATAGTGAAGAGCTTTGAGCAAACTGGATCAGTTAATGATGGACGGCATGGCAATAGTGGAAGGCCAAAATTTATGCGAAGTTAAGAAAGCATCGAGGAAGTCAGGCATACTGTTGAGGAAACACCTCAGAAATATGTTAGAAAAATAATGTGTGACATTACTAACATTCCTAGTCATGCTAGTGTTCACAGAATGCTCAGGTTTGATCTATTATGCAGCACTTTAAAGACTCGGATATTTCTAGTAGACTATGATTTGCTTATTGGATGTAAGAGCATATTGATATTACAGATGTCCTTTGGTTCTCAGATGAAGCACATGTTTATTTAAATGCACAAGTCAATAAGAACAATTGTCGTTATTGGGGTAGTGAAAACACCAAACATTTACATTGAGAAACCTCTACACAGCGAGACACTTACCGTCCGGTATGGGCATCAATGAGTGCTACGGGTATAGTCGGGCCATTCTTCTTTGAGAACGAGGGTGGGGAGGTTGAAACAATCAACAGTGGACGTTATTTGAATATCCTGAAGAGCAAATTTATACCGGCCTTGCGCAATAAAGGAGTAGACATCAGTACGACGTGGTTTTAGCAAGACGGTGCGACCCCGCACACTTCACTTCTTTCGTAGCTTGAGGAGAAATTCGGAGACAATTTCATTTCATTCAAGACCAAAAATGAGTGGTCGCCCCATTCACCAGACCTGAACCCTCTGGATTGCTATCTCTGTGGATATTTGAAAGACAGAGTTTACAAACCCCAGCCAAACAGCAATGGAAAACTGAATACGGCTATTCGTAGGGAGATTGGGAATATTAGTACTGCAACATGCGAATCTGTCATCCAAATTTTCAGAGAACGTTTAAGACGTCGTTATCTCACAAAAAGGACGTCATCTGAAACATATACTATGAATATGAACTTGAAAATAGATTCATGATCGGTCGAAAATGGGTATGTGTTACATGTCAGATAAAACTTTAGAATATATACAATAACATTATGTGTTCCTTGTTAGTGCACCATTTCCGATGAAATAAATAATTCGGCTGCTAATGGTAACAAATATTATGAGACACCCTGTTGGCACTTAAATATGTCAGAAGATACAAAGCGGACTGGAATGTTTAGCATACAAGTGTTTTGCTATGCATGCTAAAGGCACTTATTTCTCAATTTTGATTCCATCCATAAACTGACTCTTTTGATTTTTTTCTCGTTTAGAAAGAAATGCTGAAATGCCTACATTTACTGTCCTTGTATCTCCGGATCGGACACATTTAATGAACCAAGGCTTTAACAGATGTGAGTAATATTGTAGCGAGCATACAAGTCTGATAGATAGATAGATATATTTATTTAGCATCTAAAATTGCATACAATTTACAAGATAATAACCCTTCGCTTGCTATTAACGTCAATATACCTACCTGTAAATAGTGAATACCCAGATGAGACAGCTCCTGCAGGGTTAATACATAACAACGGTCTATTTAGACCAGAACAGTTTGTAGGTCCTTAATACCTCTTTTAGCTTAATTTGTAAAGGGAGGTAACATTGGAAGGTAAAACATGGTAAAATCCAAGCAAAGTTCACATAACATGATCGTAGAATCTTTGGAAGACTTCAGTATGAAATAGTGTCGCTGGGAACATGCTGACATAAGTACATTCTCAGAATGGACAACATATATTTCATTGATACACGTATTGCGTAACGAATCTAGCAATCACCTTCTTCCGCGTAATCCCTTAGGGGTCTGTACCGCTTCACGGGAGTCTATATATACTAATTAATAACAAGGGTTCCAACTAGCAGAATGGATATGTATGGATCCGTGTTCCACAAGTACACATATGACTGTAACTCTTACAGTTTAAATGATAATTTAGTAATTCTTGAAAGCCAATGTATTTACTACTAAATAAATATAATATTTTGACGGTAACTTATGCACTAGTATCAATCTAACAATGATTTTCTCTAAATTTCAGTTTGACAAACGTTAATTCACCCCCGTCTCACCCTATCACAGCAATAACCTGGCGATTTGCACTTCAAAATATGGCGTGGTTCAATGAAACAACTCAATCCTATCAACAATCTCCATTTGGTTTGTCCTCTAAATAAGTTAGCAACTAGCAACAGCGACCTTTCCGTCTGTCGTTATGTTTCTGTTTCGGATTAGCCATCAACAAATATTATGTATGAATGGAGCCACTTCATTGGATGAGCGAAAGAAAATATGGGAAACCCGTGACGTCACGTACAATGGTTCCTTCCTCGACGATTTGAAGCTAACTGACAAAACTCGCTAGTTTTGCATCATCGTTTTGATGCAGGAGACTACAAAGATGGAGATTGGTGATAGAATCGAGTTGTTTTATTGAAGTATGCCATTGTTTGAACTGCATATCATCAGGTTATCGCTGTGAGGGTGAGGCTGGGGTGAACAAACGGTTGTCAATGTCCAAGAAAGGACGTAAAGTTTTGAGTAAATCATTGTTGGATTTATAACAATGCATATGATACCGTCAGAAGATTATACTTATTAGGTAGTGAAATATCTTGGCTTTCAATAGCCGAAAGAATTGCGAAATGATCATATAAATTGTTAAAGTTACAGACTTGTTTGTACTTTAGGTCAACTGATGTCGGTTCCGTCAGTTGGAACCCTTGTTTATTGTATAGTATATATAGAGACTCCCATGAGGCGGTACAGACACCTTTAGGTAAACCTAGCTATCTTAAGAAACGTATACAAACTCAGTCTAAGTACGTATTTGTTCCAGTTGATAACGCATCAAACAAGGTAATCATCGTATGGAGACTTGTTTATGTGGATGTTTTGGACCACGAACTCACTTACACAAAATCATATACCATAGTCTTTAAGTCTGAATATGACATAATATATGAACATGTTGAAAAATGTAAACAAATCAGTGCTGAAATGATAATCACACAAAACACAACATAATCTTCCGACAATGAACTGGATTCCTAAACTGCATAAAACGCCATATAAATCACGCTTTATAGCAAACACTATTAGTTATGCAGTGCTTAGTGTCCCTAATATAAAGTACCTAGTTACCTAGTTATAGTCTACTTTCAGTCCGAATGACCGCTCAGCCGACTGTACATTTACTCCCCTGGTCATTGAGTCATTGGCCTACAATATTGAGCACTGCTAACATATGGCGCAATCATGCAGCCGCAGTACCGGCGAGTGACCCTAACAGGTACCCATTTTAACCCCTGGGTGGAGAGGATGTGCGGGTGGGAGACATGGAAAAGCGTCTCTGAAATATCCGGGTGGGACCGGGATTTGAACCCCGGACCTCCGGACTGATAGTCAAGCGCGTTACCACTAGACCACCGCCACCTCTGCTAATCAATATATGTTTGCTATGGAAATTTTGTATATCGCCAAGTCACTAATATTTCAATGGGAACCAACTGTGCACCTTCACTTGCAGACTGGGTTGTTTGTACTGCTGTGACTGGGATTTTATGCTTAACCTTAAAACCGACAGATATTCTGAAAATGGATGATCCTTCAAAAGCAAAAGTAGAAATGCAGAAAAAGGAAATTGCAGACCGCCGATGTAATCAGTGCTTTCAATAATAAATCACATTATTTAGACGACATATCTAATATTGATAAACCGTTCTTTGATTCCATGACAACTTCAGTTTACTCTATAGGGCTCAAGTTAAATGAAGCAAATAGTTCTGACATACGTGCATCCTTTTAAAATGTATCCACAGACAAATTGAATGGAGTAACTTCTTCTAGAATTTATAACAAAACGGATGACTCTGATTTTGAAATGGTTCACTATCCCCATATGGATGGGGACGTTCCCCATGATACATCTTATGCAGTTTGCATTTCTCAGCTTATTCATTTTCCGGGGACTGTTTCTCCTGTTGATGAGTTTTACTATTGCAACCTTAATATCACTGGAAAACTGCCGAAACAGGGCTACATATATGACAAACTTGGAAACACTTTTTTTTCAAAATTGTATCACCGTGATGTTTATGCTCATTAGCAAATACAAATGAAATGTTACGAAAAGTTTTAAATTGAGGTATTTCACAGCCGAAGTTTTACGTCGATGACGTTTATAAACTTCGCAAATTTGCTAAACACATATAGTTTGGTACTTTGTCAAACGTAATAAATGAGTCATTAAAAAGGACAATAAACCCTCTATACCACAGCGCTCTGCATGCTTGGTAGTCGATACAATACGAGGGCATTATGCTTCCCTCCCTGCCTTTGCGATGACGGGAAAGACCTGATACTCTACGATTGCATTCTTTTTAACCCATTTACGGAGGGGGAGGTGTATGTTTGTATTTTACCATTTCTGTGGTACTCCAAATGACTTCTCCAAAATGGCTCTGGCCACTGATTGGTCATAGCTTGAGTACATATTTTTTATATCGTTAGAACCCCTTTGTATTTATTTCCTTCTAATGTTTTAAGATGTCGGTGTAGAAATGACTGGTGCAAACTACGTCACTTGTTTTACGGTTTTACAGTTTTACAGTTAATTTGAATATTATTTGGTATTGACATCGTTACTAATGTTTTGGAGTAGTCTGGAGGGTGAATTTTACTACACATTTTGGCTTGAGTGAAGGCGGAATAAGCCTGAGGTTGAGCACCATAATCTGGTTTAAACTCCTGGTAAGCTGTTTTCGTCATGTTTTGTCTTGTAAGTTTGCTGTTCCATGTTTGATTATGTTTTGGTGCCGTGCCCTTGTGTGTGTGGCGTTCATTGTAGGACGCTGTTACACTTTTAACATTATTGCAGATGTTTGCACAATATGGTACATGTAGGCTTATATATGCAAATGATATTAAAATATCACAATGAAGACAATATTCCAAAAAGGGAATTGATATGATACATAAATACTTGAATAGCACTGATCTAATATTTCGACCACTAAGGGCCTTTTTCAAAGATGATCATGAATCCACCGCGATTCTGCAGACACGTCTCTGGCCCGGCGTTTGAGCGAGGTTTACATTGTTTAGATACTTGCCATAAAGAGAAAATGTCTTCCACTTCGGTATGTGAGTCCTCGTCAGACGAGCCACGCTTTATTGCTGATCTGGGTCAACACTAACTGAAAAACCCAAATACATGATGTGCGGGTCATGTACGAGAGAGAACGATTTAAATGTTTATTAATTATGGCACAATGAAACATGAAACCCCGCGAGAAAAGTAAACTATCGGCATAATAGTTTTGTAAGTTAATGGAAAGACAACCACTCTGAAATTATGTCTTTGCTTCAATTTATGCAAACTCTGGTGAAACTCTCTTTCTTGATTAAATGTTTTTATCACAAAACATCGACACATGCTATTATGAGTAAATATAAATATTCTGAAAGCGGGATATCCTTCGACACCACACACCCTAGCAGCGGCTTAAGAATTATTCACTTTTTAAAAAACTAATGACCCCGAAGGACCAGAAAATATAACAACACTGATAATGAAGTAAGGGGCAGCTTTATACGGCCGCCACTGAAGCACTTAACAGTCGTTGTTGTGAAGTACATATATTCTGAAAGTGAGACTTCCTTCGAAAGCAAAAGTAACAATGCGAAAAGAGAAAATGTCAGACTCGTTTTATTGAGTGTTTCCATGAGTAGTAATTCCAGGAAAAAGTAGGACCAGGAAATATAACAGTACATGTTTTGTATCGTATTTAAATGTTTTACATATTTTCAGTATTGTTTAGTACTATATTTATGTATACTATCATCTAAATTATTTCCACTTCTATCATTTTCAGCATTAAACATACTGTAGCGCTTTTAGTTTGTTTTCATTCTTAACCCTTCGCTTGCTATTTACGTCAATATACCTACCTGTAAATAGTGTAGACCTAGATGAGACAGCTCCTGGAGGAGCTGTCTCATCATGGTCAGCACTATTTACAAGTTGATTGTGCAACCAGTGCACTCCACAGCAGTGATTGCACAGCGAAATACTTGTACACAGTGCAGATATATGTAATTATACAACAGGACATGGGTAAAGAAGGAGAAATGTATTTTAAAATTCAGCAAGCGAAGGGTTAACTCACAAGCCTTTTACTGATAACCACATACGGATATAAAATGACCATAGGTACACGAACTAGTGTTTATGTGTTCGAATATTAGAGAACAAAGAAAATCGTGAAAAATAGTCACGCCTATAAAAGAACAATCTATTTCAATTCTTTACTACTAAAAGCAAACATTTCAAAAGATAATGACGAAATCTGGTTAAAACAGTGGGGATTTTTTAAAAATCATTGCATTTCTGAATGAATTTCAGTTTCATGTCGTAATTCGACTTCATTGAATACTGAATATCAATTACGATTCAAACGTTTTTGCAGATTCCTGCATTTCCTATCGACCATTGCATTGTTTCAATATTTAGCCATTTTACTATAAGAAGACACGACACGAGGTCTCAAAACATAAAAGCATGCGGCAATGTCTACTTAATAAATCACAACCCACACACCATACCTAAACGAGCGTCATAGACAACAAAAATAATATTCGCCTCCTCGCTGACATTGCCATTGAAAACTAATGTATTTATAACGGTTATGTTTCCCATCTGTATCTGCAGCTGAATCACGTACAGAGTTTAGTAGCAGCTGGGTTCACTGTGGCCATTAAAGACGGAAGGAAAATTAATTTCAAAGAAAATGTTTGGTGTTTTTTCACAATTAAACCGTACCGAGAAATGCTAGTTCCTGCATGTATCTAATTACAGTCTTCTACAGTACTGAAGATTGAGCTCACATGAACGCATTGAGATCACTTTGCATCCATTGTTCCACTGGATCTTCTTTATAATTATGCTACATTGTAAAATGGCTGCATGTTTTGAACTCGCATCGAGTTTAAATTTCATATTCATTAGATCTTCGACAGAGTGGACTCTTTTTTCTTCCTTTCATATAAACAATGCAAATATAAAGATGTGTAAACGCACTTCTGTAGTGCCTAACTAATGACGAATGAATAACAAAAAACACGTGCTTTTGAGGGCAATATCACTTAAAATGATACAGCCGAACCCCTCTAATGCGACCACCTAAAATAGGTATACTTCTGGGTGGTAGAGGCAGGTGGTAGCTTAATACAGGACAAAAGTAATACAGAAGTCATGCAGAAAGCTCCAATAGGAGCGTTCTGCATTAGTTTGTCCTGCATTAAGCAACCACCTGCTTATAACGACATTCATGTTTATTCATTAAGTGGCCGCATTAGAGGGGTTCTGCTGTATACATTTATGCTAACGGACCAGACATGTTTTGTTCATGCCATTTTAAAACTAACACCGTCATTTGTAAGTAGTTTTACGTAATGTTCTTGAACATCAAATCTAGTGCATATCAGAAGCGATTAGTTTCAAGCACCTGTACATTCTGATGTTATTAGGCTGTATTTATATTTGTATTAGTTTGAAGTTCTCTCTTAACTTTACATAAATCTTACAGAACAAGTATACTCGATAAAGCAAGTACCTTTCAACCTTTAATATACTTTTACAAAACGTCAATTCAAACGAAAATTAAAGGACGTGTACCATATATATATGTTTGCTTTGTTTGATTCGGCTAAGATGCAATTGGATGTACTATGGCAGACGAAAGTTCAAACGGGATATTTCCAACGCTGTAAATACAGACCACTCTATAGACAGACCAGCTTGAAAGGGCCAACGAGTGTGGTTAAATGTTCCGTTAAAATACGATACGTACATCGTTGTCAGTGTAGATCAAATTGTTGATTATGTGCACTAATATTTAGTTTAAGCGTTAGATAGATAGATAGATATAATTATTTATTTCAATATTGTGTAAGTAACATGGTTACAAAAGCAATACACTGAAAACAAGCAATGTACATATACACGCATTTGCAAACAGAGTAAACACAGATCAGAGCCGTCTGATCCGCGTCTGCTCTGTTTCATAATGTGATTTGTAATGTTTGCCCTTCCATATTTCGTTATAACTATTTCGTCCATGAATATTCAGTAAGTAATGAAATTTGGAATAAACGTAGAACAGGGAAAAGGTTAAACTTCTGAATACTAGAATTTGCAAATAACTTGAGTAATGTGTCTCGTCTGTTAGCAGGATCGGTTTGGTCTGTAATAGGAGCAATTTTATATATGCATTGTGCAAACACTGCTGTCTGTTTTAATGTTTTATAACATAACAAGCAAAACATGCCAAGACCGCATTAAAGCCGGACTTTTTGTGTTAACAATTTACCTAATGATTAGGGAAATATGCTTATTTTACGTGAGATGATGACTGCATTTGACACATATGTTAAATTCACAACGAAGAAAACCCACTTAACTCTTTTTTCAAGATAATGACCTTGACCTGATTCCATATATCATATCAACTGACGGGCCTTCACCAAAACCATCGACATACCAAAAATGAATTGCCCTGTATTTACAGTTCTTAACTTATAAGCAATGTTAAAGTCCGTTAAAGGTAACCAAGTTTTCAAAAAAGTAACCTTGACCGTGACCTGATTTGCCTAGCTCATGTAGATCATAAGTTATAACAAAATGCTAAAGTTTATTAAAAGGGGCAAAGTTTTCAAAACAGTGACCTTGACCTGATTTCATGTGTTCTGTATCAACTGAAAGACATTTACCCAAGCTATCTGGCATACCAAATAGAAATTGTTTAGCATATGTAGTTCAGAAGTTATAAAAAATGTTAATGACAGCCAAATTTTCAAAAAAGTGACCGTGACCTGATTTGAGGTATCTATGTCATCTGTAAGGTCCTTACCAAAGCTATCTGAATACAAAAGGCGAATTGGCTAGCGTTCGTTGATCAGACGTTATAGCAAAATGTTAGAGTTTGTTAAAACAGCCAAGTTTTTTTTATCTCCATACCATATATGAATTGTCTAGTATATGTGGTTCAGAAGTTAAGACAAATGTTGAAGTTTTTCAATGATGGCCAAGTTGTCAA
This sequence comes from Azorinus chamasolen, assembly GCA_963576725.1. Classification (NCBI taxonomy): domain Eukaryota; kingdom Metazoa; phylum Mollusca; class Bivalvia; order Cardiida; family Solecurtidae; genus Azorinus; species Azorinus chamasolen. Next base: position 49,622,256 of record OY755242.1, on the reverse strand, counting down.
AATAGTGACCTTGACCTAATTTCAAATATCTTTATAACAACAGAAAGGCATTTACCAAGGCCATCTGTATACCAAAAGTACAAAAATGAGTCATGCAGGAAACACCACATACAGAACAAACACTCGCCCGAACAGCAACACAAGGAAACAGCAAATGTACATAGGTAGAAAAAACAACAAGAAACGCACAAAGACAAAACAAACATACAATAGGAGGAAGATGGAAGTACCGCCTTGGAACGGTCAGTGACAAAAGTCACCGGGGGGTTTAAACCGGTTTATGGGCGCCCAACCTCACCCTTATTCCATCCCCATCCTAAAAGACAAACAGTGTAAATAAACGTATGAAAGATGAATTGCCAAGTATTTGTAATTCAGAAGTTATAGCAATGTTAAAGATTGCTAAAAACGGCAAAGTTTGCGAAATAATGACATTGACCTTGACCTGATTTCATGTATACTTGTGTCAAGTGAAAGGCCTTAACCTAAGCTATCTGCATACCAAATATGAATAGTCTAGCTTAAGTAATTCAGAAGTTATAAGCAATGCTTAAGTTTTGTTAACGACGGCACGCCGAAAGCCCGCCCAAACGCTCGCCCGATCGCTTTTCGCCAAACTATAAGCCGAGATTTTTCTCGAAAAATCCGGCTAATAAAACTAGCAGATAATCAGGATCGTAGTGAGCCGCATAATATCTTGCATCGTGACCCGTATATATGCAACGCAGACTGCGTACTTGGTCAGTTCTACTGTGAAACACGTATTTGAACTGAATACTAACATATGGTAAAATGCATCGATAAGGCATATAATATAATCAAACACCACAGATTCTGGTGGGATGTAATGATGTGGCTTTGTTTTCTTTTCGCACAATTTGTTAGTTTAAAATACGCCCATATTTATCAATCAGTAATAGTCGACGCATTGCAAAGTGATTATATAGTCAAATACCAACTTCAGTTTCATAATAGCGACACTCTCCATTGTGTCAAAACCAATCTCTATGTGCAACATCAATAGCCATTATTTATTTCCTCATAGTAAGTGATTACCTGGTGCAGCAACCGCTATTAAACGTAAGTGAAAAAATGAATAATAAGTTATGCGAACTTTACTTTAATGCATGTAGTCTAAATGTCAGTGTTGAGTAAAACCCTTTGGTAAAATTGCGCACCTTTGTTAGAAATGTGCAACTTGTATGTGACAAATACCTATATTACTTGTACCAAAGAAGGTATACTTTAAAAGTAAAGACCTTTGTGTGTGGTAGTTCTAAATAGTCCGTGTGCGAACAGTTTGAATTCAAACACCTACACGGATTTGAGGTTTAGCCTATTTTTTTTTAAAAAAAAGACCACACGTATATCCCCCGCTGATTTAATAATTGCCAAAACTATTTCCCTAAACGTATATCATAAAATCTGAAAATAAAACTTCCACCTACGTGCTGGCATTGACTTTGAGAAGTAATTTATTTATCACAGTCTTTAAGAATTAATATATTTACCACAGTCATAATTCCCAGAGGTGTTCTGCAGATAAAGCTTGGGCAGATGCTTTGGAAGTCATTTTACTACACAACTGAGTTCTGCGCGGCATTTTACGACGAAAAGAACGTCGTCACTATATCCAAGAATAACCGTGCTTGAAATCTGCCGAGAAAGTGAAAATTGTTGTAATGCCTCTTGTAACGTTTTAGTGCTTTTCTCTATTGCTGTTAATAGAATTACTATTTTGACTTTAAGAGTGTGAGTGAGTGGGTCGGGTTTACTGCGATAAGATACCAAATAGGTCATATAGTGCTAATGAGTAATGAGCTGGTGATTGATGAAAATGGAAATTATAATTACGAGGAAGATGGTTTCGGCAATGCATTTAGTTCTTGCTAGAGCAGGTAATACTTGCCGCATAAACACAACCAATAATGACATTTAACACTTGTTAAGAGTGAATAGGCCATTAGTATTGAATTATACTCCAATGAGTATAAGAGGCTTAACCCATTCCCTCATATTGACGACTTTTAACGTCTCTGTAAAGGTCATTTTGTGAAACTACTGTGATAAATAGAGCATTTTATTCCTGAGAGCAAATGCTCTATTTATCACAATGGTTTCACACTACAAAATTCTAAAAAATCCTTTTCTCTAGTTAACGCTCCTTTACGGTAGATATATACACAGAGGTTGTATATAAAAATAGCCTATGAGGGAATTGCTTAAGCTTGCTGCATGATTTGTGTAGTAAACCTGTCTGCCATTTGCAAACAATTTGGGTCCATATAAAATGCCGAGTAACATCACGACTCATCAGGATTCAAACTGTTTTGACACCTGGTCGATAGGTTCTGAAACGTGTTATCGAAACGAGCGGGCGGTCGGTCGGGTGGTCGGTCGGTCGGGCGGCCCACCCGTATTTGAAGATGGGAAGTTGGTGTCGCAAACTCCACCTTCAGTTTTAAAGTTACTGAATTTATATTTGGTATACATTCTCAGTGTTGTTATATTTTCTGGTCCTTTGGGATCATAAGTTTTCATGTTATTATTATTGAAAATTGAATACTGCTTAAGCCGGTGCTAGGGGGCGTGAGTAGTGTTGCTACTCATGAACAGACTCAATAAAACCGAGTCTGCGATTTTCTCATTTTGCATTTCTACATTTGCTTTCAAAACCGTTATGCCTCTATCAAACCCTATGTTGTGACCACTTTTTAGAATCGTCACAAAGTGACGATTCTAAAGAGTGGTCACAGCATAGGGTTTGATCGAGGCATAAAGAAAATACGATGGAAAACGTTGTTTCTGGAGCCTTGTTGTTTCGGAAACGGTGACATGCGTTGTTATAAGGAGGGAATCGTTATTGAGAGGGTCGTTGTAGAGAGGGAGCACTGTACCAGACAAAGCGACAACTTCTGAACGCCAAGGTTCCTTCTTCACGCTGGTATCAATTTACAACAGTCTGTGTGACTAAAATGAACATTGTCTCTTAGACATATATATCCTTGTAGCTTGTAACCTTCCTAATATTATAAAATATAATATAATGCGTTGCACTCAAACTGTGACTCTTACGAAGTCCCTTCCGAAGAAGAGATGATTCTAAATATAAGTCACATCATGGAGTATCGTGGGGATATAAAGGGACCATTCTTTAAAAAACATCATACACAATATACCCCCTTGTCTATTTCTCTGTGTGATAAGCAATTTGAATCAAATCTGGAATTTGTTAAGATAGAAACCAAATTATGCTAAATATTTTCCACTTTGATATCTTGATTGTAATCCGGAATAATGAAAAGAAACAGAAATCAGAAATGACATACTAACAATACAAACAAAGTATTGTATACATCTACTATAATAAAATATAGGAATACAATTCGATGTCACAGGAAAATACGAATGTATTGACACTACATTACTATAGTACACCACTACTAAAGCATGCAAGAACAACATTTATTACTATAACGTTTCACTACATTATGCTATTAAAACTTCTAGACTACCGAGACAGTGTGGAGTCTTGGGTTTCTACTTTACGATCTTATTTAATAATATATCCTTATAAACATTTAACCCTTTCACCGACAATGTCGCAAAAATGCACCACGACAAATAGTGCAGTCCCTGATCAGACGCCGCCTTTTCTACATGGTGCTTAATAAAGGGCAAAGCTATTATACATCGGAGGGGGCGTTCTGTATGCGTTTGATCTGCATTAAATAGCTACCACCTGCCTTACAAATCCATAATTAGACCCTTTGTGATGAAAACAAGCTTAACACACATTTAATTGTGTATATTGGTTGACCATTCTTTTGTTAATATAAAATATGCACAAACTCTGAACTGCTGAACCTTGTTTTAACTTCCGATCCGTTGTAGGTTTTGTAGGAGGAATTGTTCGAGTGCCAAACGACTTTGTTACTGATGAGATATAGGGCAACTTGGTAGTGGTGTGCACATGAGGGTTAGGCAGGAAATGAGATTTGAATTTGAAGTCATCGTCAGAATTATCACCAAGTCGTACAATCAGTTTCGATGGATGCCACATGTATTTCCGAATTATGGTAAGAAAGAAAACAAAATGGGTTCTTAACCCATTCCCTCATATTGACAACTTTTGACGCCTCTGTAAAAGTCACTTTGTGAAACCATTGTGATAAATAGAGCATTTGCTCCTATATGAGCAAATGCTCTATTTATCACAATGGTTTCAAACTACAAATTTCTAAACCTTTCCTTTTCTCTAGTTAATGATCCTTTTCGGTAGATTTATTTAAAGAGATTGTATCTGGAAATAGCCTATGAAGTAATGGGTTAATATGTCAAGACCAAGATCAGAAGCAATTTTACTCCCCACCCAAGGGATTGGTTGTCAATCATGTGTATGTATGAAATACATTTGGAAGATTGGTTGAAGTGTAAGATATGTCACTTTCAATAGAGCATTGTTTTATAAAATTCACATTTAATGTGCATATACAACAACTAAAAGATATTGTTTGTACATGTTGTTATTAAAACAGTCTTTAATATGGTTTCATATAGTTTTCCCGTACTTTTAAATTATGACGTCATTTAAATGATGACGTCGCTTGTTTACCTCTAAGTCATTTCATTTTAGCAGACATCGTTATTCATGTTGTGAAGTTGTCTGGAGGGGGATTTTATTTACATTTTGACTTTGGTGAAAGTGGGATAAGGACGAGGTTGGGTACCCGTAAACCAGATTTAAGTCCCCCAGTAGCTTATTTTGGTTACTGACCGTTCCAAGGCGGTACTCCTGCTTTCAGCCTATGGTCAATTTTGTTGTTTAATATGTTTAATGTTTTTCGTCTTGTTATGCGTCCTGTTATGTTTTGTCTTGTGACTATACCGTTTCTTGTTAGATGGTGTTTGGTGCGGTGTCATTTCGTGTGTGGCTCTCCCTGTTTGACTATTTTTCCATATTGGCTCTAAGCTGCAATATAGTGGCGCTATATCTGAGTTGTGATACTAGTATAGAAGAAAAACATTGCATTACCGTAAAACTACTTTGTGACGAATAAGCACTTTCATGCATTGAACACCGATAATGATTTAGATACAGTATCTGAGACAATACTCATATATATAGAGAATATTTGGTTCCTAGCTTTGAATGAGAAATGTTATCTGGCAAGGCGGATGAATATATCAGGTGAGCCGAAGGCGAACCTGATATATTCAGAAGCCGAGCCAGATAACATTTCTCATTTAAAGCTAGGAACCAAATATTCTATTTATCCTTGTCACGACAGCAACATATAATTATTTTGTACCGAATGTACCACAAAATGCACCGCAAAGTATACCCGACTCTACTGGCTCTAGACTGTTGGTGACGTCACTATAAAGGCGTTATTACGTCACTGGAATTCCAAAAAGTCACATTGCTTTAAAAAAAAATGCTAAAAAAAACCGTTGCCCCGGTTGGTTATGTGAGAAAAAGAACCTGTCACTTGACGAAATCTAGACGATTTATGATTCTTGATGTGGATTTATCTAAACACGGTAATTTCGCGACAAACAACTAGATCTAGTCTAGATCTAGATCTACTAGTCTAGGCCTAAGAATATGCTACTTAGTAGGGCCTAAGTTTGGGAGAATGAAGTGAAAGAATTAGATCTATTTAGTTTAATGGGTATCGATTGAAATCAACAAATTCGCTTTGTTAAACTTTTTTTATACAGTAGATCTAGTGGGATCTGGTCATCTCGTTACCTTGCCATTTCGTAACCGGCCAAATCTGGTCACTTCGTAACCAGTTTCCTGGTCATTTCGTAACCGGTCGAGTCATCTCGTAACCACTGTTTAATTATATTATCATGATGAAAGAAGTGCTAATTGATCCCTTTGTGTCCTCCATAACTGTTCAAATTAGCAAGTTGCGCATATGATACAGCAGCGGAAAAACTACAAAGACTATTTTTTACACGATTAAAGTTTGTTATTTTCCAGATCGTGTTGGTCAAAATTAGACGATCAGTACATATAGCCTCTGATCACTTCATTGAATTTTACAGTCCATTAGATGTCAGTACGAACTGATTGGAATATATAATATTTCATAACTCAGAGAAGAATAAGTTTACTTTCATTTACTTTTTGACTTTATCGCAGTCTGTGAATACCGATCAAGCAAGATAATATTGTGCGATATGTACCGTCTAATGTAAGAATATGCTTCTGAGTTATTAAATATTATATGCCAAATGACGATGCCTGAAGGGAACAATCCATACTGTAGTACGAGCCGGGAATTACTTCAAGAAAATAGTCCATGGCAATATGATACATTATACATGTATAAATGTATCTTTTAACCCTTTACGACGAATAGCCTTTGAATAGGGACTTAAATTGTGAATGAATAATATGCCATGGACAAAGTTGTAATATTAACCATTTCCTTCATAAATACGCCTTTATACATATTTGCAGAGTAGATCCTGATCTGACTGATCCTATAGGAGGCATATAATTATACAGCCTAAGGCTGTGTCAAAGTGGTTAGATTACGTTAATTACATACAGGCTGTTACAATTTAATTCCAGTATATCTACAAGCAAAGGTAAAAAAAGACGCTAGTTAACAACTACAATTATATCTTCAAATATGCTCTGTGTTTCGTGTTTTATGTCGCCATATACTGTATTCAAATGAATTGATACACTAATTTTGTACGATGTCAAATTGTGGTCTCAGCGAGGTATGGTTATACCCCGCGCCAATTAACATAAAAGTATTTACCCTAGTGCTTCTAAGACGCCTTTTAGATATGCACACCAGTCAGTGGAACATAGAGATGAATTCGAGTACTTCATTATATCTGAACAGAGTGCAACATGTTAAAACTTAACTTTGAACGTGTTCATGTTTATCAAACGTGTCCAATTAAAGGTAGATACGGCACAAGTCCAATTAATGCATTAGATAGCACGCGCCGAGGTGTGAAACATTGTCCCATGAATAATCATTTAAGAAATAATGACACCAGCGTAGAAAGGCGTATGTATGGAGTAACGGTTTAAAGTAACTGATATAAAGGCTATAAAATGACAAAAAACACAAATTGTTTAATCAATTTTTAGTTTTATAACATCAAATAAATTCTAACGAAGCACTGTTTCTATACTTTCTAACATGGCTATAATGGTTTATCTTCCATATTTCATTATTACTGTTTTCTATGAATATTCATTAGGTATGGAAATTTGTAATAAACATAGAACAGGGAAAGGGTTAATAAACAATAGCCATCCATTAATTTGATAATAGTGTAAACCCATGTCAATTTCTCTTCTAGATCCCAAACTAGTCGCTTTGAGCTTGTAGCAGTATTACATTGCAAACTGTATTCTAAATCATTTTCTTTAACATTAGAATAACATTATAATTCCAGTTTTTACATTTTACACCAGCTTTACTGCTACACCAATCAAATGTGTATATACTTTATCAACAATTCATTAAAGGATTAATAACAAGTTAACATGATTTGTTTATGACAATTTTATTGACTTTTTTTATTCCTGATTATAATTGCTTGCTAATTAACATTAGCCATTATATGCTACTGTCATCTTTTCCTAAGATTACGTACAACATCTTTTTAGTATTGACCATGAAAATATTAATAATACATATATTAATTCATATATATAACAGTGGTTACGAGATGACTCGACCGGTTACGAAATGACCAGGAAACTGGTTACGAAGTGACCAGATTAACCCGGTTACGAAATGGCAAGGTAACGAGATGCCCTGTATTCGATCTAGTACTCGGTAGACGTAAATTTGTGTATTCACGAAATAAACGTCTCGGTAAAAAAAAGTAGTTTCGGCTACAGGTCATGTGACCAACTGACATAACATCGATCATGTGACCAACTGGCATAATAACAAAAAGTTTATCAGGCACCTTGTTATCCGTCAGGAAAATAGGCACGTGACAGGATAAATTTCGATATATCTAAATATTACTTATTAAACATTGCAAATATATTAAGTGTTGGTCTTGTCTATTATAAACCAACGTTTAAGTTGCATGTGATGTTATGTTTAACAAAGCTTTTCTGATCTCAATAAAAACGATTGTATACACACACTTTAATAACCTCTTTGAAAAACAAATACCGAAAAGGAGCATTTACTAGCTAAGAGTAATGGAATATTTCAGAATTGTGCAGTTTTGAAACCACTGTAATAAAGAGAGCATTTGCTCCTTTGAAGCAAATGCTCTATTTATCACAATGGTTTCAAAAAGTGATTTTACAGGGGCGTCAATATGCGTCAACATGAGGGAATGGGTTAAATTCGAAATAAAGAAAAAAGGGGTATGGCGATAAGATCTCAACAAAGACCAACAAAGTTCGAACTTCGGTCATCAGGTATAGTAAAATTTGCCAAGAAATGTTAAATTACTGGTAACATTTACCACGATCATATATTAACACCGATTGGATTTATATTACCAGATACAATATGCATGGTAATAAGATCAAAGCAAAGTAAAATTAAAGCTAAGTGTAGCTACTGCATGTATTGGTCCTTAACCTTTCATCCACTAAATATTTAAAACTGGCTCCTTTTTCCTGAATATTTATTACAGCAAATGTACATGTATATAAAGACACAAAGAGACGCACAAATATATAACAAACAAACAATAGGGGAAAGATGGAAGTGCCTTGGAACGGTCAGTGACAAATGTCACTGGGGGGTTGGGGGTAGGGGCGCCCAACATCACACTTATTCCATCCCCACCCTAAAAGACAAACAATGTTAAACTATAACAACCACGATGGCAAATACAGTGGTAAAGTGCATGTAAAACGAAAACATATTTAAGTGACTCATACATGTACTTTTACTGAACATCAAACCGAATTCAACTTGGCGAATATATAAGTATATAAAACAAAACAAAAAACAGAAACAAACGTCTAAATATCATGTGTGATTTATATTTGTTAGTAGTTTCGATTGTTTTGTTTGCTAATTTGAAGCAATCCTTAATGACCGTCTTTATAACATCTACTGTTCTGAAACACTGTCAAATGAGGTGTAAAGATTCACCAGCTCCAAGCACTGACATTAATATGTCTGTTTATCAAAAGCTTAATCCTTACTACGCTGAATGTTCAAATGGACTAGTCCAACACTCAAACAGGTCAAACTTACATTGAATATTAAGAGTTTGTTTCTACAGAAAGGTGTAGCATTACAAAAAGTGCAAACCCTGATGAGAGGGCTCCTATCGGAACCCTCTCATCTGAGTCTACAGTGTTTGCAGAGATCATTAGTGACTCGTGTCCCTCACAGTAAGGGTTAAGAAAACAATTTTTCTCCTCTGTCATTATTTATATAATGCATTTCGTGTAAGATCTCCTGAAGGGTATATATGTGAACAATGCTAATGTGTATAAATGCATTAAAAGTTGCTTTTTATGGAATGATTCTTTATATACAGTAAAACCGCTCTATAACGGCCACTAAATTAGATCAAGTATTAGATCTACCCACACCTTGGATCAAGTATTAGATCTACCCACACCTTGGATCAAGTATTAGATCTATCCACACCTTGGATCACTAAATTAGATCAAGTATTAGATCTACCCACACCTTGGATCAAGTATTAGATCTACCCACACCTTGGATCAAGTATTAGATCTACCCACACCTTGGATCACTAAATTAGATCAAGTATTAGATCTACCCACACCTTGGATCAAGTATTAGATCTACCCACACCTTGGATCAAGTATTAGATCTACCCACACCTTGGATCACTAAATTAGATCAAATATTAGATCTACCCACACCTTGGATCACTAAATTAGATCAAGTATTAGATCTACCCACACCTTGGATCAAGTATTAGATCTACCCACACCTTGGATCAAGTATTAGATCTACCCACACCTTGGATCAAGTATTAGATCTACCCACACCTTGGATCACTAAATTAGATCAAGTATTAGATCTACCCACACCTTGGATCAAGTATTAGATCTACCCACACCTTGGATCAAGTATTAGATCTACCCACACCTTGGATCACTAAATTAGATCAAGTATTAGATCTACCCACACCTTGGATCAAGTATTAGATCTACCCACACCTTAGATCAAGTATTAGATCTACCCACACCTTGGATCAAGTATTAGATCTACCCACACCTTGGATCAAGTATTAGATCTACCCACACCTTGGATCAAATATTAGATCTACCCACACCTTGGATCAAGTATTAGATCTACCCACACCTTGGATCAAGTATTAGATCTACCCACACCTTGGATCAAGTATTAGATCTACCCACACCTTGGATCAAACTGGGTTTGTATCACTGAGAAACCCATACGCTATCCGGGTAACAAATTTACTCTTATTTAGATCCAAATTCTCTGCATATAGTGACATACATTGGCAGACGAGGCATATACAACTTCGAATGGTGGTGTCAAGTGTTAAATCAAGTGATAAATTCAATTTAGAGGCTATGGTTCCTCTTCGGAACCACCATTCGGTATCAACAAAGAGTTTGTGTTTACATGCTCATAAACTAATAGAGCAGACAGGAATACTACCAGTAAATGGAACAAAAGTTAAGATATGAGTGAGTGAGTTTGGTTTAACGTCCGACCAACAGTATTTCAGTTATTTGCAGACAGCACCCGCTTGAGACAAGTTATAGTGCTGTCTCAATGGAATATCCCTGCCGCGGGCACAAAGCAAGCAAGGGCACCCCACCTAGTCACATTATCCTGACACCGGACCGACCAGTCCTAGAACTACCCTTTTAATGTCGAGCGTAGACAAGGGGGCTACTAGTACCAGCTTTTAACGACTTTTTGTATGTCGCGGCACGGGATCGAACCCACGGCCTTCCGTACCGCAGGCGGATGCTCTACCACTGAATACGCGGAATATGAAAATACATTGCTCAGATGGTACTGCATAACACCATAGTAACGCATTACAGCAAATGTACCCCCATTGGTTTTCTTCCGTCGTCTATTCAGGTCAAATGTGACAATGCTTCTTTGCTTGATAATTGGTGTTATCAATCCATATCCTATTGGTTTTTCGCTCATGAACTAATGCGCTGTCGTGCGACTCGTCACTGAAGAATGGTGTATAAATCGATGAAGATGATAGACAGGTTAAAGTGAGATGCGATATGTATACTTTGTGCATAACTCTATAATTAAATGGACAATATGTTTCAATAGACTGTTGTATAGAGTAGAATCCATTCAGACATCCACTTTACAAGTACCATGTGATGTCTTTTAAAGCAGTCGGTTGCTATATGCAGGATGAAAGTAATATAGAAAGCTCCTATTGGAAATGTCTGCTTAACTTTCCTCCCGCATTAAACTAGCACTTGCCTCTACGGCATTCATCATCATGACGTTATCATTAGTTGTACTGCATTAGCAAACACTAGACAGCAAAAGATACATTATGTGACTCAGTAACATTAGTAATTAAAACTTCAACATAATATAAACTCTTATCCCGATGTTATACAGTAAAACCTGTCTATAACGGCCACTAAATTACATCCAGTATTTTTGTTAAAGGCAGGTGGCTGCTTAAAGCAAGATGAAAGTAAAACAGAACGCTCCTATAGGAGCGTTCTGTATTACTGTCACATTGCTTTAGGCAGCCACCTGCGCTCAATACCAACTAGTTAACACAAATTAGTGGCTGTTATAGAGAGGTTTTTCTGTAATTGGTGTCTGTTCAAACTCTGACCTGGTTCAAATTTACTAATTTCTGATTCACTCAAGCTTCTGTGCGTCAAACATCTCTGCTTCTCATCTGGTATGAGTTTGTTTGCAAATGTCACCCATATCTCATTTAGCGACATAAGGGTTAATATGATACGAGAAAAGACGTATGCAGATGTATGACGATGTATTACACTTTTTCAGTCAAATATGGAGGTGACAGTCACATTGCCTTGTGAGTAATAGGGATATGAAAACAAAAAGCTACGGACAATGACCGTGGCAGTATCGGAGTCCATAACTATAGCATGCGCATCTCATGACATGCCTACCATGTATATATTTGGAATGGATGGTGTAAACCAATACCATAGTATACCATGATTCGTTACCTAAAGCCACGGTATGTACCATGGTACACATCCCAGTGTATTATGAACGAGATATACAAACACGCAGCCCAGCACCAGTTTATCATAATAAGGTACCAACACTAAAAGCACAGATATGAGTCATGCAGGAAACACCACATGCATAACAAACAGCCGCCCGAACAGCAACATAAGAAAACACAGCAAATATACATAACTAGCAAAAAACATAAAGAGACGCAAAAGGAAAAAACAAACAAACAATAGGGCGAAGATGGAAGTACCGTCTTGGAACGGTCAGTGACAAAAGTCACTGGGATGGAGGTGGGGTGGGGGTGGGGTGTGTGTGTGTGTGTGTGTGTGGGGGGGGGGGGGGGTAAACCAAGTCTTATAGATTACATAAGAAAGTAAAGTCTTTAAAAAGTGGACACAAAAAAACTTGTTTGTTGGTACAATGTACTTATCTCGTTTTAAATATCTGCCTGAAGCCTGTTTAAAATGTCAGTCAGAAAAATGGCATTGATTATAACCCTTTGAATTCGGAAAACGAACTGGCTGTCATTGGCAAACACTGTAGACCCAGATCAAATCACATGATCCCGTGTGGAGTCCTCTGATCAGGGTCTGCATTATTTGTCATCCAAATACTCTCACAACCTGTACCCTTTCATACTGAATGAATTGTACCTTTAAACAATGAGGGAATATTCAAATTTGAAAAATCAGGATTGATATGGTTAATTAACCCTTTCGCTGCCAAATTCTGTCGTCTGCTAACTTTGTCGTCTGCTACAAATTTTCATACTTTTGATTTTCTTCATTTTTGTTTCAAAACATAGTAACAGTAACAAACAGTTTGATTCCTGATGAGACGCCGAGTTACTCGACGTCTCATCTGGATCCAAACTGTTTGCATAGGTAATCACAGATCCGGCATTGGCAGCGAAAGGGCAACAAAACTTTTCATTGACCAGCTTCTGCGTAGGCAGTTGATATATTTCAGTTCCGTCTGTCATTAAAACTGAGGATTGTTAATTAATAAATTACTCATTATTTGAATCACTGTTGCGTGATAAAAAGCAAATTTATTTTAATAAGCATGATATTTGAAACTGAATGCGAAATTGATTATGACTGTTAAATTCGTGTCATTTAAATATGCATCTACTGCGCCAAAAACGCTCCCGCTGCAAGACTCGTTTAGTTAGTGTGTGTCTCTTCAAAAATATGAATACTTAGGAACTAAAGCAACATGTCAATTCATGAATCCATTACAGTCATAATGTCTTTGCATTTTGACAAGCACGAAGTCGGCCTGATTCGCCGCCATTGTACGTCAAGGATAAGCTGTTTCTGGCGTGTTAGAGCGAACGCGCTTGACTACTAATCCGGAAGTCCGGAGTTCAAATCCCGGTCACGGAAGTTTCAGAGACGCTTTTCTGTGTCTCCCACTCAAACAGAGTCTGAGAAAAATGTCTGTGAAGCTCGAGGTGCCCGAAAAGTAGTCAATAGCCCACATTGGCATGTGGCACGGCTTGTGTCCGAAAGAGCCTAGCCAGATTATGTTTTATAATGACATATGAACACAGGACATTTGGCTCAGACAGAAGCTGTAGAATCAGATCTTCATAAGCAAACAGAGGAGACCCTGATCAGACGGATCCTATAGGAGCCGTCTGACCTGGGTCTACTCTGTTTGCAGGTGCGTTAAAATGCGCTTACATAAGGAAAGGGTAAACCTCAATGCAATGGACCACTGTGTTCATAGAATATCGTACATGCGTTTGTGTTATTCGTATCGAGCGAGTTGAGAAAGAGAATCATTACATTTAATCACCACATGCAACACTATTGGCCTGATATAACTACTTCATGTGGTACATACATAATATGCTATCACTCTGATATATTTTTTGTTCTGATATACTATTGGTCTGACATAACTATGTCATGTGGTACATAAGCGGTATGCTATTGGCCTGATATAAAAGTGGTCTAATATAATTATGACATGTTATACGGTCTGTCTGATATACAATTGGTATGATATATCTACGTCATGTGATACATAAGTGGTATGCTATTGGCCTGATATACTATTGGTCTGATACAACTATGACATGTGGTATATAAGTCGTATGCTTATGGTCTGATATAACTATGTCATTGAATCTTTCTCTTTCAGGAAATGATGAAATGTGATTGAAGTGTTGAAGTTAAGGCCATGGCGGATGCATGTGATAAAGGAGTATATGTTGCATTAGACAACACTCCAAACAAACAGACAGCAATATCTATTCTGAAGTTAAAATCCAAATGTATGTTTGAATGAAGTGACATTTGAAGAAGACAGTTATAATCGCTCTGAATTTATTATAGGAAACATGTCAATTACGCTATATTCTAATAAAAAATTCAAATGCAATGATGACATAATCACGTGTATAATCAAAAACTCTTTCACTTCAATTCCTGTTATTCTTAGCAATACATATATGTCATTCATTTTGAAATGGTTGCATTTGCTCCTTTATTATCACATAGCATTAGTCAAAAGGCAGTTTATATCTAAGGCAGTTTATATCTAACCTGTTATGCTGTGAAGAAATCTCAAGCAAACACGCCATGTCTTTTATCTTCCTTGTACTTGCCTTTTGACAGCTGACACCGAAACGTGAAGCAAACAATACAGTTCGCCCACACGCTGACATTGACATTGAAATTTAATTTGTTTATCACAGTCGTTTCTCCCAGGTGTACGCTAGAGAGAATTATAAGTGGGTGTGTTGAAAGTGATTTCAGGCGTAATGTTGCCGCATGATGTATGGGCCAGTATGGCTAAAGATTAGATGTGTATTTTGAAATGCTAATGTCGTCTTTTCCGAACAAAAAACTATGTTGTGATCACTCTTTCGAATCATCTCTTACGGACGATTCTATGAGTTGTCACAAGATGGGGATTGTTCATGAAATGAAGGAGCTATTTTTAAAACTGTTTCAATGTATGCAACTTATTTATTCCTCTGCAATGTGTCTTAAGTAGTTTCCATCTCATGGGGAGCTTTCTGCATTATGTTCGGTCTGCATTAAGTAATCACCTACTTTAAAAAAGTCAACGTCTATTCATTAGTTTGTCGCTTTAAAACGTTTCAACTTACGCAGAGTATTCATTAATTAACCACGCGATGTTTTCTCTTTAAACAAGTCTCATATACTTGCATGTGAACTTCATACTTGTGTAACCTAATACGACCATTTCCCCATAACAAACTACGGTATTATGACTGGTTCTGCTAACGGTGGATAGATAATGACTTGATACTTTTTGATAGTATAATTATGCATGAACCACTGTCATATATGTTAGAGATATTTTGTAAATATTCCAGGCCTTCACATTACGAAAGATGGAATAATTGAGATACTATTAAGTGCGTAGAGATGTTAGGTTTTAACGAGCTGCGGGTGAGTACGATGTTGACAGATATTGATAGGTACGAGCGTATATGATGATTGATTAATAATGATGAATATGGTGTGTACGGTTACGACATTCATGATGACAATATAATACACGGCAAGGCAAAGGGCCATAATCATTATACAGTGCTCCCTTTCTACAACGACCCTTTCAATAACGATTCCCTCCTTACAACAACACACGTCACTGTTTCCGAAACAACAAGGATCCAGAAACAACTTTTTTCATCGTGTTTTCTTTATGCCTCCATCAAACCCGGTGTTGTGACCACTCTTTAGAATCGTCACTTTGTGACGATTCTAAAGAGTGGTCACAACATAGGGTTTGATAGAGGCATAACGGTTTTAGTTCTCGAAATACACCTTATCTGGGTATCTGCAAACAAGCTAATTATGTTTGATTATCCCTCCCTATAACAACTCCCTATGAACAACACATACAATCGTCGTTGTAGAGAGGGATCACTGTACCGTCTTTACGTTTCGTTAGAAGGAAACACCATAGGTATACACACATTCGTTTGACAATCAAAACATGGCAAGTTGAAAAAAAGCTGTCAACGTTATAATCAACAAAATGGTTGCATATTGCTTATGACAAAATATCGCAGGGAATATGATCAACTAATATAAACCCATCTGTAATATGAAGCCATGTTTTTAGGAGTAGGAATATGAGAGCTAATCATAATCAAATTTACAATCCCTCGAGACCATGAGTCTGAACCTCATAGTCAGTGGAAAACATTTTGACTAATCGGAATAATACATCCTCACCCCTACAGGATCATTTGAGGGAGGCATGTCTGAAACCATTATCATTCCATTTTAGCTGCTGTTCGACATGTCCTGGCATTTTAAAAATCCTTTAATATGTACATGTTAAGTTCTTAGTACACTTCGTTCTTGTTTGAACAGGTCATTGTTGCTTACTATTTCTTATTTTAAGATGTAAATGTTAAGGTGCTAGAACTGCTGGTATCTATTTTACATGTCAATTGTATTTGCTTGTGTTATTTACTTTTCTGTAAAGACCGAACATTATTTTAAATGAGTCAGTGCAATATAAACTTGTCTTCGGATAATGCGCCTGTGGCCCAATGGTTCTTGCATTGCCATAAGTTACAGATCAACTGCACGGAATCAATCATTTCTTCGATATTTCAAGTTCATCGCTTTAAACATTTCATTAACTGTTGTTCAATTTGACTGACAGTGAAATGCAGTCTTCGTGGAGTTCATACTGGGTGACTGACAACACCAGTTTTGTTCTTCGATATACAACAATGTCAAATATAATTGTGTTCCTTAGCTACACAAGCTCCGCTAGAACCTTGTGTCAAGTGGTATCCAGGAAAACATTATCTTCAATCGATAAAGATGGTGCATTTGACAGAATAATTGTTTAAGGTCAGATATCCGTTCGACATTTGTTTATACATAACTGATACACTACAGGATACCAGCGGGCGTTTATGACAAACATTGTAATTAGCCTGGATCAAGTCTTCACTTGTCCATACATCGATCACATAGTTCACCAAGCGAGTCTTAACACACCTTGCTGTGAAAATAATTTGTCTGCTCAAATGTAGATCTGTTGCAATGTTGATACCATAAAACTTTTGACCGACGGTCAAACAGACAGGATCCAGATGAGACACCTATTAGTTTACCGTCTCATCAGAATCCAAACTGTTGGCAAATACGAATCAGATAATGTATAACAGAAGAAGGGTTAAACACTGATGTAGTTATGTGAATGCTTGATACAGTGCTCCCTCCCTACAACGGACCTCTCAATAAGGATTCCCTCCTTACAACAACGCATGTCACTGTTTCCGAAACAACAAGGCTCCAGAAACAACCTTTTTCCATAGTATTTTCATTATGCCTCCATCAAACCATATGTTGTGACCACTCTTTAGAATCGTCACTTTGTGACGATTCTAAAGAGTGGTCACAACATAGGGTTTGATTGAGGCATAACGATTTTAGTTCTCGAAATACACCTTATCTGCAAACAAGCTAGTTATGTTTGAGTTTCCCTCCCTATAACAACTCCCTCTGAACAACACATACAATCTTCGTATCCCAAAGGGTGTCGTTATAGAGAGGAGGGAGCACTGTATTAGGTAGGAAACGGTTTGAAGGGGTATAACTTAAGATTGAATTGGACAGTGCTAACCAATACAAAATGAATTCAAAATGCCGAAGACGCATGGTTCCATTTAGGTATGACCCTGTAGCTGTGCTGTGATCCATGGCAAGATTCATGAATCTACAAATATTGCCATTATATCATTACGTTATCACAGAGTTCACATAATGATCAATCGTCCTATATTATTACTGTATTTCGGACATAAATCTTAAAGGTGATTGAGGAATGACCAGATGGTCGGATGCTTAGACTGATAGATGGGTGGACAGAGAGCCATCAGTATTTTAGCTATAATAAAAACAATATATCGCTATATAACATTCTTCATTATAGTGTATCTATTTAACCCATTTAACTACTGAAACCATTGTGATCAATAAAGCATTTGCAATGGAGTTAATGCTCTATTTATCAATAATGGTTTCAAAACTATTCAATTCTAAATCTTTCCTTTTCTCTAGTAAATGCTCCTTTGGTTTTATCAAAGAGGTACGATCTAAACATAGCATATATGGGAATGGGTTAACATGTTGGATAGTCATATGTAATACTTCTTATGTTGTATGATAATGGAAATCAATATAGTGTTTTCTGCCATTGCATGATTGATTGCATAACCATTTACTCTTTGGACATTTAATTACGAACTAAGGCCATCATTCATATAACTTTGATGACCTTTCTTGCTTCTCAGATGTACTAGATAACATGAGTTAATACAATTAGAAGTACTAGAAGTCCTTATCTTGAACACGCCTTAGCTGGCGTATTCATATGCGCGATTAGGCGAAACCAATCAAAGGGGAGTTTTCTTGTTGTGTAAATTAAAGCTCGTTTCCGACTAGGGACAGACCAACCTCGGATATAGAAGCTCCAATCTTTTTCAAAATCTATGACATGTGAACACACAGGGAAGTTTAGTATTTGTAGAACCCAATCTATATAATACCAGAAGAAAAAAGAATACACTGTGATCAAAAAGTTCATATGGTAGCCATCTGATCTGAGTCTACTCCGTTTGCAATTGCGTTAAAAGACGTGTCTAACCAGTAAAGAGATAAATACAACGGCTCAATATTTGACTTTTCAAACAATATTTAGTAGTCAAAAGTGATAAAACGGCAAATGCAAAACGCGTGTTTCGGGGACATGCATTTTGTCGTCAAAATGAAATACATACATGTACAAATGTAACATTTTGATAAATTATAATCTTTTAAAAACATCACACTGTATTAACCAGTGGTGTGTTTGGTGACAAGTTATTCTTTCAAATGTTTTGGTCTTTTATGGCAGTAAAATAAATGATCCGAGCCGAGTATAACCGATACTGTCGGAATTACACAATGTAGACCATACCAATCAACTTTTACAGAGTCTGGACGTCAGACGAGTTCTACACTTTCTAAAATGAGTTGTAGAAAATTTAAGGAGTCACTGCAGCTGATTTGGTTCTACACAGTGACGAAAGGAACCCTCAGACTGTGCACAGCTCCTGTGAATTATCTTGTTGGGTTATATTGCTATTCGTACACAAAGGTGTGCCAAGAGATGAACTATGAATTCTCAAGTCACATGGCTTACATTCTTGCATAGGTTATTTTAAGATCCAACTTCTTTGATTAAATCTACCGAAAAGGAACATTTACTAGAGAAAAGAATTTTTCAGAATTGTGTAGTTTTGAAACCATAGAGGTATAAATAGAGCATTTGCTCCTATGGAGCGAATGCTCTATTTAACACAATGGTTTCCAAATGAGACTTTTACCGATGCGCCAAATTGCGTCACTAGGAGGGAATGGGTTAATAAGTCTATAATCACCTGGCCCCTGCAGCTGATTTGGTTCTACGCAGTGACTAAAGAAACTCTCAGTCTTTGCACATCTCCTGTGAATTAACTTGTTGAGTAATTTTGCTATTTATACCCGAAGGTGTGCCAACAGATAAACTATGGAATCTTAAGTCATATGACTTACTATTATTAAAGCAGTGCGTCACCGCTCTGCGCACGTGTTTGTTATCTTTAGTAGAGGTAGATATCCCAATACATCGACGTCATGTGAAAACAACGATGTGACTTTGTAGACAGCATGTGATACTGACATTCAAATCGATGCGCTAAAATATAACACGAACCATTGTTAACCCTTAACCCCTTCCCTCATATTGACGACTTTTGACGACTCAGTAAAGATCACCTTGTGAAACCATTGTGATAAATAGAACATTTGCTCCTATAGGAGCAAATGCTCTATTTATCACAATGGTTTCAAACTACACAAATTTAAAACTTTCGTTTTCTCTAGTTAGTGCTCCTTTTCGGTAGATTCATTCAAAGAGCTTGTATCTAAAATAGACTATGAGGTTATACGTGCGGGTGAGTTAATGCATTTACAAACAGTTTGGATCCAGGTGGGATACTAAGTAACTCGGCGTCTAATCAGGATCCATTTGACACATTAATTGCAATGAGAGACAACCTGATTACAGCTTGAATTTTGAAAATATTGTGTAAAATAATTCGTTTGGCATGCTAAAGGTTAATTATCAAACGATAAAGAGATTACAGCATAAAATGGCGGAATAGCAGATACATCAGTCACTGTATGATGGGATCGGTGATCATCAAATGCAGTATATTTATTCTATTACGAGAATTGTGCAATGGGTTTTGAGTATTAATACCGATAAACCAACTGTAATATAAACCTTAATGCGTTTCATTAAGATACATGTTCCGCTTGACGAACAATCTTTTTTTTAAGTGTTTCCCTGCCAAATACTGCCATCCGCAAAACTTGTTTTCTTGCGATTTCATTTGTTGAATTTTCTCCCCTTTCAAAACACATTACCAAAGTAACAAACAGTTTTGATCCTGGTGAGACGACGAGTTTCTCGGTGTCTTATCTACATCCAAACTGTTTGCATAGATAATTATATATGCAACATGAGTAGCAAAAGGAAACATTTAACCCTTCGCTTACTATTCATGTCAATATACCTACCTGTAAATAGTGAAGATCCAGATGAGACAGTTCCTGCAGGAGCTGTCTCATCAGGGTCTGCACTATTTACAAGTTGATTGTGCAACCAGTGCACTCCACAGCAGTGATTACACTGCGAAATACTTGTACACAGCGAATATATATGTAATTATACAACAGGGCATGGGTAAAGAAGGAGAAATGCATTTTAAAATTCAGCAAGCGACGGGTTAAAACACCTGCATGAAATTAAATACCAATGTGTACCATGAACATAGAGAGTGTCGCCACGGAGAGGATTTATCCATAATCTGACAGTTATAACACAATCCCACATTCAAGTGCGTTGGATCTTGAAAGATGTATCATGGGTTAAGATTGCTTTCAAACCAAATGCATGGCACATATCATAAGGGAATACAAAGTCTGGTAGAGTACAACGCTAAGAATACCGAGTGCCTTGGAAAATGGCAAGATTAGTTTTGTATATCGGGACATTCATTCAAAGATGTTAGAGTTCAGTCATTTGAGCATCTTGTTTATGATTATATTTTCATAATCAGTTTAAAATACAGCTGGATCCAAATTATTTGCATTTAGACCCAAATGACAACATCGAGAACTAAAACCGTTATGCCTCAATCAAACCCTATGTTGTGACCACTCTTTAGAATCGTCACAAAGTGGTCACAGCATACGGTTTGATGGAGGCATAAAAGAAATACGATGGAAAAAGGTTGTTTCTGGAGTCTTGTTGTTTCGGAAACAGTGACATGCGTTGTTGTAAGGAGGGAATCGGTATTGGGAGGGCCGTTGTAGGGAGGGAGCACTGTATACTTAAATCACATTTTGGGATGATATTAGCTATGGAAGTTACAGTTACAACATTTACTATGATAGCTCCAAAACAGTGACGGGAGTATACTGGAATACGATTGTCAGCCATGCAGTCGACTGATATGTTTGTTTGGCCACTCGTCCGTCCGTCTCACTATCCGCCTGTCAATACGATGACGCAATTTGTCCCTGATTCCTCTACAGTGGTGTGCCAAATTTATAGAAAACTTGTAGTTATTCCTAGTGTCGTTGGAACCCAATGCACCTCAAATTTCGTTTTGATCTGACAACTATTACTTGATAATCTGTTCCACCTGTTTTTAAATATACAAATACATGGTCAGTGTGTGTGAAGAGGGGTGTTATTCGTTAATCTGTGAATTATAACTCTAGTTAGTCCATCTTTAGCACGGAATGTCTTTTCTTGCAATAATCAATTTCAGTTTAACCCTTTTACCGCCAATGTCGCATACATGCACCACGAGAAATAGTAGTCCCAGAACAGACGCCGCCTTTTCAAGGTGTCGGCTGATCAGTGACTTCACTTTTTGTCTCAGTCTCTAGTTCTATATATGTGGTTTATTCTTTTGAAATTTAAAATTTAGTTATATCATGTCCTTATTTACCGAAATGTTTTAACAAAATGGGATGCAGACGACGATTAGAAACTTGGCGCCAAAAAGGTTAAGAAAATGAAAATTCCAGAATATTTAGGAAATTTTAAACATACCTTTCTTTTCTTGTTTTGTTTCTAAAATGTCAATCAAGAAGACGTTTCTGTCTAAGGCAAATATTTGGTTATGGTCAATTTCATATATTCTATATTGTGACTGAATGATCATAGTATCAAGCAAAAGTAATCAATGATGTGTTGCTGAACTGAATTTTGAATCTCCAACATTCAACGAAAGGATATATGAAATAAGATACATCTTACAAATTAATTCAAATTAAATTCATATTCCTGGATGAAATTTGACTCGCGTTTGACTCAGGCTTTGCAGTAACATCTTTGTCCAATTTTATGTACATTATGTTATTTATCTAAATATCCATAGAAACGTATTCAATACATATTCAAGTTTTCAATTTGATGCACATATGGCGAAAGTACAATTTGAAAACAAAACAAGTTGAAAGAGAGCAAAAACACATAATCTGGGTGAAAGGTTATAAAACTTCTGAGTCTGAGATCATTCTCAAATATCTGATTGGTCAGAATCTGAGCGAACTCAGAATCTGACCAATCAGATGCTTTAGAATGATCTCAGCAAACCGTTCTCTCATATATAAGCTCATGATCACAGGCATTCCATTTTCACAGCATTATTATGTCTATTTCTACGTGGTCCTCATTAGAGCGAGGCTGCAAGCTTTATCCCGGGTAGGGTTATTACATATACTTGTGACTCATTTGGGTGTAACAGACGATAGTAGTGCTAGAACATTTGGTGTCATTATTATGTAACAATCTGGTATTAGTAATTATGACCGGGAACATTGTCTTGCCTTTGGTCGGTTGTGAAAATTCAAACGCAAACCAAAACCCTAATAAACAATCATATGACTCACAACGTTTTTCAAAGGCAGTCATTGTGTTCAGTCCTTGTGTCAAACATTCACAAGTTGAAACAAACATCTCGATAATTCTGGAAATTGTGGTATTAGGGTGTACCGTTCTGAAAGAGAAATTCGTGGTGATTCGAAGCATTTGGTTAAAACAAGATTGCTACTAGCCTACAAAATTGTATTTAAATTCGTTCATTTTCACAATATCATAATATCAATTACATTATAAGGGACTACATAAGCTGAAACGACGACGTTCCCGTGTAGCTGTAACAAAAACCAGAAAGGATATTTCATGAAATGAAATTAACATCTTTATTATCTTTACAGTTATGCTCAGCTGCTCCATATTTTAAATGAATCTTTTAAGGTATTGATTACAATCATTTATTTCATCACAAATCAAACACATCGGATTTAGCTGTTACTCTTTACCTAGTAGTATTTTAAGAAATCATAACAGCCAAATTAATAAACCGCTGCTTAAATGTCACTTAAATTAGTGCTCTTAATATTTGTGTAGTAAACATTTATTTAGTTTTACATAGCGTCAGTAGTATTTCAGTTTACTTACCAGCCGGCTGGAAGCCATCCGTACTTGACAGATCAGACTAAGACCTGTGTCAAACCCAGTGCTATGAGAAGCAACGTAATTGTCATTTAGGGACTGCAACTACTTGACCACTGAGACCCTTTTGATTTGAATGTTGTATTTGGGTTATATACAATATATTTAAATTCAAATAGATCTTGGTATAAGCATCCCTTGGGTGGGTCTTTTTCTATGCTATTATAACATTATCTACTATGGTGTAAAGAAGTCTAGAAGATAAAATGTTTACCCTTACATAAACTATGCTTTTCCGATATTTTGTCCTGTAAACCAAAACAAAATCAACATAAAATTTAAGGTCACACTATAATGATATTGGAAAATAATTGTAGTGATTGTACCTTGCAATTCATCAGAATGTACCAAACAGTCTGCTCGCACCTGAGCGGGCTCTTTTCTGGTTTATAACTATATAGCTACCATTCACACACCTGCCTGTCCATGGATGCTATTATCATCTAACTTGATGTAACTATTCCACCTATTTGCTTCTGTTATTACTGTTATAGAGGATCCCTTTAATCTGTTGGTACTGTCTGCTGCTCTCGAATATTTTATGTTATATGTCTTTTTCACTTCAAACTAATGTTCTGCAATGCATACGGTACTATGTACCAAGCAAATACAATTTCTGAGGTTACATTTAAACTGAACACAGTTATCTCAACTTAATTTTGCATTGCTTGCTGCTACCCAATCTTTCAATATAGACCCACAACTCTACCTTAGATATCAATTTATAAACACTGATGATGATGATGCCATTTTTGACATTAAATTTCAGCTATACCAATGTAGCATTTTCATAAAATCGGACCAACCAGTCCAAAAATACCCCCAAACCATTTTGAAAGTCTTTGGTATGATCCGGACCGGGAACTAAATACCTCCTGCTCCGAAAGCTAACGCCTTTACCGGTTGACCTTTACATGTACAGACAAAAACGGATGGTCAGATAAGTGCAATGCAAACTAGAATTGTTTTCGATACAAAATATGACCCCACTTGCTAACAAAACGTTTTATGTAAAAAGTTCAAAGTCCCATAATCCTGCAGAAAATCAATTGGAACAGGAATATGATATACACAGCTAGGCCTAGTGGTGAACAATCCCATGAAGTATCATGAAAATTCGACAAAAGGTTTTGGAGAAATCGTCTGGAAAAGAAGCCATGTAAAATGTCAATGTCCCATAACGCTGCAGAATTCCATGAATATCCAACCAAATGTTTTGGAGAAAGCGCGCGGATAAAAAAAATAGGACAGACTGACAGACGGACGGACGGACGGATACTGGGGAGGCATAATTACCTCAAATTTACCTCTGCGATACTCGTATCAGTACATCGCTACTCATACCCCCTAACTCCGGCTTAAGCGGTATTCAATTTTCAGAACTGTTAATAACTTTTAATCTCCTACTTTTAGAATGTATGAACCTATCCTTTGTATAACAGTTTTTTGCATTAACAGTAAATGGGAAAACACTCTTACAAGGAGTGTCATACACAGTAGGACACGGCATTCAAAATTACATTCAACATGTTCTTTAACCACACTTTCATCCAGTTTCAGACCTTAAGAGGTAGTTTTTAAAATATCCAATGTTAACAAAGGTGTAGTCTTTATCGATTTTCAATATATACCTTTCCACAATCACATGATTAAGACCAACCCAGCCTATTTGAAACATTTAGCAAGTGTAATTGTAATTACTCTACACTTTGTTACTCCGTGGCTGGTCATGTTATTACATGCAATTTTGATATTATTGAAGACAAACTTCTTCAGACAAACTACAGGACCTAAATATAGACTGCATTCTTTAACTAAAGGGCATAAATATAGACTACATTATTTGATTTATCTCGAAACCTGCCATAGCAAGATCGTATAATCTTTGTACTATTTCTCGTGGTGCATGAATCAGTATCAACTGGTGTCGACACATGGGCACAAAAGCAGAATGAAAACATACAACATATTTCAAACATAATTGATACACGCATTACACCACCTACCTTCTTCCTCCTACACCAAAGACTTCATTTCCCAATCTTAAAAAAGGTGTGCAATAGTTTCACTCTAAATACGTATTTGTTTCAGCTGATAAAGCACTAAACAATGTAATAATCGTTTGACGACTATATTATGTGGATGGTTTGGACTAAAAGCTCACTATCCTCCAATGACATCTTATCTGAACACGTTAAAATGTAAACAAGCCAATGCTGATGAAAATCTAACAGCATCAACTTCGACAATATTGTGGATACATATACTTCATAAAATGAAATATAAACCACGTTTATTTCAAGGCAGACACTACATTTCCCAAACGAATCACCTCGTATCTTACAGCGGTTAAGAAACATGTCAAGCGTTACTGTGACAAAACATTTGGGAATTCCGGAGTTCACCTTTTTGGTCTATAAAAAACGCCAATGATATTTTAACTAAATTACACGACAGGCTACACAAAGCTACCAACATAAGTACGATAGAGAAAAGGCAATACATGAGTCTGGTATACTCATCCTGTTTCTGGGTTTAAGACTATACCATCATAGAGTACTACCCTCGGTCTGTCATCGAGCAAGTAAAGAGGGAAGCTTAACTACCGACTGTAAATGGGTCAATCACCAAACAGGCAGTGCTTTGGACTCTGTCAATACACAGACAATGATATGGATAGTGAGAAGGGCTCGAAATTGAAAATGGTATTTCACTTCATATTATGGTGAGAAAACTTAAAAAAAGTATTTTCTAAGTTCGTTGGTAATTTGATAAATCTTGACGGACTGACTTCATTAAATTAATTTGACTGCAGTAAACCCTGTTTTAAACAGCCACTTACTGGTTCTGCAGGTATACGAGTATAAATAAGTCGACGGTTGCTTAATTTGGGAAAGCAGTGACACAAAAATCTTATGGAATCATTCTGTGTTACATTTGACTGCATTGGATTACGTGTTATTCTAATGTCACTTAAGGCATATTTTATTGAGTACACTGTAGAAACCATACATACACCGTTTATAGGTACAATAAGGAATTCACTACTTCAGTTTAGTATCGCATTGTTCCTAGATTAACCCTTTTCCTCATAGCTTTTAACGCCTCATCCAGACCAGACCGCTCCTGTTGCACCCGTCTGATAAGGGTGTGATCTGCTGTTTTACATTTTGTACTGTGATTACTGTCTTCTATGTTGTGGCGAAGTCCGGCGGGGATACCCTTATTTACAATGTTTGTTTAGCTAGGGTGACTTTGAGATAAATGGCAGGTTAGGACGCCCGTAAATATGGAAAAATAGTCAAACACGAAATGACACCGCACCAGACACCATCAAACAAGAAACGGTATAGCTACAAGACAAAACATAACAGGACGCATATCAAGACGAAAAACATTAAGCATTAAGCATATTAAATATCAAACTTGACCATAGGCTGAAAGCAGGAGTACCGCCTTGGAACGGTCAGTAACTAAAATAAGCTACTGGGGGACTTAAACCTGGTTTACGAGTACCCAACCTCTTCCTTATCCCACTTTCACAGAAATCAAAATGTAAATAAATTCCCCCCCCAGACAACTTCCCAACATGAATAACGATGTCTGCCAAAATGAAATGACTTTAAAATAAACGTTAGAGGTAAACAAGCGACGTCATCATTTAAATGACGTCATAATTTAAAAGTACGGGAAAACTATATGAAACACTTCTACACCGACATTTTATAAAAAATAAATCGCAAGAAGATACAAATACTAGTGGATATTAAGTATGTACAACTGTTTTGTTAGAAATAGAATAAACTTGACATCGTAGACATGTACTCGATTAATATTCAGAGGTCAGAGCAGCTGTGGAGAAGTCATTTGGGGTACGACAGAACTGGCAAAATACAAATATCTAATTTCCTCCCTCCGTAAACGGGTTTAGGAGAGAATCTTCATAGAGTATTAAGTCTTTTCCGTCGTCGCACACGCAAAGAGGAAAGCATAATGACCAACTGTAAAGGGGTCGATCACCAAGCATGTAGTGTGCTGCAATATAGAGGGGTCATATCCCTTTTTAATGAATTGTTTTATACGTTTGACAAACAAAGTATCAAAATATGTGTGTCCAATAATTTTTCGAAGTTTGTAAATGACATTACCGTAAAACGCCGGATGTGAAATACCTAACTTTAGAAAAGTACGTAAATTACAATTGTATTTGCTGATGAGTAGAACATTACGGTGGTAAATTTTGAAAATGTTTTACAAAGTTTGTCATATCTGTAGCCCTGTTTTAGTAGTTTTTCAGTGATAATAAGGTTACGATTGTTAAAATCATTAACAGAAGAACAAGCTCTAGCAAAACGAATAAGATGAGAAATGTATACACCGTAACATGTAGCACGGGGAGCATCTCCATCCAAACAGGAATAGCCACACACAAAACGCCACCATCACCAAAACACCGACAGAAAGCAATTTATACAGCATATAGAAAAACAGTCAAACAGGGAGAGCCACACATGTTTATTTTAAAGTCATTTCATTTTGGCAGACATCGTTATTCATGTTGTGAAGTTGTTTTGCTTTAAACCGGTTTAAACCCCCAGTGGTGATTTTGCTACTGACCTTGCCAAGGCGGTACTCTCTTTGTCACCCTTTCGTTTGTTTGTGTTGTGTCTTTGTGCTTGTGTTTGTGTTTGTTCGTGTTTTCTGTGTTCTTCTCGTGTGTTTGGTTGTGTGCGTGTGTGTGGCATGCTGTCTATCGATGTGTTTGTGGTGGTTGCGTCTTGTATGTGGCTTTCTCCAGTATGTGTGTGTTTGTGAATGTGTATAAATTGCTGTATAAATTGTTTTCTGTCGGTGTTTTGGTGATGGTGGCGTTTTGTGTGTGGCTGTTCCTGCTTGACTATTGGACATACCCATTTTCTCACTTTGCTCATCAATTAAAAAGGGATATGATCCTATAGTACTACAACATACTGCATGTTTGGTTGTCAACCCTTTTACAGTTGAAAATCACGCTGGCCTCTTTGCATGTACGCCGACAAGAAAGGTTTAGTACTCTATGAAGGCGACCTCTTAAATCCAGAAACGGAAGGAGAACGTCGGATATCTGTACTATTTCGTTTTTGTCGTACCCTTTATTACTTGTCTACAGTTACTCTGTTTGCAGCTCAATCATTGAGTACACTAGCGATAGGTGGATACAGTTTGTTCACTTAAATGGTTTCGTTATACATGCACTTTACCACTGTATTTGCCATCGCGGTTGTTGTAGTTTGTCGGAGAGGGGATACGTTTATTTACACTATCTTTTAGGGTGGGGACGGAATAAGTGTGAGGTTGGGCGCCCAAAAACCGGTTTAACTCCCAGTGACTTGTCACTGACCGTTCCTAGGCGCTACTTCCATCTTCCCACTATTGTGTGTTTGTTTTGTCTTTGTGTGTCTCTTGATATTTTTTATAGTTATGTACATTTGCTGTTTCCATGTGTTGCAGTTCGGGTGGTTGTTTGTTCTGTATGTGGTGTTTCCTGTATGACTCATGTTTGTACTTTTACTAATTGTTCATTTATGCATCTACATTTGAATATAGATCCGTTCTTATATTTTTTGTCTAAGCCAACAATTCTCTTAGGAAAATTATATTATCAAAACATTGAATATAATGAATATTCATGAAGTGATAAATACATGCATAAATGTTCATTAGGTAAAGGGTTAAATATTCATGGGTTGGTTTTATCGTTTGTCTAATATTGCGTATTAAATTATTCTATATTACGTTTCCATAGCAAGTTATACATGTACATTGAAATGCACTACTGCACGTATGTGAGTATGAGTATGTGGTGGATCTGTTTACTTGGTTAATTGAATTTAACTTTTCTTTTCTATCTGTTTTATTCGTTCCTGTGCATTAGTTGCCATGTGTTACTTGTATCATATTTGTATCATGTACTACTCTCCCTGTATGGAGGCTGTTATAGAAGTGGCTACATTATCCACTAGGTCACAGAATCGGAAATAAGTAGAATATTTAACACAAATATGTTGTTTTAATTTAGAATGAGAGATTTCATTAAGGACGAGTCGGTTTACTGACGACGATTTGATTTTCAATTTATTAATTTCCAGACCAATTTGAAAACAATTAATATTACATGAAACAAACTTTTAATGATGATTTAATGATGCTTGCTTTTTTAAATTTCAATTGGGATTCAATCCAAAGCAACTGGCACGAGGTGATCCAATCTGCTATTCACACGTTTGTTGTAGTTTGCATTGAGAGGTATATGCGTAAACAATAGATGTTCTACCGTTCTGCATATTTTTGTCTGTTTGTTTGCATCGGGGTTTAACTCTTTTGGCGCCAAATTTAAAAGTGTCGTCTGCAATTATAATTTCATTTTAAATATAATTCTAAACTAAATAATAAAGGTATGTTAGTAAAACATTTGTTTTTAAAAACATGTATGCTTCGGCTAAAATAATACAGAAAACAATGAAGTCCTAGGACAGTTGCCGCCTTGAAAAGGCGGCATCTGACCTGGGGCTGCGCTGTTTTCAATGGTGCCAACAGGCGACCTTGGCGCCCAAAGAGTAAAATGTCGCTTCATATTTCAGACATATCATGAAGTACAGCTAAATATAATTGGATGAAGACCCCACACTTTTTATCGTGTATGGAAGCGAAGATCGTTTATGAGGTTTTGCAACATATGCATGCGTACCCACTGATGTAGCGTAAGTATGATAAATGTTGATTTTCCAAATTGATTGGCACAAAATCGTTCATGCGCAAATGAAGCATTACTGAACAGTGTCATCCACATGGTAAATTTATTCTGAAAATGGGTGATCCTTCGAAAGCAAAAGAAAAAATGCAAAATGAGAAAATTGCAGACTGGGTTTTATTGAGTCTGTTCATGAGTAGTAATTAAAACTGCAACACTACTCACGCCCCCTAGCACCGGCTTAAGCAGTATTCAATTTTCAAAACAAATAACGTCAAAACTAATGATCCCGAAGGACCAGAAAATATAACAACACTGAGAATGAAAAATGGGGCGACTTTTTACACTTAAACCTGCTGTTGTGAAGCACATATATTCTGAAAATGGGTGATCACGCCGATCAGCAAGTGGAGGAAACATAATTATGCATTATCATATTATTCTCACGGACTACTTTCTGTGTATGGAGACCGATAAATGATGAGGTCTAATATATTTTACAGGGTTCAAACCACAAGTGTGAGGGGCACATGGTAAGCTGGCACTGATTACAACATAGACCAGGGCAAATCGTATTTGCACCTATCTGTATTTACCAAACAGTGAATTGTTTTTATTTTTACTAATAAATACGTTTCCCACAAAGGTTGTGATGCCCACTGTTAGTAAGGGCCAGTGTAGTGTAGGTCATAAGTGGAGCATCCAATGGTTGCCCTGTTCTAATCAGAATAGAGCGGTTTGGAATGAATTTAAACGGTATATGAGGGATATGATAAGTGGTGATAACTAGATATAATTATGTACTGAAACGGTTTTACCACCTTCCCCGGCGCCGTGGTACATTTTGTTAAATCCGAGGATATTTGCCAGCTTATCAGAAGTTTCAATTCCTTGTATATTAATAGTAGGAATTAAGAAGTCCTTTTCTCCGTTAAATTCTGAATGCATGTTAAAAACGAGATAATTTACAGAATGTTTTTCCCTGCAGATGAACTTTAGGTTACTCGGGGTTCGGATTTAAACGGGGAAGACGGCCACATACTTGGTCATAGACATCCATATATGACCAGTATGATACACTGTGGCGAATGTTATATTAACTGATGATGTAACACCTATGGTCATTTTCGATCCACTAAATGTAAAGAGCTGTATGTACGATGTTATATTTACTGTATAAAGTACTCCCTCTCTACAACGACACCCTTTGGGAGACTAAGAGTATATGTGTTGTTCAGAGGGAGTTGTTATAGGTAGGGAACATCAAACATAATTAACTTTGTGACGATTCTAAAGAGAGGTCACAACATATGATTTGATGGAGGCATAAAGAAAATACGATGGAAAAAGGTTGTTTCTGGAGCCTTGTTTTTCGGAAACAGTGACATGCGTTGTTGTAAAGAGGGAATCGTTATTGAGAGGGCCGTTGTAGGGAGGGAGCACTGTATATGCTAGATAATCCCGGCTTTTACAAAGGTGTAAGTTATGTCTACTTCCAAGTTACATACCTGATTATTCACATTTTGCAGTGATAATTCTTTATGAATTAGCATTCATGAAGCGTCACTTTCGTACATAAATATCCATTAAATAACGTGTTACGTAAACTTCAAATCATGCCTTTCAAACACGTCAGCACAATTCAATTGAAAGTTAATACCAAAGTTGTTGATTTCGATTTGATTCATAGTTTTAACCCTTCGCTTGCTATTCACGTCAATGTACCTACATTTGTACCTGTACATAGTGAAGACCAAGATAAGACAGCTCCTGCAGGAGCTGTCTCGTCAGGGTCTGCACTATTTACAAGTCGATTGTGCAACCAGTGCACTCCACAGCAGTGATTGCACAGCGAAATACTTGTACACAGTGAAGATGTATGTAATTATACAACAGGGCATGCGCCACTGGAACATTGATGGCTGATTCGTATTTCTTTGCCAGCTAGTGACCGGTCATGCAAGGTAATCTCCGGATATTGTTTTCAATCCTGTTGTCTCATGCTATGGATATCACTATTCAAGGTCGCAGGGATACTATACAGTTACGATACGTTATTTTCTCATTCGTGTATTTTACTGCACTCTCCTTACCACTTCGTTTCAGAATCAATGATTAATTGCCGTGCCTCCATTATGAACAAGTTCGTGTTTCATTTTATGTTTGGCCCTGTACGCTCAGATAATCATTTAGTTTCGTCAATCAATGTCCAAATAAAGAGAACTATCAGTCCTGGTTTAATTAGACCAACATGCGAGACATTGTATAATTAGAACAACATGACAGCCTCGTTTAACTAGAGCGAAAAAACAGTCCTTGTAAAGGTCTGCCAGGAAATCGTTCTCTGAGTAGCACTCAGTCCAAGGTCAGTGATGGGAACATTAAGGATTGGATTTTGTTTTAGTCTACCATATTTTGGCGATTGAAAAGCAAAGCATAATGAAATAGGTGCTCGTTTAATACAGGATAAAAGTAATATAGAAAGCTAATATAAGCATTAAGTTGCCATCTGCCTTAAAACCTGGAAGCATACATTTTTCAATTGCCTCTTATTACAGGTGTTGTACTGTGCTAGTAATAAGGCCCTAAAGTCGTAATTTATTTACCAACCCTTGGATTTAGAATACCAGATGGAGCACTCGCTACTTCAACTTACGACTCATGAACAGACTCAATAAAACCGAGCCTGCAATTTTCTCTTTTGGCATTGCTACTTTTGCTTTCGAAGGATCACCCACTTTCAGAATATATGTACTTCACAATAGCAGGTGTTAAGTGCTTGTGTGGCGGCCGTAAAAAAGTCGCCCCGTATTTTATTCTCAGTGTTGTTATAGTTTATTCCGGTCCTTCGGGATCATTAGTTTTGATTGTATAAAGTTTGAAAATTGAATATTACTTAAGCCGGTGCTAGGGGCATGAGTAGTGTTGCACTTTTGATTACTACTTATGAACAGACTCGATAAAACCGAGCATTCTCTTTTAGCATTGCTACTTTTGCTTTCGAAGGATCACCCACTTTCGGAAATCAATATCATAATATATTGATTTGCTGATTTTAAAATATCATTCAAGTTTTGCAAATTAGTATCAGTCATAGTATCAATGAGGCTTCAATATAGCCAAACGACCCTGCTGTGAAGCGTTTACTAGCGTACGATAACTTTACATTTGTTACTGCTTAGTGAAAACAAAGGCTGTTATAAATACCGACATTGACAACTGAATGAATGCGTGCACGAGAACAATATTGATAAATATATAGTTTGATGTTTTTAAATTCTAGCATGCTGAGCTTTTGTTTTACATATTTTTGTCACATATTACATTTTCAAAATTCAATTTATAATCAATTTGTCTATCATAATGCAATCAGGGTATCAAACAATTTGAATCCTGATGAGACGCCGAGTTACTCGGCGTCTCATCTGGATCCAAACTGTTTGCATAGGTATTTACTCATCCGCCAATAGCAGTCTTAATGTTAAATAACCCTTTTTGTTTCATAAGGTCAGATGTATATTTTCTAGAATTCGGCAACTTAAGATATTTCGTTTTTCATCAAATTTAATCGATAGTACAGTAGAAAACAACTTAAAGCGACAACTTAATGAATACAATCTGATATTATCAAAAGCAGTTGGTTACTTAAGCAAGACAAATAAAATGCAGAAAGACCCTACAAGAACTAACTGCATGACGTTCGTCCTGCATTAAGCTAACATCCGTATTTCAGATCCAATATTATATCATCTATAGAGGTTTGCTGTAATCAATATTAACAAATTCATTCACACGATGTAACCCTGATTAACCTAAATTGCATTATCCCTTATAATGACTTATAATAACAGAACAAGCAGAAAAAATCTAACATTAGCATGCATATGATGTCAGTGAATCACGTGACTATTGACTGTAATTGGTATAGACATTATTTATTTTTGGATCTATCGATCAAAATAATTAAAACTGAATAAATGATAATAACTGTTTTAATTTTCCACACGTTTCTGTGTTTAACCCATTCCTCCACATACTATTTTAGACCCAACCTCTTTGAATGAATCCACCCAAAAAGGAGCATTTACTAGAGAAAAGTAAAAGTTTAGAATTTTGTAGTTTGAAATAATTGTGATAAATAGAGCATTTGCTCCTATTGGAGCAAATGCTCTATTTATCACAATGGTTTCAAAACGTGGTTATTACAGAGGCGTAGAAAGGCGTATTTATGGAGGAAAGGCTTAAGCGGCGGATGTGTCTCGACTAGAATCACTGTCTCATGTTCTTATTTAGTCTCATCTGATATCAGCTTTTACTGAAGACTCCGCCGTGTCATTCGTCGCTCGTTAGTCGCCATCTTTGTTTACTTGCTTTGAATGAAGTCGTCACATAACGATCACGTTATATTAGCTCGTTTGCATCTAGTAGGCGACCGGTACAACCAGGGATTCCCGTGGTAAAATCCTTCGAAATTAATGAATTTACGAGTATCATAGCTTGTTTGCTACCTTTTTAAAACCATATTTGGACATAAAACTGATCTTTGATTTGTTTTTACAAGGACATTTTATGCTTACATATAATTGGCATTTAATTTCGTAGCAAATACTGGTTTATGATCACACGTCATATATTCCAAACCCATACAGTAAAACGTCTCTTAACATACCGTTCAAATTAGTATTAACCCCGTCTTTAAGACAGACGACAGCTTAATGTATGATGAAAATCATGCAGAAATCTCAAAAAGGAGCTTTGTGCATGAAGCTCACTCTGCATTCCGCAGCCACTTGTCGAAAATACTTAAATTATTCTTTATTTAAATTCAGGCTGTTTGGAATACAAACGGCCTGGAAAATCGACACTAAGCAGAACAAGTTTCTGTTTGCCCATAACCAGTGTTAGTCACCATATGGAATAGATAAAAAGCAGAAAACAGACACATCCAATCCTCAAAACAGATTTATAGTGGTAGTTCATATGTCTCTTGATCTTATTGCATCAGTACATCAAAAGGAAAACATTTTGATTTATTGCTGTTGAAATAAAGCTGCAATAAATATTTGTTCGAAGGATATCAGAACAAATGTTTACGTACTATCTTTAGTTCAGTAATCTAAACGAAACATTAAATAAATGTATCAAATCTTCCAAAAGCTGGAATCGACGATAACATTACCACTGGGATTTGAATTTGCGTTGTTTGTTTGCATTTTGCAAATCACGTAATCAAACACATCTTCATGTAGTAAAATACCAAAGAAGGACTAAACATTACCAAGCTAACCTATGTCATATGTCTAAAAGATGTAATACAAACGAAGAAATCGATGAGATGTATCCATTGATAGAACTGTTTCTATGCGCTTTGATTAAACTGACTACAATATTCCGCCTTCCATATTTCATTATAACTATTTTGGCCATGAAAATTCAGTAGGTATTGAAATTTATAATAAACATGGAACAGGGAAAGGGTTAATGCACGTTCAAACTAGATTTTTTAATATTTGTTTGTGTTGATTTACGTCCGTTTCTGCTCACTATGGGCTAATTGGACGCCCCAGAGAGAGGGGTGAGGATATAACATATACTATTTTAATATAACATCTGTTATTAGTTGCATTAATTGACGTTGTCGACGATGGAACGTAGGCTTGTTGATAACAGTATATTATAACGATGCAAACGTATTATCCCATAATATCCCGCAAGTCCATACACAAGACATAGGCAAACAGTGTAAACCCAGATCAGAGGGCTCCAAAAGCAATGTCCAATGTTTTCACCAACATGCATGTTTTTTCAGGTATCTCTAACATGTAAAATGAGTGTGTTCCCAGTGTTCATGTGGATGAGTAAGTTTATTATGAGTGATAAACGGTTAAATAATTGATAAACATGTATCGTCTTAATGCTTGAGAAATGTCTGCCACGTCTGTAGCAGGCATTATACTACATGTATATACATTTATCCGATAAGTTTGCTTGTCTCACTGTTAATTCAGCAATCATGCATTTTTATATCTAACATGCGTAATATAAGATGTGACGTCACTCGATTACTTGGTAAACAGGTAAATACGATTTAAAGTCTAAATTAATGACTTCGCACCTGTATCTGTCCAATTTGCCAAATCTTAATACACACCGTATCATTTCTAGAATAGTTGAGGGTTATCATTTTTTTGAGGACAGAGAAATAGTGCGTGGCATATCGCAACCACTCTTTTCTTCCCGACAGTTCTAATGAGTGGTCAGATCATAAGGTTTGTCTGAGAATTGGCGATTTTAGCATTTGAATAGGCCCCGTTATCTAGTTTAAACATATTTTATTACTCATATTTTCACAGTTGTACATATAATTATGCCTTTTACAAATGACCACAATTAGATATACAAGTAAATGGGTTGGACCACAAGTTCTGGCAACTTTAGAAAAGGTCCTCCCCATAGTATAATTGTTATGCCCCGTTATCTATAGCTCTTAGTAGCATATTAGTCATCTAAACATCTCCTTTAAATGATAACACTGATTTATAGAACTTCTGATACATAAATTCTGAAAGAAGGAGATCCTTCAAAAGCAAAAACAGCAATGCAAAAAGAGAAAATTAAAGACTTGGTTTTATTGAGTCATTTCTTGAGCAGTAATTACATGTAAACGTGAACACTACTCTCGCCTCCTAGCACCGGCTTAAGCGGTGTTCAATTTCCATGACATTAATCCCATCGAAACAAATGATCACGCCGGTTATCGTCTTCTGTCTTATCCCTTATCTCAGTATCCGTGGCTTTATTCGCATATGTAACCAGCTTGAATCAGGATCCAAACTGTTAGACACTTGGTCAACAATTTCCCAAAATATTGTGTCATGACACTTGATCAATGTATTCTCAAAAACTTAACCCTTTCCTTCATATCAACGTGTTTACACGCATTTGCAAACAGAGGAGACCCAGATAAGACGGTTCCCATAGTAGCCGTCTGACAAGGGTCTGCCCTGTTTGCTAATGGAATTTGAAAGATATGTTTCTTTACATTCTAAAATGGTTACAATATTCCACCTTCCATATTTCATTATTACTATTTTTCTCACGAATATGCAGTATATATTGAAATGTGTAATAAACACAGAACATGGAAAGACTTAAACGAATTTGAAGTAGTCAACACTGAACAGACACAAATTTGAGAAGACACTATTTGCTACAGCGGGAACAGGCGTCAAAACTGCCGCAACGTTCAGTGGCCGTAAAAAGTCGCCCCGTACGTCATTCTCAGTGTTGTTATATTTTCTGGTCCTTCGGGATCATTAGTTTTCATATTATTAGGTTTGAAAATTGAATACTGCTTAAGCCGGTGCTAGGGGGCATGAGTGGTGTTGCACTTTTAATTACTACTCATGAACAGACTCAATAAAACCGAGTCTGCAATTTTCTCTTTTTGCATTTCTACTTTTGCTTTCGAAGGATCACCCATTTTCAGAATATTATTACTTACAATTTCATAAGAATTGCATTCCTGTGTTGTATAAACTGCAAGTATTAGATATTCACCTTTATTCTGATATAGGTAATTGTATGATAACATTTGGATCCAGATTAGATACCGGGCAGTTCGCGTGTCATCAGGATTCGGTATTATATTGATCAATTTTGAACAAAAATGACTCATATACCTGATTGCAAAATATATGCAGTCGGTATGTTGTGTCAAGCTTAGTATCACCATCTATGAGGGATTGTTTGTTGACCTACACCCAGATCAATGTATTGACAACTGGCGGCTTAGTTTAAGACGTTTAAATTGTTCTATCATAACGTTCTACCTGGGTCTTACTGTGTCTTACTGGGGGAACAAAGGTTACCGAGTAGGACGCTGAGGTCAGATAATTATCTTGACTTATGTATCAGCATCTTCGATTATCAGTTTTTTTCTTTTCTTGAATACGGAAAGAGGTTATATAGATTGTCATTAAATTTGTAATATGGTTTTGCTGCCAGAAAGAGAAGCGCCAGCCATTTCTTTTACTGTCCTATTAGCGTCATTATGTGAAGAAGTCAAAATAAATGAAGTGAGAAAGCATGATGTTGTATGATGATTGGTGCTTAATTTGATATCCAATTTGAAAACTATGTGAACAAATAAATGTCAGATATGTGATTTTAAGAGAGGAAAATGTATGTCAAATGTTGAGTCGCAAGATGTTCATTAGTCATTGTCCGGCCATGCGAAATTTACAAACTGTTGATTTCAGATGAGACCTCGGGTACACCAGTATCCAAACTGCCTGCAGCTCGATCAATAGTTTCCCATTATCTTAAAGGAATCCGAATTGAGTAAGCTCCTAGATGATTTCTTGAATAGCATATACAATACATGTAGACACATCTTCAGCGATCACTTAATAAGTAAACATGGGATACTTTAAAAGCATATGGCTGCCCTTATGTAAGCGCATTTTGATGCATCTGCAAACAGAGTAGACCCAGGGGTTTACTTTATAGAGAAACCACTGTAAAGCCGCCACCAAAAATGGGTATTGATCTTAAAGACAAGTGGCAGCTTAATGCAGGACGCATGGTATGCGGAATGCTCTGTATTAATTTCGTCTTTCATTAAGCATCCACCTGATTTTATGACATTTATGTTATTTTTCATAAAAAAAAGTACAAAAATGAGTCATGCAGGAAATACCACATACAGAACAAACACTCGCCCGAACAGCAACACAAGGAAACAGCAAATGTACATGGGTAGAAAAAACAACAAGAGACGCACAAAGACAAAACAAACATACAATAGGAGGAAGATGGAAGTACCGCCTTGGAACGGTCAGTGACAAAAGTCACCGGGGGTTTAAACCGGTTTATGGGCGCCCAACCTCACCCTTATTCCATCCCCATCCTAAAAGACAAACAGTGTAAATAAACGTATCCCCTCTCCGACTAATCTACAACAACCGCGACAGCAAATACAGTGGTAAAGTGCATGTATAACAAAAAAACATTTAATTGAACATACTGTATCCACCTATCGCTAGTGTACTCAATGATTGAGCTGCAAACAGAGTAACTGTAGAAAAGTAATAAAGGGTACGACAAAAATGAAATAGTACATATATCCGACGTTCTCCTTCCATTTCTGGATTTAAGAGGTCGCCTTCATAGAGTACTAAACCTTTCTTGTCGGCGTACATGCAAAGAGGCCAGCGTGATTGCCAACTGTAAAAGGGTTCACAACCAAACATGCAGTATGTTGTAATAATACAGGATCATATCCCTTTTTAATGAATTGTTTTATATATTTGATGAACAAAGTGAGAAAATGGGTATGTCCAATAATTCTACGAAGTTTGTAAATCACATCACCATAAAATTCAGGATGTTAAATACCGTGTCGCAAAAGTACCTTGAGATTACATTTGTACTTGCCAATAAGCGAGAGATTTCGATAGTAAAATTTAGAGAAAGTTATTTGAGATCGGTTTTACTGCAGAAGGACGTTGGGCAGTAAACATGTGAATGGGAGAACATAACATAAGACAAATGTTTCGACGCCTCTTTTGTAGACATGTCCATCCATATTAACCTTTAGCCTGCTATAGCGAATGAGTAAGTACCTTTGCAAACAGTTTGGATCCAGATGTGACGCCGAGTAACTCAGCGTCTCATCTGTATCCAAACTGTTTGACATCCTAATTGCATTTTGGTTCACAAATTGATAATATCCTGAATTTTGAAAGTGTAGTAGATGAACAATTCTGCACAAAAAATTCGCTCAGCGGGCTAAACGTTAAAAGTATTGTACAAATCTAATAAATGGTGTTATTATACAGCATGGAATCAAAACAAAGGACATAAAGAAATGTCATATTAATGGTTGTATGCCTAAAGTGTATGCGATGTTTTAATGTGACGCATTTCGTTTCCTAATCGTGATATTCAAGAAAACAACTTCACTAAATGAAATATTAGTTTTTGTTATTATGGTTGTTTGCATGCGAGTATAACATCTGTGAAAACAGTTTTCTCATTGTGTAAAGCCATTTACCATGGCCATGTTTATTGCTAATAATGATAAAAATAGATAATTTGATCCGTACCATGGTTATAGTATTACTTTGAACTTGAGAACAGAAATCTTTGTTTCAAACAAGGAGTAGTCTTCAAGATAAAAAATGAATTCATACATAAGAAATCAGTCGTAAGGGATTTACCGTGTTTTATATGTTTACAGATGTGTAGGCGGCATCGCCGTTTTAGGTCATTTGGCTCATACTCGCCTATGTTTACGCGAGTAAAAGAAGGTTAAAAATGCAGATTAAGGGCGGGCAAGAGATTTTCCAATAGTAAAGAAGCGTCTCATAGCTTCAATGAATTTTACAGCGTGGAGGCAGATGCTATAAAAGAGTCTTATATGGATACAGTCACTCAGTGGATATGCATCATTAGTGTCAGTAAAATGGCCTGTTAAGCTGCTTTACAAACTTGTAAGTATGGAAAGTATTACCGTAGATAATATTTACACAACGGCGGCGGATATGAACCTAACGGATAACTCCACCTGTACCAGAGAAAATACCTCTGACGATTCAAATTTAACGTCGGCCAGGACGAGATCGGAGATACCAATAGAAGCGTCCATTACATTGTACAGCATTATATTTGTTCTAGCAGTTGTTGGAAATACTTTGGTTATTCTTACGCTTGTACAAAACAAGCGAATGCGAACGGTGACTAACGTGTTCCTGTTGAACCTCGCTATAAGTGACTTGCTGCTGGCTGTGTTTTGTATGCCGTTCACACTTGTTCCAATCTTAATAAAGAATTTCGTCTTTGGACCATTCATTTGCGTCTCCATTAGATATGCTCAAGGTAAGTGTGGTATGACAACGGTATCAGATCCCAGAACTGTATAATGTAAGGCGTATTAAGCAAATCTACGTTCAATATTTTCTTTATTTCTCCACAAAACCTTATCTTGCTGCTATTTATTAAAATCGTCTCTCCGAGCAACAGCAATATAGGGTTTGTCTGCGAACTAAGACAAAGACAATTTCATAGATCCCAATAAGGTTAACTTTGCTAATTAAATGTTTCATGTTTAAACTGAGATTAAAATATAATGCTTAAAAGAAGTAATTCGGAAATACACTGAACACTATAAGGTGCTTTCATTTAAAAATACATCAGGTGTAAAAATAATTAAATGAGTGTTTTGTCGTGTTAAAAACACAATATTTTGCATTTTTAAGACAGCGATATGAAACAGATTACAATACAGTGCTCCCTCTCTACAACGACACCCTTTGGGATACGAAGATTGTATGTGTTGTTCAGAGGGAGTTGTTATAGGGAGGGAAAATCAAACATAACTAGCTTGTTTGCAAATCCCCAGATAAGGTGTATTTCGAGAACTAAAACCGTTATGCCTCTACTAAACCCTATGTTGGTAACAACATACGGTTTGATGGAGGCATAAAGAAAATACGACGGAAAAAGGTTGTTTCTGGAGCCTTGTTGTTTCGGTAACAGTGACATGCGTTGTTGTAAGGAGGGAATCGTTATTGAGAGGGCCGTTGTAGGGAGGGAGCACTGTATGAAAGCGCCAACAGTCACTGTTAAAGTAATATGAATAAACATGTACATATGAAACAAATGTTTGAAACAGAAAGTGTTTATAAGCCGTTCCCTGAAAACAATGTAAATTAAGAAAAAGTTAAACCCATCAACGATGTGCATGCATATGTACCTAACACTAAGATAACATATATTATGATATTTTTTTTAAAAATATTTATAGGGTTAAATCAGTAAATATAGTGAATGGTATATGTATCATGTTTATACCACCTCGTCACGATGGTTTCAAAACTACATAATTCTAACATTCTCCTTTCCTATAGTTAATGCTCCTTTTCGGTAGATTTATTTAAAGAGAATGGGTCTAAAAATGTTCTAGAGGGAATGAGTCAATGAACCGTTAGCCCTTATCCCGCTAACTGAGCCTTAACTCGCATTTGAAAATAGGGTTTAGAAGAGACGCCGGATAAACATGCGTCTCTTCAGGGTCCAAGTTGTTTGACACCCAGTCAATAGTGTCTCAACGTAATCCGTTCTATTGTAAGAACCGAAATTCTAAGTTATACACTGAAAGTTTTAGTTCATTTCATTCACTTGAAAGTGTTATATTATATTTGATGTATTTCGGATACATCATCTGGTCCCTGGAATAAGTTAAACATATTTTATTTCCATCCTATACATATATTGGAAATGGGGTTGGGTCACAAGTTCTGACAACATTAGTTTCGACCCCCCCCCCCCCCCCTACGAAATTGTGTACAATCAAAATACAATGGCAATGTGCATGATCCCTGGAATTTCTACCTATGCAAATATCAAAGTGTCATTCTCTGAGATATATTGATTTTATTCACTCCCAAAACAGTGCCAACAGACACATATGTATTCGAAAACGATTCAAAATGTAAATTTTACCTGTTACATATCAAACTAATGAACGTAACAGCAAGTTTTCTAAACCTAATAAGTTGCCGCCATTGACAGTTGTAACGTATTCTCATTTCCTTTTTTACAGGTGTGTGTGTGTGTCGGTGCCATCTATTTCACTCTCGTTGCTATTTCCATTTTCTTTTGTTACAGGTGTGTGTGTCGGTGCCAGCTGTTTCACTCTCGTTGCTATTTCCCTCGAAAGATACTTCGCCATTTGTCGGCCTCTTCACTCTCGCCGATGGCAAACATTGTCACATTCTTACAAAATCATATGTTCTTGCTGGTTACTGGCTCTAACAATCGCGGTGCCGATTGCTATTTCTACACAGCACGTGCAGATTGAGTCAGGCTACTGTGTGTGCAGGGAGGTGTGGGACTCTGTGGCTCTGGAACGAGCGTATACCACATTCCTGGACGCTGTT
Organism: Azorinus chamasolen; assembly: GCA_963576725.1. NCBI lineage: Eukaryota > Metazoa > Mollusca > Bivalvia > Cardiida > Solecurtidae > Azorinus > Azorinus chamasolen. The sequence goes on along the minus strand of OY755242.1, from coordinate 49,578,766 downwards.
TTCCTGCTCATCCCCCTGATTGTAATGACGGTAGCATATACCAAAATAATGACGAGCCTCTGTACCGACATAACAGTGGATGATTCTAGTGATTATGGTATGTATATGTCATCAGTGATAGTTTTCTATTTGAGGCAGAATATTCTTCTTTCAAATATAAAAGTATCTTAGAGACTCAAACTCAACTGTTGTGTTCAGTGTCACGCTGAGACCCAAACTCAACTGTTGCGTTCAATGTTGCATTGAGATCCAAAATCAACTGTTATGTTCAATGCCTTAACTCTTTCGGTGCTAAAGTGTCGTCTGCAAACCACTTTTGTTAATTCATTTGGCAAAATAAGGAAATGAGATAAATAAATGCAAATTTCAAAGAAATGAAGAACAAATATAGGAATAGCGTTTGAGACAAAAAGTGAAGTCATTGACCAGCAAGGCGGCGTCTGATCTGGGACTGCACTATTTGTCGTGGTGCTTTTATGCAACATTGGTGGTGAAAAATGTTAAATCATACATGTAGCATCCACTCTCGGTTTGCGATATTCACATATTCGCAACTGCAAACAGTATACTCCGTTCAGACAACGCAATATAGCGAGCGCGGACGATTTTGCTCTACATTATTTTCATTTTTAACCCTTTCCCTCATATTGACGACTTGTGACGACTCTGTAAAAGTCACTTTGTGAAACCATTGTGATAAATAGAGCATTTGCTCCTATAGGAGCAAATGCTCTATTTATCACAATGATTTCAAACTACAAAATTCTAAAACAATTCCTTTTCTCTAGTTAATGCTCCTTTTTGGTAGATTTATTCACAGAGGTTGTATCTAAAATAGCCTATGAGGTAATGGGTTAAACCATAATCAGGCCGACTGGTTTAAATTCTTCGCTTATATTCAACCCTAGCACAAATTGACATTGATTCTAATGTCAATTTTCTGTTTTATAATTACTATGGAGACGTGCTTGTTCGCCATTGCTGCCATTTAATCACAGCTTAACCCTTCTCCTGCTGAAAAAAACACTGTCTGCTAAAAGTCGGATCTGTAAGAAGCTGGTTTACTTTCATCCAATCCGTTCAAACATCCACGACACTATTGACTGAGGGTCAAGCATGTTGGATCCTGATGAGAAAATGAGTCAGTCAGCGTCTCATCATGATACAGTCTGTTTACTGACGGAAGCCAGGTCGCGCTTGGCAAGACAGGCGCGCTACTAAACTTGACAGAATTACATTGGGCATTGGAATAAATTGTAATGAAACTCGAATCAGCATGTAACTGTTTGTATACATCTTGTTTAAACCTTATTTAGTAAGAACTAATGGCACGATGAATATCAGTTAGCTGTTTTTTTACAATGCCATTGTAACTAAGAGGATGTACAATGGCAGAAACTGTAGAATAAGGTCTGTATTAGTTCATAAACAAAGAGAGCAGACCCTGATCAGACGATTCCTGTTGTAGCCGTCTGACCTGGATCTACTCCGTTTGCAAAGGCATGAACGGCGTTTCTACCAGGGAAGAGCTTTTACAGAAGACGGGCTGGCAAGTGAATGGCCCATTGACATGGTTATAGTGACAGCCTCATTTAAAATATAATATCCCTTTTCATATACAATAATCATTTGTTCCATACGTTATAATGGCATATGAAAACAAGGAAGTTAGGTTATTGAAGAAAGGAAACTGTAGAATCGGATGTATCGCTTTTGAACGCACATATCTTGTGTGAAAAGAACGCTATATAAATGTGGTATAATAATAATAATGATAATAATAATAATTGTCACAGTGTGTAGGTTTATCATCACTTGTACGGCCTTGCTGTACAAGCGCGCTTTTATGGCGACGTGGTAGAGTGTTTGACAGCGAACCTGGCGACCCGGGTTCGATCCCGGGTCTGAGCGGGTATGTTTCTTTATAAGAACACCCGGTTACATTTGGCGCCCAACGTGGGGCTGTGACTGTATGAGCTCCGAGTTCTATTCCCAGTCGTTCTCATACCCATAGAAATTCGGGACGAATTTCCACTTGCTGGGGGAGTATGTCACAGTGTGTAGGTTTATCATCACTTGTACGGCCTTGCTGTACAAGCGCGCTTTTATCGCGACGTGGTAGAGTGTTTGACTGCGAACCTGGCGACCCGGGTTCGATCCCGGGTCTGAGCGGGTATGTTTCTTTATAAGAACACCCGGTTACATAATAATATAATTACACCAGAAAGCAGGGTTATTGGCCTCTACATGAGGCTTTTCTGATGTAACATAAATATAATATGTAAAGAAGCACCAATCAAGGTGGTATATATCTAGTTTAGATCGTTTTCTTCATAGTTACAATAATTTTACCCTTCGCTTGCTGAATTTTAAAATACATTTCTCCTTCTTTACCCATGCCCTGTTGTATAATTACATATATCTTCACTGTGTACAAGTATTTCGCAGTGCAATCACTGCTGTGGTGTGCACTGGTTGCACAATCAAATTGTAAATAGTGCAGACCCTGATGAGACAGCTCCTGCAGGAGCTGTCTCATCTGGGTCTTGACTATTTACAGGTAGGTATATTGACGTGAATAGCAAGCGAAGGGTTAATAGTATCTCATGTGAATTCTGGTTGTTTGTAAATGTGAGTTAGATGACAGAAAGTGGGATAATAGTAAGATAAGATGAATGATACTCGGATAAGAGAACACAGATAACGGATAGTTGGATATGAGTAAGATAGATGACGGGTAGTTGGATAAGAGTAAGACAGATGACGGATAGTTGGATAAGAGTAAGATAGATGACGGATAGTTGGATAAGAGTAATATGGATAACGGATAATTGGATATGAGTAAGATAGGTGACGGATAGTTGGATAAATACCCTAAGTATTCAGACACACATTCATCGCAAAGCTTATCAAGAAACTTGGCACTGTTATGATATATCTAAATTTGATTGACAGAGTAGAAAACAGTGAAGACACTGATTAAACTAATCATTCATTTTGTTAAATCTGGGTCTGCACTATTGGCCCACTTTTCCTGTACGAATACTAAAGGTAATACGAGTATTTTACATTAACTATCAAACTATGATAGAATATTACCACAAGTTGTTAACTCTGTTGAGTTAGTAAGCCAAGTCGCTTTTAACAGAATATGGATTGACCCTTCACCCCATAGATATGCACACAGAGTAGATCCGAATCTATAGATTCCGTCTGATAAGAGTTTGTTCAATTTGCTTATGAAAGTTTATAGACCTGATTATACTATGGGTAAAACTGTCTGTGTTCGTATGCCATTCTAATTATTCAACTCGTTATCCGTGACGTCATCAGGATCCAGTTTATTGTCGACGTTTCCTGCAAATTCGACCGTTGCGTGCTGCTTGCCTATTTCCATAAAAAACAAAACAACTGCCTTAGTGCGTTTCCCTTTGTAACAAATATGATGTACCTTTTAACTTAATGTTAATGTCCTTATTGATGAGAAACTGTTTACTAAGCATCAAACAGATGCTGATAAGATACCTAGTTATGATGTCTTATCTAGGCCAAATGTGTCTAAACTTGCTAGATGTTTCTGAATGATAATCAGTGCAGATCCTAATAAAATTGTTCCTCTAGGAATCATCTGATCTCGATCTATTTTAAATTGAATATTTAATTTCTATCTATCGCCAGTTATAGTATTTAATACATGTAGAAAGAAAATATATTTGATATATTAAACTCATCATAATACAATATGTTTTTTAATAACGTGAAAAAAATCATTTCTGTAAACCGTGTCGGATTGCAGAGCTTTAATCTCTTTTTTCGCATATTATGTAAGGAAACCCCGTCCAGATTTTATTTTCAAAAAATATTTCATGTTGTGGGTACACAGCAAACATTTTCTGGTATAACATCGGTACGTTCAGTACACATTACAGACTTTAACCTTTAGCCTGCTGCTGGCGGATGAGTGATGTCCTATGCAAATAGTTTGGATCCAGACGAGACGCCGAGTAACTCGGCGTCTCATCAGGATCCAAACTGTTTGACATCCTGATTGCATTTTTGTAGACAAATTGATCATAGCTTGAATTTTGAAAAAGTTATAGGTGAAAAAATCTGCAAAAATAATTTTACTCAGCAGGCTAAAGGTTAATGGACCCTCTAATCTGGGTCTATACTGTTGGCATTTGACCTTTTGAAGGGTCACTAGTTACCAATGAGTTCAATCAGTATTTGCAGTTCGGCACGAGCATGCCTGTGTTGTGCGTCATGCGGACCTCTTCGGGACGAGCATTTTGAGGGGAGATATTTCGAAACATAATTGTTTCACCACTGGTCAAAATTTAATTCCTTAAACTATATTCTTATCAATGATTACCTTTCTCAGATTGAACAAAATAAAATCTGCAACAACTGTCATCTGCTAAAAGGTGTACTGGTGTAAGCCCAGATTTGTTTTGCTAAAAGGTTTACTGTTTGTAAGCTCAGATTTGTTCTGCTAAAAAGTTTAATGTTTGCAGGGTCCAATTGGTTCTGCTAAAATGTTTACTGTTTGTAGGGTTCAATTTGTTCAAGCTTTTATCTATAATTATTAAACGAAGGTCAAATAGCTTGGATCACGCCGAATATTATTCGCAAACGCCAATAAGGTAACCTTAATAACGGAGGATAGGGAACCTACATGTCATTTCATTTAATCCTTATTATAATTTGTATTACTCCTAATCAAAACTCATGTTGACCAGAGCCAGCTATCACATTCAACCAAAACACTATTAGCGATTTGACTCGCACTTGAAAACAGCCTTGAACCTGATGAGACACCGAGTATATGTGCCTCATCAGGCGCCAAGCTGACACTCGCTCAAAGATTAATTGAAGTTAAAGAACCGTTAATGCACCAGATCTAAATGTTAGCAGAAAATGTTTTCACAGCACGGTTGATAGACACTTTAAATAATCTTAGACTTCAGTACATATAACATCTAACTAACATTATGTTTGCATTACAAGTAGGGTGTATAAAAGTGACGCATTTCTCAACACAATGGTATAATTGTTAATTTGTTAATGTTATAAATAAATTTATGTGATGTTAGCAAACGTCATGTTTCCCACACCAAATGACTGCATTTGAAGCTAAGTGTAGTCCATAATATATAAAACAAATGTATTATCAATTATAAGCCATGGGACACATGACAGTTTATTTGATAAATACAGATATGCCTTTGATACACAATGCAATAGTTTCTGACTGATTCATATTGTTACAGGCTCAAGCAGAAATGGAACCACTGAAAAACCATCGATCGTGGCAATGATGTCGCTAAAGTCTGGTAACTTTAGAAGCTACGTCTTAAGGAACGTAAAATCCCCTACGCATTATTCGTCTGGCCGGAAGTACATATCCTCTCAATCTCGTGATCAGGCCGCCTCAGACAGTCCGTGCAGCAGTTTGGAATCCACTCCTCGGAAAAAACTCGACAAATCTCGCATAATTAGACAAACGAATTATGAAAGGAACAGAAAGGCCAAGCTACGTGTAGTGCGTATGCTTTTTGTTGTCGTCATTGAGTTTTTCGTTTGCTGGACACCACTCTATACACTGCAGACCTGGAACAGCTTTCACCGCGAGAGTATGGTGAGGTCCATATCCCAATTCACATGGTCCACCATGTTCCTGTTATCCTATTTATCCTCTTGCTGTAATCCTATAACATATTGCTTTATGAACCGTCGATTTCGCCAATCGTTCATAGCTGCGCTGAGGTGTTGTGTTTACTGTAAACGTGACAGGGCGTTTTCGAAATTTACTCATTCTAAGAGGTCAAGCACACGACAAATGACTTGGGTTGACTCCAATGAGGAAGAGTATGACCTAAAACATAGGAATCATGTTTGACTGACCAGAGCTACAGATACATATGTGTACTAACATACTGGAATCGTCATGTCTCCACCAAACCCTATGCAGTGACCACTCTTTAGATTCGTCTCGACGAGACGATTCTGAAGAGTGATCATAACATAGGGTTTGGTGGAGAAATAAAGAAGTCATACTTTTGAAATATTTTAATTTACGCATTTTATATAGAGCACTGATGCTGGGAAACACTTGAACGTTTTATGACGATCAATGTATCGAGGTATAGTAAACAGCGCTAATTTGAATATTACTCAAATACGTAGTACTTATTGTCTGTTTTAAGACAAGTGACTGGTTAATGCAAAATGAAGGTATTTCAGAAAGCTCTTTTTGGAGCTTTCTGCAAAACGTGTACTCTGCATTAAGTTGTATACCGTTTAACAAGTGTTTTTTACTAAAAATATAGAGATGTGTACAATAGGACATTCCCAAATCACTGTCGTTCTGCTTTAAGCAGACACTTTTCTAAAACACATTCCTGTTTATTTATTATATGGTCGTTATAGAGAGGATTATCTGTGCTAAAACAGTTCATATACGGTTTGCTGGACAATAGAGAGGCGTACCTGTACTAAAAGCTGTTTTGTTCATATACGGTTTGCTGGATAATACAGAGGTTTACCTGTACTAAAACAGTTCATATACGGTTTGCTAGACAATAGAGAGTTATATCTGTACTAAAACAGTCCATATACGGTTTGCTGGGACAATACAGATGCTTACCTGCACTAAAACAGTTCATATACGGTTTGCTAGACAATACGGAGGCTTACCTATACTAATGTACTAGAACTGTTCATATACGGTTTTCTAGACAATAGAAAGTTGTACCTGTACTAAAACAGTTCATATACAGTTTGCTAGACAATAGAGAGGTTTACCTGTGCTAAAGAAGTTCATGTGCGGTTTGCTAGACAATACAGATGCTTACCTGTACTTATACGGTTTGCTAGACAATAGAGAGCTGTATCTGTATTAAAACATGTTTTGTTCATATACGGTTTGCTAGACAATAGAGAGGTTTACCTGTGCTAAAACAGTTCATATACGGTTTGCTGGACAATACTGATTATCTTTGTTTGTAAATAAGTTGTTCACAAAGAAATAAAATTATATACTACTTTTTTTGTAATTTAGATGTATTTTATTTCTACGTTGACTTGAATTTGTATCACATTATCGCGACATTATCATACACAGAATGAACACCGAGAGAGGCTTTTACAAAGCGATACGAGAGGTACATACATATTTATTGCTTTGTCCGTTACGTAAGAAATAATGACACCGTTAATATTAATTAGACTAAAATATGTAATAGCTGCATATGAACACATGACAATTTGGTTAGACACACTAGAATCAGATCTATATTCTATTATAAGCAAACAGAGAATATCCTGATCAGACAGATCCTATATATAAGAACTCGTATGATCTGGGTCTACTATGTTTGCAAAGATGTGAAAAGCGTCTACGTAAGAAAAAAAGGTTTAACTATTTTATGCGTGCAACCTTATCTCAACAATACTATAGTTTTACGAAGAAGGAAATTAAGTAATTTCCTTACATTTTTACAAACATATTTTAGTTCATAATCATATCATGAAAAAGGGTCGAACCAACATTAGTTACGGCCGTCCCCCATGCAACATTGTCCAGTAATTGCCTCACATTGAAACAGAAATACTGTATCAATTATTATACACACTCGTTATAGAGCTCAAGATAAGAAAACTTAAATTTGTGCCATGAAGTATCACTATATATTCTCTACAATCGGTACAAATGTGATAATATATCTGTGATCGGTTTTGCTATTGGGAATGCAGGGACTGTTCTATGTGTATGTGTATGATATATGTGCATGATATATGTGTATGGGCGATCTTCACGTGCGTTGAACCGGTGCTTGTAGAGTGCCTTTATATTCAACATTCTTTGGCGCTACGTGACCTTTTCAGTTCCATTAACTCCAAACTATTCGATTTATAGATGCAGTGTCCTAGACCGACTCCAAACTATATTAACCGTTCAATTTTGACGTTATATCTAATCATACTCTTGCGTAAGTTGTGACGTCACATATTGCCTTTTGTGTTCAATAAGTTTGATTGAGGTTTGGTTTTACGGCACAACTATTTAAGATAATGCTGAGGAAGAACAATACAAGGAACAGAAAGTCAGTTCTATGTAGGTCGTGTGTTTATTGATGATGATGGTTTTCATTTGTGCTTCTAGTGTTGCTGTGCACATTTGTCTATAATTTCCAATGTCTTACCAGACTTCTATTCTATGTTGCTACACACTTTGTGATAGCGCTTTATTCCTTTACGTCATAAATATTTTATATAATTACTTCATGAATATTCATTATCTGAATTTGTATATTGGTCAATGAAATATAGACACTTTTGCCATTTTAGAAACTTTATTATCCCATAACAAGCAAACAGTGCTCCTTCTGATCTTGGTATACTCTATTTGAAAAGATGTCAAAAGTCATCTGTACGAGGGAAATGGTTCCAATGAGAAATAACAAAATTACGATTTTTATTTGGTCAGTACTTACAAAATCAAAGCGTTAACTTTAACAACATTTTACCAGTATACAAACTGAGTATATTACATGTACATGAGGTAAAAACAATATTTACCATTTTATTGAATTGTTACGGGATGTAGGAGGATTAGAGTTGAGGAATGTGGTGGACATACTGTTAAACAGAAATAACAGACATGTCGTATAAAAAGTTATTACATTTTGATTCAAAATTAAAATGATAAAAGAAGAATAAAAGCATTTAAGAAAATAATTATTTTTGATGTCCATGATATTTGCAAGAATCGGAAAATAAAACCATAACGTTTTAATGTTTTATTATTAATTCAGACATTCATTCAGCACCACTTAATAATTCAAACAAAACAATTTAGACATGATACTGATTTACAGATTCCGACCTGTAAAATGAATGCTTTAAATGATTTAACAACAATGCCAGTTAGTGACGAATCCGTGATAACTTTTGCAAACATGGTCGATCCAGATGAGACGCCATTAGAAGCCAAACTGTTCGATGAAATCATGATGAAAGAGTTATGAGTTATCAGGCCATTAATTCAATGACACTAAATATTTAACCCTCTCGACACCAAATTTCTAATTTTCGTCTGAAATCCAAGTACAAAAATGAGTCATGCAGGAAACACCACATACAGAACAAACAGCCGCCCGAACAGCAACACAAGGAAACAACAAATGTACACAACTATAAAAACATCAAGAGACGCACAAAGACAACACAAACATACACTAGGGGGAAGATGGAAGTACCGCCTTGCAACTGTCAGTGACAAAAGTCACTGGGGGGTTAAACCGGTTTATGGGCGCCCAGCCTCACACTTATTCTATTCCCACCCTAAACGACAAACAGTGTAAATGAACGTATCCCCTCTCCGACTAATCTACAACAACCGCGAGGGTAAATACAGTGGTAAAGTGCATGTATAGCGAAAACATTTGAGTGAACAAAATGTATCCACCTATCGCTAGTGTACTCAATGATTGAGTTGCAAAGAGAGTAATTGTAGAAAAATAATAAAGGGTACGACAAAAACGAAATAGTACAGATATTCGACGTTCTCCTTCCGTTTGAGTAATATACTCAGTTTGTATACTGGTAAAATGTTGTTACAAATTAACGCAAGTCTGTTAAAATATTCAGTAAAATAAGGACATGAGATAAATAAATGCAAATTTCAAAGGAATAAAGCACAAATATAGAAATAGAGATTGAGACAAAAAGTGAAGTCCCTGATCAGACGCCGCCTTGAAAAGGCGGCGTCTGATCTGGGACTGCACTATTTGTCGTGGCGCAGAAGACGACATTTGCCGTCATTGGCGAATCTGTGGTCATCTTTGCGAACAGATTGGTTCCAGACGAAACGCCGAGCAACTTAGCGTATGATCAGGATACAAACTGTATGATACCTTAATTTAACCCTTTCATCCATGAATAGTCATGTAGGAAATAATGACATCACGAACATTAATTAGTTTCTTTTTTACAATGGTACATGAACACGGGAAATGTTGGCAATGGCAGAAACTGTGGACTCATATCTATATCTATATCTATAGTGGACTCATATCTATATCTATATCTATAGTGGACTCATATCTATATCTATATCTATAGTGGACTCATATCTATATCTATATCTATAGTGGACTCATATCTATATCTATATCTATAGTGGACTCATATCTATATCTATATCTATAGTGGACTCATATCTATATCTATATCTATAGTGGACTCATTTCTATATCTATATCTATAGTGGACTCATATCTATATCTATATCTATAGTGGACTCATATCTATATCTATATCTATAGTGGACTCATATCTATATCTATATCTATAGTGGACTCATATCTATATCTATATCTATAGTGGACCCATATCTATATCTATATCTATAGTGGACTCATATCTATATCTATATCTATAGTGGACTCATATCTATATCTATATCTATAGTGGACTCATATCTATATTAGTATTTATGGCAGAAACTGTGGACCCATATCTATATCTATATCTATAGTGGACTCATATCTATATCTATATCTATAGTGGACTCATATCTATAGTAGTATTGTATGGCAGAAACTGTGGACTCATATCTATATCTATATCTATAGTGGACTCATATCTATAGTAGTATTGTATGGCAGAAACTGTGGACTCATATCTATATTAGTATTGTATGGCAGAAACTGTGGACTCATATCTATAGTAGTATTGTATGGCAGAAACTGTGGACTCATATCTATAGTAGTATTGTATGGCAGAAACTGTGGACTCATATCTATATTAGTATTGTATGGCAGAAACTGTGGACTCATATCTATAGTAGTATTGTATGGCAGAAACTGTGGACTCATATCTATATCTATATCTATAGTGGACTCATATCTATATCTATATCTATAGTGGACCCATATCTATATTAGTATTGTATGAGCAAACAGAGCAGACCCTGATCAGACGGCTCCTATATGAGCCATCTGGTCTGGGATTGTTCTGTTTGCAAAGGCGTAGAAATGCGTATTTATGGAGGAATGGGTTAAAGATGAACTATATGGTAGACAATTTTGTTTCAATTTATTGAAGCAGACAGCGATATTTGCAGACGACCATTACTTATGAGTAGTATTGGTGATGTTTATTAATTACACAGTCCAATCGACTTCAAAAGGCTGATTTGCTGACGCACACGTGTCCTATACAGTTATTTCGATTTGATGTAGATATGAATCATATCTATTCATGTCAAATTCAATAATGAGTCATCCCCTGCAAATCAAATATTGCTTTATATGACTTTTCAGTATTGGCTTCTTTTTATATGTACTATTGATATCATCAGGGACCTGGGGAATAAGTACATGTATATGAAATCGACATCAAATGTTTGTGCCATTTAATTATAGAAATTGGGTAAAGGACCTTTTACTCTTCCGGAGCCAGATTTGTAAATGTCGCCCTAAACCCAATTTTGGTAAAATAAATTCAAATTTCAAAGGATTAAACCGCAGACATATAACTAGAGGTTGAGACAAACAGAGAGGTCCCTGATCAGACCTTTCATGAACCAGTCGACGTCTGATCTGAGACTGCAATGATCGGCGTAGTGCATGTTGGCGACGTCTGATCTGAGATTGCATTGATCGACGTTGTGCATGTTGGCGACGTCTGATCTGAGATTACATTGATCGACGCTGTGTGTGTGTTGGTGATGTCGGCGGTGAAAGTGTTAAAGTGGATATGCTTTTGTTTGACAAGAAGAAATGATTTTATACTTACTGTTTCAGCCGTATGTACATGGCTGTTCAATGAAATCACACTTGTCAATCTCCAGGTTTTAAGATAGTATGACCGTGCAGTATTTCATGAAGTATTTGTATCTAGTTACACAGCTACAGACAAACGTGCGTACCCAAGTACTAAAATCGTCATTTCTCTACCAAACCCTATACTATGACCACTCTTTAGAATCGTCTCTTCGAGACGATTCCAAAGAGTGGTCACAGTATAGGGTTTGGCGGAGAAATAAAGGAGCTATTTTTGAAAATGTTTAAATTTATGCATCTTATCTGGACCTCTGTAATATCTATGTCTATTATTTGTATTGTATGTGACATTTACACACGCTAATATTTACTTATACTTGATGACTATTCATATAATAATAATCCCTAACTGCCAATATCAACTTATCTAAACCTTGTGTCAGAAATAGATAAAAACATAAACACACATTTATAACATTTTATAAGGAAATAGTATAAATCTGATCAACCGGATGCAACAGGAGCTGTTTGTTCTAATACATAAAATGTTGGGTATCTCATCAGGATCCATGCTGTTTGACACTCAGACAAATGTTTCTAAAAAAGCTCAATCGAATCAGAGTAGTCAAAATGCACCATTTGAGCAGATCTTAATTTTTCACAGAGGTATATGGGTTACAACAAAGAAACAATGGCAGTATATGGTTGACCTGATCAACTATAATATTAACCCTTCGCTTGCTATTCACGTCAATATACCTACCTGTAAATAGTGAAGACCCAGATGAGACAGCTCCTGCAGGAGGAGCTGTGTCATCAGGGTCTGCACTATTTACAAATTGATTGTGCAACCAGTGCACTCCGCAGCAGTCATTGCACAGCGAAATACTTGTACACAGTGAAGATATATGTAATTATACAACATGGCATGGGTAAAGAAGGAGAAATGTATTTTAAAATTCAGCAAGCGAAGGGTTAAGAATACTTCTTACTTATTAACCCTTTCAACGCAACTTTTCAGTTGGACTACTCTAACATTCAAACGACACTTTTACCTTCAAAATTGAGATATTCTTAGTGTTTTAAGAAAATTGTAACATGACAAACAGTGCAAACCCTGCACTTGGTCTACACTGTCTGCATAGGTTATAAGGGACTCGTTCCCCGCACTGAAATGGTTAATTTTGCTAGTGAGTGATATTTACATTCCTCGTCATTTAATGTGTATTGGTATAACAAACTTTTCATTTACTATTGGTAGTTATGAACCCAGTAATGGTATGAATCAATCTACTTGTGTTAACCCTTTCCCTGTTCTATAATTATGTATTCCAAATATCTACTCAAGATTCATTAACAAATTACTTATAAAGAAATATGGAAGATGGAACATATTAGACATTTTAGAAAGCAAAGAACATATCTTTAAAATGCTGTTAGCAAACAGAGCAGACCCTGATCAGACGGCTCCTCTGGGAGCCGTCTGACCTGGGTCTACTCTGTTTGCAAATGCGTGAAAACACGTTTATATGAGGGAAATGGTTAATATTTATTTCTGAAATGCGTTGCAATTTGACAAACACAAACATTACACTATGTGTCATTCTGATTCATTTCGAACTTTGATAATGTTATATTTCTTGTTATGATATTTCGCCGCCAGATAAATGTCGTCTGCCATGAATATCGTCTGCTAGGAGTACCGACTGCTAAGATAATCGTCTGCTACAGATTTCAATGATCCCTCGACCCGCTGTACCAACATATACTCAGATAGTTTAACCTTTAGCCTGCTATGGGCGGATGAGTTATTACCTATGCAAACAGTTTGTAACTTGGCGTCTCATCAGGATCCAAACTGTTTGACACCCTGATTGCAGTTTGGTAGACAAAGTATTTATAGCTTGAATTTTGAAAATGTATTGGGTGAATAATTCTGTAAAAATTATTTGATCAGCAGGCTAAAGGTTAACAGATATGTATCAGTGATAAGAGAGGTCGATTATTACTTTGATTTAATTATAAAACACGAACACGATATATGAGACCATAATGTAAACAACTGAACATCGGAAAAGAAATACATCATTCAGTTTTTGAGTAAGTTTTTTACACAAAGTTGGGCCTACATTATAGTCTCCATAATTTCAAACAGTGTGTTATTAATGAGATTTCCCATGAAAGACGTTATGTCTAATGGAATGGGTATTTATTATGTAAAACAATATGCGGAATTCCACGAAAGATAGAAACACATACAAGTATTTCAAGCAGCAATATGCCGATCCTGCATTGTTCATTTGAACGAACTGACCTAATTCATATTGTCTCATTAATTCATTGATCAGAACTAATGGTACAAGATACAGTACAGACTTCTTAAGCGGCCATTAAAAGAGGTTTAAATCTGGGTCTTTAAGATAGCTGGTAGCAAATATATATCACAAGTAACGAAGAATGCTCAAAATAGAATTTTCTGCATCACCTTTGACCTGCAGTAAGAAACCGCTTGCTCTTCAAGACCCCTATGTTCAATAAAAAAAATGGTCGTTGATGATGGGTTCCGCTGTATGTTGTATGGTAGCAATACGCAATTTACAATCGACTTAACCCTTCTCTTGCTGAGTTTTAAAACACATTTCTCCTTCTTTACCCATTTCCTGTTGTATTATTACATATATCTTCACTGTGTACAAGTATTTCGCTGTGCAATCACTGCTGTGGAGTGTACTGGTTGCACAATCAACTTGTAAATAGTGCAGACCCTGATGAGACAGCTCCTACAGGAGCTGTCTCATCTGGGTCTTGACTATTTACAGGTAGGTATATTGACGTGAATAGCAAGCGAAGGGTTAAAACTGAACACTAATTACATTACTGCTTTTCCAGAACAATTGGTTTTTTATAAAGTGTATAGAGACATGACACAAACCAGATATCACACGAAACGTTAACTCATTTCTTCATAGGCCATTTTAAGACCCAACCTCTTTAAATACATCTAGTGAAAAGGAACAATTAATAGAAAAAAGGAGACTTTTAGACATGTGTAGTTTTGAAACCACTGTGGTAAATAGAGCATTTGCTCCTATGGAGCAAATGCTCTATTTATCACAATGGTTTCAAAAAGTAACTTTTACAGATGCACCAAAAGGCGTCAATATGAGGGAATGGGTTAATTATTAAAATCACATATGCTTCGATCTGTCCCTCATCAATTACCAAGGTATCCAATATAGAACTTATCATGCAACATAAATGTTAGACTGATACTTGTCGTAGACATATTATTGATCGGTGTTTGTTTAACACTTACTCCAAAGTTACACCACTTAAAACATAATAGACGCAGATCAGACGACTATACTATTAGCTGTCTGATCAGGGTCTGATCTGTTTGGGCAATTGCTTATATAAATTTGACTCCACACTTTCTGCTATGACCGAACGTTCCTTTGTGTGCATACATGTATAAAAGTAGTTCTTAAATGAACAGGAATAAAACAGAAATTAGAATGTTTACGTATATATTAGTTTTTCTTCCACGAATAAATTCTGAAAGGAGGTGATCCTCCGAGAGCAAAAATTGCAACACAAAAAGAGAAAATTGCAGACTCGGTTTTATTGAGTCCGTTCATGAACAGTAATTGAATGTGCAACACTGCTCACGCCCCCTAGCAAAACGGTATTCAATTTTCAGAACAAGAAGTACTGAAATTCATTATCTCGAAGGATCAGAAGGTATAACAACACTGATAATGAAGTACGGGTAGCTATGCTACATTGCACCTTAAAGATACGTGTGCTAATGTAAGACCGTCTAAGTTGCAACATTCAATTTTATGTGTTCCAATACTACATAATTCTCACCCCCGAGGTCGACCATGTTTCTTACTAATTCTAGTAACTTTAGTTGTTTCAAAGAAATCATACATTTTGCATGTCAGATCAGTGTAATAAAATCAAAGATTTATTGATGTTAACAGTATTCCTGCAAAAGTGTGTGTTAACCCTTCGCTTGCTATTCACGTCAATATACCTACCTGTAAATAGTGAAGACCCAGATGAGACAGCTCCTGCAGGAGCTGTCTCATCAGGGTCTTCACTATTTACAAGTTGATTGTACAACCAGTGCAGTGATTTCACAGCGAAATACTTGTACACAGTGAAGATATATGTAAATATACAACAGGGCATGGGTAAAGAAGGAGGCATGTATTTTAAAATTCAGCAAGAGAAGGGTTAAGTCCGGTTCGAAATATACCCAGAGGAAGCGTAGAACTGTGACAGATATGTTAATGTAGTTTACAATGTAAACCCAGACGTAATCACTTACCTGGGTTGTATTACGTTTTACATGCATTACATGCAACCGTGGCGAGTATTTGATTTGAGCAGGTTTATCAACAGGTATCTGTATCGACACAAGGACTCCATTGCTTCAGTAAGACTTTTTTTATACACATCGCACGATCAGCAACCGTTGATCCTGTCGTTTCAATAAGCGCATGTGTTTAGCGGTTAGGCTCAAACTATATGATTGTTTCAATAATTGACATACTTTTACCCGTGGTAAGGCTCACATTGAATCAATATTCCACTTCGGGACACCTGTCTTTTCGTGGAAAAAGCTAACATTGCATGAATATATCACTTTAGAGACACGTTTCCATCGTAGTAGGGCTTACCTGGTATGATAAGGCTCACAATGTATAAATGCGCCATATTGGGGCCCTTGTGTGGCAGGAAATCTTACATTGTATGAATGTTCCATTAACAGGTACATGCGGTGACAGTAAGTATCACATTGTATAAATGCTCCAGTACAAGGCACCTGAGGCGGCGGTAAGTCTCACATTGTATTAATGCTCCATTAAATCTGAAATAGCGGTAAGTCTCATATTGTATGAATGCTCCATTAAGAGGCATTTGAGGTGGCAGTAAGTCTCATATTGAATAAATGTTCCATTCTGAGGCACTTGATGTAGCGGTAAGTCTCACATTGTATTAATGCTCCATTCTGAGGCATTTGAGGTGGCAGTAAGTCTCACATTGTATGAATGCTCCATAAGAGGCACTTGAAGTGGCAGTAAGTCTCTCTTTTTATGAATGCTCCATAAGAGGCACTTGAAGTGGCAGTAAGTCTCACATTGTATAACTGCTCCATTAAGTGGCACTTGAGGTGGCCGTAAGTCTCAAATTGTATGGATGCTCCATAAGAGGCAATTGAGATGGCAGTAAGTCTCAAATTGTATGCACGTTCCATTTAAAGACGTTTGAAATTCGAAAAAAGAAATTAAAAGCTACATAACAGACGGTGAACCCAGTTCACCTACTTCTCAGCTACTTATTCAAATCGTACTATTTAGAAGTAATAGTAAAAAACTAGCATACTTTATACGAAACTTACATTGTTGAGACAGTGGACCTAAATTATAACTAATTTTATATAAAAGTTAATACGTATTTGCTATCTATCAACACTGCGCAGAGACTCGTTCGTATATTACGCACTTCTATATTATAAAAATGGTACGATAAACTGCACGAGGATATCTATATCGTTTTCTACTTAATGTCGATATTGAGAATGAACCACTATTTCGCAGTTCCATAGTCAATAGGCTAAATAGTTCGTAGTCCCTCATTTGTATAAACGAACTATTTCACAGATCAACATTCCAATAAAAAAAACAAAATGGATGATAATAATGTCTAAACAAAATGTATGTAATTGATACTTATGAGTGTGAACAATTTTGCAGTTCCCCGGTCACAGTACCCGGTAACAAATTATAACTAAATTTATATAAAAGATAATGGTGGCATAAACATAAGTTTCCCGTTTCTTAAAGAGACGGCGGTTTTCTACAGATTTAGAAATAATCATTAATATTCAGCTGACAAAGTACATATTGTGGGAAGGGGATAGTAAGCATCATTTTAATGATACGAGTACGTGTACAACTTTTGGTATCGAATTGTTTCTATAAAACAATGGATATAAATAATAAAACTACATTTACTCTGTCGTGCCCTTAACGGCTTCTCTGTTCTGTCTTCAGCAAAGTCATTGAGTACATATTTGACGGACTTTCACAGCTGTTATGCTATGTTTTACATTTTGTACTGTGATTACTGTCTTCTATGTTGTGGGGAAGTCCGGCGGGGATACCTTTATTTAAAATGTTTGTTTAGCTAGGGTGACAAGGGTGATAAGTTTGAGGTTAGGGCGTCCGTAAACCGGTTTAAACCCCCAGTGGTGATTTTGCTACTGACCGTGCCAAGGCGGTTTTCTCTTTGTCACCCTTACTTTTGTGTGTGTGTGACATACTGTCTATCGATGTGTTGGTGGTGATTGCGTCTTGTATGTGACTTTCTCCTGTATGTGTGTATGTGTATTAATTGCTATATAAATTGCTTTCTGTCGGTGGTTTGGTGATGGTGGCGTTTTGTGTGTGGCTTTTCCTGCTTAACTTTACTACTTTTTCATTTAAGAGTAAACTGCGTCTTGCGTCTAGCCATGCTGATTCCTTGCCATTGGTTATGAATGGTCCAGTCAAAATGAAAACTAGTTTATTAAATTCTATAAATTCAACACTAAAGTTGAACTTTGATATCTCGAACTCGGATAACTCGAACTTCGGGATAACTCAAACTAAAAGTTCGGCCCTTCCAAAACTTACAATACAGAATTGCACATCAATGTATCACTACGGATATTTAGAAACACATGTGACAGCTTAATACAGAAGTAAAACCTATGTTAAAAGCTCCTAAATGAGTTTTCAGCATTACTTTACACGTGCATTAAGCTCTCATCTCGAGAAATTGCCCAGATTAGAAATCAAATCCGACAACTCGAAATTCTGTTATCTCGAACTTATTTTTATAGTCCCTTGGAGTTCGAGATATCGAAGTTCAACTGTAATTTATTTGTAACGGTGAAAATGCCAAGCTTCTGTATGTAAAACTTCAAGTATAAAGCCAAAACCTGACAAATACGTTTGTCAGTCGATTTTGTATCTCGTGTTTTAGGCCATTGGCTGATCACCAGGGAGACCTCGGTCGGATTCCCAATAGCGATTGCCATCTTTATGACTATGCTTTTTACTACCAAGTGGTGTAAGGTTCCCAATCGTCAGGGATCTGAACTTTCTTTCACCGAATAGCCGGATAAACATTAAAAATAAACATAATATAGTTGTAGCATTATATTTGTAACGTCAGCAGTAATCGTCTTTAGAGTTTTGTAGCTAAGGAAACTGACTTGTTCAATCTTGCAAAACATTATCCTCTATCTACCTACGCTAGGAAATTAAAACTTCGTTAGTCAGAATTTTTGTTGATGGATACATTTTAGATGACAATGCTACTTTACTTATGGTTAATATTAATGAAGCTTAATATCAAATTACGAGAGAAAATGAAATCAGGAAAAAAAAGAAAGTTAATTAAAGTACAAGTATGAGTTATACAGGAAACACCACATACAGAACAAACAGCCGCCCGAACAGAAACACAAGAAACACAGCAAATGTGCATAACTACCAAAATCTTAAAGAGACGCACAAAGACAAAATAAAAAACAATAGGGGGAAGATGGAAGTATCGCTTAACCTCACACCTATTCCTTCCCCACCCTAAACGACAAACAGTGTAAATAAACGTATCCCCTCTCCGACTGATCTATAACAACCGCGATGGCAAATACTGTGGTAAAGAGCATGTACATGTAAAACGAAAAGATATTTATGTGAAACGAACTGTATCCACCTATCGCTAGTGTACTCAATGAATGAGCTGCAAAGAGAGTAACTGTAGAAAAGTAATAAAGGGTACAACAAAAATGAGATACAAATATCCAACGTCCTCATTCCGTTTCCTGTCTTGAAAAAAGGGAAAGGCAACTTCAGTTATTAACGCGGTTCTTAGTTTGATGTACACATTGGGTTTTGGTAATTCCTTTTAAGGAAAAGAAGTTGAAAAGAAGTTCATAATATTCTTGATAATAGTCTTACATTTTGAAAACATGCACCTGAAAAATTAAATTAACTTCTACAGAATGTTTACATTGGAAAAGCTACTGTGATCTACACTCAGCCAGTTATCTCTTGAACATACTATGCCAAAGACAAGGAAGTAATTTTAAAACAACATGACGCAGTGCCTGAAGCCTACATACAGCAATTAAGGAACTGTTAAAAGACATATAACCGAAGACATTTTGCTTTTGATAGACAAACCAGCAATCTTTTGACCGATGGTTTTCATCCCAGAAAATGGACCATCGCCATGATAATCGTAGGAAAATGAAGCTAATTGTTGATTGGTTAAAATATAACTGGAAAACATGTCATCAAGATATCGAGATGTTTCATTAAAGAGGAGGTCCCTACAATGATCGCATATTTTCAATAATATCATAAAACTTGGTATTTGTTATGCTCTATCATTATTATGAAGGTTCCCAATTTGAACTTATATCGAAAAATGCCCATGTGATACAAATAAACCGATTTCATCAATAACTGATAATTTTTGGTCTACAACACAATATTATCGACCTTTTCCGTAAATACTTCCGCGTTTTGCCGATGATCACCCGATCTCTCCATTGTTTACGTAATAGCTTTCTCGGAAGTGTTCGGAGAATCGCGAATAGGGTGAACAGTTACGAAACTAAAACTTAACCCGAATAAAACTGAAACATCGGGAGTAAAACCGGGATCAGCGATATCAAACACATGGATGTTTTGTCATTATAAACGGTAATTGGATGGGGCTTTTTGTGATATACTACTTTTCAGCATATAAACAAATGAGTTTTGTATATTTTAAGTGTTTATGAAACGCGTCAAATGTAGGGACATCCCCTTTAAAGGCAACGGTGACATCTGCCTGTTATTAGGTTTCAGACTTCATACGAAGACCCTCTCTTAGCAGCGTACAAACAGGTCTGCGACAAGTTATGCACATTTTGTACTCACGGGGATACCAATAACTGACGATATATGGCATCCCCCGTAACGTACAAATATTCTGAAGGTGGGTGATCTTTTGAAAGCAAAAGTAGCAATGCCAAAAGAGAAAATTGCAGACACGTTTTTATTGAGTATGTTCATGTTCATGAAAAGTGCAACAGTACTCACGCCCCCTAGCATCAAACTTTTAAATTATTATATTTTCATACAATCCAAATTTCGAAGTAATGTATGTATGACTTCGAATATAAACGTTAAGGCAAAACCTGACAAATGCATTATTCAATCTATTCTCTACCTCATGTTTTAGTCCACAAGCTGATCACCCGGCAGATTTGGATCGGATTCCCACTAGCAATGGCCATCTTTATGACTAAGCTTTTTGACGACCGAGTGTTGTAAGGTGAAAACTCATCCGGGATCTCAACTATCCTTCACCGACTAGCCGGATAAACATTAACATTAAACATAATATAGCCGAAGCTATATATTTGTAAAGTCAGCAGCAATCGTCGTTAGAACGATTCCTTCCCAGAAGGAGCTATAGTTGACTTTGCTTAATCTTGAAAAACATTATCCTCTATCTAACACTAAATATTCTACGCTAGGAAATTAAAACTACACTAGTTAGATGTTTTGTTCGTGGATAAATTTTAGATGACAATGCTACTTTACTTATGGTTTAAATTAACAGAACTTAGTACCAAATCACGAGAGGAAATGAAATCAGAAAAACGAAAGTTGATTTAACTTAAAGTACTACAACATACTGCATGTCTGGTTGTCAAGTTATTTACAGTTGCAATCACTCTGCTCTCTTTGCATCACTTTTCTACAGTTACTATGTTTGCAGCTCAATCATTGAGTACACTAGCGATAGGCGGATCCAGTTAGTCTTACTTAATATGTTTTCGTTTTACATGTAATTGACCAGTTGATCGCTGTTGTTGAAGCTTAGCCGGAGAGGGGATTCGTTTATTTACACTGTTTGTCGTTTAGGGCGGATATGGAATAAGTGTGAGGTTGGGCACCCGATAACCGGTTTAAACCCCCAGTGATAGTGTCACTGACCGTTCCGAGGAGGTACTTCCATCTCCCCCTTTTGTTTGTTTGTTGTGGGCGTCTATTTGTGTCTTTACATGCATGCAAATTTACTGTTATCTTGTGTTGCTGTTCGGGCGGCTGTGTGGTTTGTATGTGGTGTTTCCTGCATGACTCATATTTGTACTTTGTAGCTTAAAATGGAGCATAAGAAAGACAATAACAAATTGAAGAAAGGAAAAAGCAATTTCATTTATTAACGCGGCTCCTAAAATACAGGATGTCGGTTTGACCAAGAACGAAGTTCACAGTTTAATGTAAGTACACACATTGGGTTTGGTCATTCCTTTTAAGAAAAAGAAGTTGATAATATTCTTACAATTTGAAAACGATGAACAAGGTGCATCGGATTTAACTTATACGGGATGTTTAAATTGGTAAATCTACAGGTATCTACACTCAGCTAGTTATCTCCAGAACACACTATGATAAATATAAGGAAGTAATCTTAAAACAACATGGCACAGTGCCATGATATTTAGCGTTTGATAGAAACACAAGCAATCTTTTGACCGATGGTGTTAATTCCGGAAAATGGATCAACGTCATAATATGACAGATAATCGGGGCAAATAAAATTAAATATTGATTGGTTTCATATGACTGGAAAACATGGCATTAAAATTGATGTGACATCAGCCTGTTTATCAGATTCCAGACT
Organism: Azorinus chamasolen; assembly: GCA_963576725.1. Taxonomy (NCBI): domain Eukaryota; kingdom Metazoa; phylum Mollusca; class Bivalvia; order Cardiida; family Solecurtidae; genus Azorinus; species Azorinus chamasolen. The sequence goes on along the minus strand of OY755242.1, from coordinate 49,556,231 downwards.
CCACACGAAGACCCTCTCTTAGCAATACAAAAACAGGTCTGCGACAAGTGGTGTGCCATTTGTACCACGGAGATACCAATAACTTCACAATATATGGCACCCCCATAACGTAAAAAACTATTGTCCAGACGAAAGGCGAGTGTTTTCACAAACTTCTGAGCAAGACTCGGTTTTACTGTGTACATTGTATGTTCATGAGCAGTTATGAATATTGCAACACTATTAGCACCGGCTTAAACGGTATACACTTTTCAAAAATAACAACTTTGGAACTGACCAGAAAATATAACAACACTGAGAATGATTTACGAATAGATGAAACAAACAACGTAGATTGGTTACAAAAGTCTGCAATGTTCTCTTTACTCATTGCTAATTTAGAAAGATCTCCTACGTTTAGAAATGATCTCTTTATTCAACTAAACATCTCAGAACAAACCAATGTATTTGGTCATCGATGTATATCTAGACATGCAATACACATGTATTGCGCTGTATAGCAGGTGCTTTGCTTTCGAAGCATGATATTTGGAGTAACTGAGGAATAAACAGGAGTAAAACCCATTTCAGTTACGTTTATAGCTATCGGAAAATTAAGTCACCCCTTAACATAAAATTATATTCTAGAGAATAACAATGACAACATTATATTGACATCAAATACACTCAAAGAAAGTTCACTTAATCCATGTGTGGAACTTTATTCCAGACTTTTGAGACCAATATGTTTGACGAATCACATAAAATGTTAGGAGTTGGGTAAAAGTCGCCAAATGAACAGGTCTGCCAAAGTATTGAATAAAATTCGTACTGAAAACATGTTAATTGTTTCAGAGAAGAAGGGCCAACATTGTAAATATCCTTATTTATGCAGGACAAACATAATACAAATGAGATCCTCTCCTTGCTGACAAGTTTTGTGAAGAATCATAATGGATTGGTCCCATTTGTACGGTTATCTACGAAACTTTCCTGCACTATTTTGTTCTGAATTCCGACCACAGATTTTAAACAGGAAATTACTAGGCGTTCCCTTGAATTTAATGCACTCGTTTGACGAGTTTGATAGAGTGTCATAATACGTAAGAGGTGTATTTAGTTGCATGTTAAGAATTAACCAAAGGCAAATATACTTTTGTATATTGGTATATATTTATATCTTCAAGTCTTTCAACTTGCTTAAGTATAAGCATATATTTAAAATTTAGTGTGTAGCGTCACTTCTAAATTTAACACATATACATTCATAATTCCCATTTGGGGTTTATACTGTACATTTAACATTGTAAGACATTTATGTTATTAACTCTTTCAACGCTGAATTGTTAGATGAACTTTTCTCAAACTCAAATATGCAACTTTACCGTGACTATTCCTAGGCCTTTGTAAGGAAAAGTATAACATGACAAACTATGTAGACCCAGGTTAGGGTCGTCCTACATATAGAGGTTCCCTTTAGGAGCGCTCTAATCTGAGTCTACACAATTGGCAAACTACATTAGAGATTTTATCCCACACTATAAGGGTTAAAATCTCTTTCAAAAGAGCATGCTAATTCATACAGACGTGTTCCCAGAAACTGTCAGATTCGCTTTCAGCGAAGACAAATGATGTAAGATTTTATTTATATCAAAGGAACAATATATGAATTTGAGAAGTTATTCAGATTGCTTATACAACCTTCTCTCCATAACTGATCAATTGAACATGTCTCAATGGATGCACAGTATAGTCATGTATGTTGAATCGGCGTGTCATATGATTTGTTCTTGCAACCGACATGTCATCGCTTTACTTATATATACTTATATTCTTTTTTTCTTTCCAAGGATTTTAAACATCAACATAATCTGTTACATAAGATATCTCTGTTATGTTGCAAGAATTCATATAACAAATTAATAAATTGTTTTGCGACACCTAATAGCTTAGATTTGAGGGCAATACAACACTGAAAAGGTCGAATAGCGCCACAGGATTGCAAACCACACCTGCTAACATCAGACTGAGTGGAATACCATTAAAGATGTAACCTCGGGTACTTGGGATCAACCCTGTCCAGTAGCTGAAATCCACAGCAGTCTAGAAAGGATATGGAAGAGCAATATCAGCTTCAAGTACAGTCTGTACAAATTTCTTGTGTTGTCCATCCTCCTATATGGTTGGCATGGGCGCTACTAACAGACAAGAAAATGAGAACCCAGGCATTCGAGACGAAGTACAGAAGGAAGCTGTTCCGCATCTATTGAGAAAACCGAAGACTTCGTAAGAGACTGAGTCAAGAACCTTGTTGGTCAAAACGAACTCCTGCTTACAACGGTTAATAAGAGGAAGCTATAGTGACTTGGCCACATCACTAGCCACAACAATCTAAGCAAAAGGATCCTCAAAAGAACGCAGGCGAGGAAGGCAACACAATGTGCTGGTCTGACAACATCAAGGAATGATGACATCTTTGTCGGCGACAGACTCCTCAAACGATGAGGCTTTTGTCATTGGACAATTTGAGTTGAGTTGATGTATATGCGGTTTTTGTGCATATATCTATGTCTTTCGGTATGTGCGGTATGTATCTACGTTCTTTCGGTATGTGCTGTATGTATCTACAATCTGTACGTATGTATCTACGGTATTTTCGTATGTACTGTATGTGTGTATGTATATGCGGTCTTTGTGTATGTAACTGTTTTACGGTCTTTTTGTATAGGCTGTATGTCTCTGCTGTCTTTCTGTATGTATCTACGGTCTATCTGTATGTGTTGCTGTATGTGTTAGATGTATCTACAGTATTTTGTATACATCGTACTGTGTGTATATGCAGTATTTCTGTATGTAGCGGCGGTCTTTCTCTGCATATCTGCGGTTTTCTGTATGTATCTGCTGTCTTTCTGTATCCAAGGTTTTCCGTATGTATTATTATGTCTCCCCCCATATTTATATGGGGGAGACATATTGTTTTCATACTGTCTGTCTGTCTGTCTGTCCGTCTGTCCGTCACACTTTTTGTCCGGACGATAACTTCAATATGCCTGATGCCAGTTGATTGAAACTTCATATATGGAAAGAGCATAATGAGAGGAAGTGTCATGCACAAGGTCCATAACTATGGCTTCACTAATATAGGAGTTATTGCCCCTTGTAAAAAAATCACACTTTTTTGTCCGGACAATAACTTCTATATGGCTCATGCCATTGGATTGAAACTTCATATATGGAAAGATCATGACAAGAGGAAGTGTCATGCACAAGGTTCATAACTCTGGCTCACTAATATTGGAGTTATTGACCTTTGTAAAAAATCACATTTTTTTGTCCAGACAATTACTTCAATATGCCTGATGCCAGTTGATTGAAACTTCATATATGGAAAGAGCATAAGCATAATTAGAGGAAGTGTCATGCACAAGGTCCATAACTATGGCTTCACTAATATAGGAGTTATTGCCCCTTGTAAAAAAATCACACTTTTTTGTCCGGATGATAACTTCTATATGGCTCATGCCATTGGATTGAAACTTCATATATGGAAAGATCATGACGAGAGGAAGTGTCATGCACACGGTCCATAATTCTGGCTTCACTAATATTGGAGTTATTGTCCTTTGTAAAAAAATCACAATTTTTTGTCAGAACGATAACTCCTATGTGGCACATGCCATTGGAGTGAAACTTCATACATGGAAAGATCATGATAAGCGAAAGTGTCATGCATAAGATCCTTAACTCGAGCTTCAATAAATTTAGAGTTATTGCCCTTTGTACATTTGTTTAATGCTTTCTTGTCCGGACGATAACTCCTGCATGGCTCTTGCCATCGTATCGAAACTTCATACATGGAAAGAGCATGATGAGAGAAAGTGTCACGAACAAGGGCCATAACTCTGGCTTCAATACTTTTGGAATTATTGCCCTTCGTTACAATTTTTGGCCGATCAATACTTCCTGTTCGACTGATGCTATTGGAATGACATTTTATTTTTGGAAAGAGCATGATGAAAGTAAGTGTCATGCACAAGGGCCATAACTCTGGTATCAGTATTTTTGAAGTTATTAGCTGTTATCATTTTTTTCTTGAAAAATGTTGTGTGGAAAGCAGATACTGAGGGGAAGTATCATTCATCAAGTCCATAACATTTTTAGTGATTTTCCTTTACATATTGTTTTTATTAGAGGGGAGACATCCGTTTTTGTGACAAAAACCTCTAGTTTCTGTATGTACATACGGCCCTTGATGATTTGTCATTTATTTTCTGATATTAAAAGAACGACTGGTTTCTGTTGGCGTAGTGGATCAAAATTATAGTCTTAGTGGTGATATGCCTGCGCGAAGTGCCTTAAACATAATTTGCTCATTATTTTTGTGGCAATTCATACATTTATTAATGACTGTTAATGGAAAATTCCCTTCAGCTTGCAATATTAAATACTCTTAGAAGCAAAACATATTTTATCAAGAACTCGAAGCCTTTTCAATAATGACTAAGCGACATTTCGGCAAGATTAAATATGTTTCTGTTTTTTATATTAATATTGTTTGTGATACACATTACTATTAACACAGGGTAACGGTGTGTGTCTGGAAACATATGCTACCTACATCATTTATAAGTTTTTTTGAACTGTATTTATCTTATATGTACCCTGCTAGGGACGAGGCGGGATTGCATTGTAAACAAATTTGGTCCACATGACCTGCCTGGTAAATGTGCTTTTCAGCTGGACCAAGCTGTATGACACGTGCATTTGGATCCAGATGAGACAGGTAAATAGAGGTATTTAAGGAGATCGAAGCTGCTTGACACTCGGTCATGAATTTATCAAAGGCTTGCATTGAGCGAAAGTAGCTAAACATTACTATAACAAGAGAGTCGTCACGGGTGACAAATGCCCCCAAAGTGTTTGACACCGAAATGCATTTTGGCGGAAAAACAATACAATGTAATGCAGGTGTAACATGAAATGTTGATGCTGTTAAAAATGACACAGGAGTCAGTTCTTAACATTAGAAACAGAACCTTTGACGATTATGATAGCTAAGAAAAGAGCCAAGGGTCAAAACTTATTTAAAAAGGACCCTAAGTCATTCTCAACGTTAAAAAGGACCCTGGGTTGATTGTCAACGTTAAAAACAGATCCTGGGTAAATTTTTAACGTTTTAAAAAAAAGACACGGGGTCAAATTTCAATATAAAAAAACCATACTGTGTTGATTGTTACTGTTAAGTTGATTCTTAACGCTTAAGAAAGACCCTATGTCGATCCTTAACGATAAAAACATACCCTCAGTCAATTCTAAATGCGTGGTCAAAGTTTCATGTAACACTGGCTCTTAGACAGCTGCAACAGAGGTAACCTAATATGGATCTATATTCTTTGCATAAGCATGTATAGCATCTGATTTAGGTAGTGTTGTAAGCAAGCAATGAAGACCCAGTAGCTCCTACAGGAGCTGTCTGATATGGGTCTATATTGTTATAATGCTGTAATTCATCTGAAAGTTCTGACACTGCAAGTATTTGAACAGCATGGCCTACCCATGTATGAATAGTATTTAGAGCTCTTTATAATGTCTGATTCATGCTAATGTAGTAGCAAACAGTGTAAACCCTGTAGTTTGATTTGGGTCTACACTGTTTGCCTAAGCATACCTGTCCAATACTTACAAATTACAAATTTGGAATCTGTAACTGATAAGGTATAGGAGATATGCTCCGGACAAGCCTTTAGTAAAATCAAGGTCAAAGGTCAAGGGTACATTGACCTGAAAATGGTACGCGACACTCCGCCATCCCAAGATGAACTCACACACCAAATTTGGAATCCGTAGCTGGTAAGGTATAGGAGATATGTTCTGGACAAGCGTTTTGTATCTGGTAAGGTATAGGAGATATGCTCCTGACTGTAAAATTGAGGTCAAAGGTCAAGGTCAAGGTCAGTGATCTGAAAATGGTACACGACTCTCCGCCATCCCAAGATGAACTCACAAACCAAATTTGGAATCCGTAGCTGGTAAGGTATAGGAGAATTGCTCCGGACAAGCTTTGTGTAAAATCGAGGTCAAAGGTCAAGGTAACAGTGACCTGAAAATGGTACGCGACGCACCGCCATCCCAAGATAAACTCACACATCAAATTTGGAATCCGTAACTGGTAATGTATAGGAGATATTCTCTGGACAACCTTTTTTGTAAAATCGTGGTCGAAGGTCAAGGTCAAGGTCACAGTGACCTGAAAATGGTACGCGACATTACTCCATCCCAAGATGAACTAACACACCAAATTTGGAATCTGTAGCTGGTCAAGTATAGGAGATATACTCCGGACAAGCTTTTTGCAGCTGGTAAGGTATAAGCTTTTTGTAAAATCGAGGTCAAAGATCAAGGTCACAGTGACCTGAAAATGATACGCAACACTCCGTCATCCCAAGATGAACTCACATACCAAATTTTTGATCCGTAGCTGGTAAGGTATAGGAGATATGCTCCGGACAAACTTTTTATAAAATCAAGGTCAAAGGTCAAGGTCAAGGTCACAGTGACCTGAAAATGGTACGCAACACTCCTCCATCCCAAGATGAACTCACACACCAAATTTGGAATCCGTAGCTGGTAAAGTATAGGAGATATACTGCGGACAAGCTTTTTGCAGCTGGTAAGGTATAAGCTTTTTGTAAAATCGAGGTCAAAGGTCAAGGTCACAGTGACCTGAAAATGATACGCGACACTCCTTCATCCCAAGATGAACTCACATACCAAATTTTGGATCCCTAGCTGGTAAGGTATGGGAGATATGCTCCGGACAGACTTTTTGTAAAATCTGTCAAAAGTCAAGGTCAAAGTGATCTGAAAATGGTACGAGACACTCCTCCATCCCAATATGAACTCACACACCAAATTTGGAATCCTTAGCTGGTAAGGTATAGTTGATATACTCTGGACAAGTTTTTTGTAGCTGGTAAGGTATAAGCTTTTTTTTTAAAATCGAGGTCAAAGGTCAAGGTCAAGGTCACAGTGACCTGGAAATGGTACGCGACACTCCGCCATCCCAAGATGAACTCACACACCAAATTTGGAATATGTAGCTGGTTAAGGTAAAGCAGATATGCTCCGGACAAGCTTTTTGTAAAATCGGTCAAAGGTCATGGTCAAGGTCACAGCGATCTGAAAATGGTACGCGACACTCCTCCATCCCAAGATGAACTCACACACCAAATTTGGAATCCTTAGCTGGTAAGGTATAGGAGATATACTCCGGACAAGCTTTTTGTAGCTGGTAAGGTATAAGCTTTTTTTAAAATCGAGGTCAAAGGTCAAGGTCAAGGTCACAGTGACCTGAAAATGGTACGCGACACTCCGCCATCCGAAGATAAACTCACACACCAAATTTGGAATCTGTAGCTGGTAAGGTAAAGGAGATATGCTCCGGACAAGCTTTTTGTAAAATCAAGGTCAAAGGTCAAGGTCAAGGTCACAGTGACATGAAAATGGTACGCAACACTCCGCCATCCCAAGATGAACTCACACACCAAATTTGGTATCCGTAGCTGATGTGACAAAGGAAATATACTCCGGACAAAAGGTACACACACCCACACACCCACCCCCCCCCCCCACACACACACACCCACCCACCCACACACACACACGCACGGTGCGATCACTATATGCCGCCAAAGCCTAGCTTTGGGGGCATAAAAATGAATTATAGCAAAACTGAAAGGATACGTATTGGCTGCGAACAATGTCTATTTCAATTTGGATCTGTTCAATTTTGACTACTACCGAGTTGTTAGTACCGAATCTTTAAAGCAACTATTTACCGGGTGTAAACCAGTTTGGTTCGTGATGAGACTGCGAGTTACACGCAGTCAAGTCGCAGATAGCGGGATGATGCGACGACGAGTTACATGTGACCAAGTTGCGGATAGTGGAATGATATGACGACGAGTTACACGCAGTCAAGTCGCGGATGGCGGGATGATGCGACGACGAGTTACACGTTACCAAGTCGCGAATAGCGGGATGATGCGATGACGATTTACACGCAACCAAGTCGCGGATAGCGGGGTGATGCGATGACGAGTTACTCGTGACCATGTCGCGGATAGCGAAATAGCAGCATTTAGTGGACTATTGTTCAAATCTCATCCACACTCTTCAAGAAATATTTTGTAATATAGTCTGTAGTGTTTTGTTTAAGATACATCTCTTATGTACCCCGTTCAATGAGCATGTGTCAAAGTTGAATTAATGTATCGTGAAAATTCATGTAATTTAATCAATTGGTGCCTTTTACAGTTAGAATGTTTACTTACTTTAAACAAATCATTTAACTATCGTATTCAGAATGTCGTATTTTACCGAGTTTTCAACATCTCCATTTTGATTAGGTAACATCCCTTATTCTTTAACAGGCCTGATAGATATGCAATGGGTAGCTGACTTCCATACCACAAACAAAATCTGTATTACATGTACCAGTATCAAAGTCATTATCATCATAATCGTCTTTAATTTAATGTATATTACTGATCATTATATATTCAGTTCTACTAATCATTAACTCTTTCTGCGCCAAATTTATAATTGCCTTCTGCAAACCAATTTTGTTAAATCAATCGATAAAATAAGGAAATGAAATAAATAAATGCAAATTTCAAAGGACTAAAGCATATATATATAGAAATAGAGTTTGAGACAAAAAAGTGAAGTCCCTAATCAGACGCCGCCTTGAAAAGACGGTGTCTGATCTGGACTGCACTATTTGTCGTAGTGCATTTTTTCGACAATGGCGATGAAGGGTTAACATAATTACGATTACCATCGATAGTATCTTGATGATAATTATGAGTCTTAGCCAGCATGGTGAACATGTAGCAGTTATTGTTTGTTTCTAGGTCGTCGTCAATGTTGTTTTGATCATAGAAAGAATCCCATGACTCACTTCATAGCTGTCTACATCCTTTCAAAGCATATGTTATTCTATATCATTTTGTTAAAATCATTTTTAACAGTATTAACTTGCTCAGGACTTTAATCCATACAAGCCGTATAAGTATTCTAATTAAGGTTGATGCATACTATTACGAGATTCCTATTATCAGGGTCCTCTCAAGTAAGTGTTTACAAGTTGTGAATATTTATATCACAAATATTTACCTAATAGTGTGACAAATTGCTTGTAAATGATTTCAGCTGTATTACTTTGTAAACGTCGTTTTCAACCAAAGACACCAGAAAAAATGAAGCGGCCGAATAAATTGAGGTCTCACTCGATCTGGTCCATCTAGATCGAACAAGTTATTTGTGAGCCATACGACAAAGCGCGCATTGTTGTATACGTAATTTAATAGCACCAGATGAATATAGTCTTGGAAAGAATGTTGCTGAAGCACTGATCTAATTGTATAAGCTTTATTCTCTAAATGAACACGTCTGAGAAGCGCGTAATAATAGCATTCGAAATGACATTTTGTCGCTAAAATTAATACGAGGGGCATAATAATACCAGCCTACAGACAAGTGTGTGTGACCCAAACAAACAAATATACGTTTGTATCTCTAACATTACGGACCATTAACCCATTCACTTTCGTGAGTATACAGCAGGTTGGTACAGATGAAGTGTTTTATAAAGACATTGAAGAAATATCCACTCTAAGTTCTGATGCTGGCGGCAATGTTTCAAGTCAAGTAGAGACAGCTAAGAAGTTAATGAGTGCTGTTAATTGAAAATATATGTATATTGTAAATGTTAAGAAGTTCAGAGATACGTTTGTAGTCAAAATAAGGGGTTAGTAAATTGATAAAACAAAATAGAACAGTCAGGAGATGCCACGGGAAATTCACAGCAACACCAAGCACACAAAGGAAAGGTATTACTCAACCCATTACCTCATAAGCTATTTTAGACGAATATATTCTGAAAATGAGTGATCCCTCGAAAGCAGAAGTAGAAATGCAAAAAGAGAAAATTGCAGACTCGGTTTTATTGAGTCTGTTCATGAGTAGTAATTAAAAGTGCAACACTACTCACGCCCCCTAGCACCGGCTTAAGCAGTATTCAATTTTCAAAACTAATAACATCAAAACTAATGATCCCGAAAGACCAGAAAATATAACAACACTGAGAATGAAGTACGGGGCGACTTTTTACGGCCGCCACACAAGCACTTAACACCTGCTGTTGTGAAGTACATATATTCTGAAAATGGGTGATCTCTCGAAAGCAGAAGTAGAAATGCAAAAAGAGAAAATTGCAGACTCGGTTCTATTGAGTCTGTTCATGAGTAGTAATTAAAAGTGCAACGCTACTCACGCCCCCTAGCACCGGCTTAAGCAGTATTCAATTTTCAAAACTAATAACATCAAAACTAATGATCCCGAAAGACCAGAAAATATAAAAACACTGAAAATGAAGTACGGGGCGACTTTTTACGGCCGCCACACAAGCACTTAACACCTGCTGTTGTGAAGTACATATATTCTGAAAATGGGTGATCCCTCGAAAGCAGAAGTAGAAATGCAAAAAGAGAAAATTGCAGACTCGGTTTTATTGAGTCTGTTCATGAGTAGTATTAAAAGTGCAACGCTACTCATGCCCCCTGGCACCGGCTTAAGCAGTATTCAATCTTAAAAACTAATAACATCAAAACTAATGATCCCGAAGGACCAGAAAATATAACAACACTGAGAATGAAGTACGGGGCGACTTTTTACGGCCGCCACACAAGCACTTAACACCTGCTGTTGTGAAGTACATATATTCTGAAAATGGGCTCTTTGAATAAATCTTAAAGGAGCATTTACTAGAGAAATGATAACTTTTAGAATTGTGTAGGTTTTAAACCATTGTGATAAAAAGAGCATTTGCTCCTTTTGAGCAAATGCTTTATTTCTCACAATGGTTTCAAAAGGTGACTTTTACAGAGGCGTCAAAAGGCGTCAATACGAGGGAAAGTGTGTAATTGTGTCAAAGTGTTCAACAGGTAATATCAATACAGACAATGAGGGTAAGATGTGGTTTTGTAGCTACCTAAATAGTCCGGTGTTCATTGTATTCTCGTGCACATTATTTGTACTTAGTTCAAAAGCACCATCGGTGTACTTTTCTTTTAAAATGTTAAATATAGAGTGTGATTGCACGAATACATGTAATAGGAAAATTAGAGAAAATTCAGCGGAGTATATTAATCGCAGATTTGGTTGAGCGGTGGAGTTGTGAAGTGACGAAATTTGCGGATATAGCGATTTGCTGCATTATATTATCGCCCTGAAAGAGGTTATCAAATCCACGTCTGCTGTATTTTCTAAACATAATTTCGATCGTTTTACTTTTTGGAAAATTATCGGCCTGTGGTATACAGCTTTAATGTTGATGAGACTCCACTTCTGAATTCAAGTTAAGAGCTCGTGCAAATCATATTGCGCTATTATGGATATTATTCTTCATCAACAGATATTGGAGCACCATTGCGTTGTAAATGGACACAAAGTTTAAGGTAAGCTAAAGTGAAAAGACAATTAATTCAACTGTCTCACACAAAAAACAGCCCGCTTATACTGTTTTTTATCCAACCTCTTTGATTACATCTACCAAAAGGAGCATTTACTAGAGAAAGGCAAACATTAGAATTGTGTAGATTTAAAATAATTGCAACAAGGCCATGTTGTATTGTCCCCCACCGGACTCCACTCTCCCCACCCCACCCACCCATGGTGTGGTTGATCATGGTATATACATGACCACCTGAATGGTATTAGTACCTACTTTCATACATTGAATCAGTAAATAAAATGTTATTGTCCTGACAAGAAAATATGAAAAAGGGGAGTAACTTCAAAAATATTGATGCTAGAGTTATTGCCCTTGTGCATGACACTACACCTCAGCATGCTTGTTCCATATGAGAAGTTTCAAATCAATTGAACCAGTACATAAAGAGTTATTAACTGGACAATAAAATATGAAAAGGGGAATAACTCCAAAAATATTGATGCTAAAGTTATGGCTCTTGTGCATGACACTACTCCTCATCCTGCTTCTTCAATGTGTGAAGTTATAATGAATTTGGCCTAACTTTGTCGGAGATATGGCCTGGACACGAAGTGTGACAGACGGACTGACAAGAAAATATGAAAAAGGGGAAGAACTCCAAAATATTGATGCTAGAGTTATGGCCCTTGTGCATGACACTACCCCTTATCATGATTGTTCCATATGTGAAGTTTCAAATCAATTGAACCAGTAGATAAAGAGTTATTGTCCGGACAAAAATATGTAAAAGGGGAATAACCCCAAAATATTGATGCTAGAGTTATGGCCCTTGTGCATGACACTAGCCCTCATCATGCTTCTTCAATGTGTGAAGTTATAATGAATTTGGCATAACTTTGTAGGAGATATGGCCCGGACAGGAAGCGTAACAGACGGACGGACAGACGGAATCGAGCAAACCTATAGTCCCTCAACCGGTAACCGGTGGGGGACTAATAAATAGAGCATTACAATTACTTTTACAGAAGCGTGAAAAGGCATTTATACGCGTTAAACAATGGGTGCTAAGACACCGATCTATCTATAGCTAAATATACTAAACACTAAACCGATACTGAGATAACGCAAGAGTCGGTTAAAGACTCGATATTATTTAGTCATTTATTCCACCATTCGCATTACGAATAAAACGAATTGGCTTATATTTTCTCATGAATCGTGATGTCAAAAACAGGCAATAAGTCAAGCCAGAATGAAGTCACCTAGGAAGCATTCATAACTTCTATCATTCTCTCCACGGATAACTGTCCAATAAAACAATAAACAGAAGAACTTAAATCTATCTGAAACAAATCATTCAGACATTCTTTGTACAAGTTATTGCTAAGGTTTCAAATAGCCTGTATATTACTCGTATAGTGTTTGCCCAAGAATTTTCTATTGACATCGTAACATTCGTGTTTATAATTATTGTCAGGCATATCCTATTATAAATATAATACTGAGCGTGTACGCTTTAGTTTTACAAAATAATACCATACTCTTGAATGACACGGTAGTATACTGAAATGTATCAGGTTAAAAAATTGGGTTCATCTTGCTTAAATCAGTTTTGCTTGTCCCTTTACGGATTAATCGCATACAACAGAACACATTACATAATATATTTCTACAGTAAATGAAAACGAAGAAAAGTCAAGCAGGAAAAGCCACACAATTCGATAGAAAGCAGGTCACACACACAACCACACATGCACACGCACGAGATGAACACCTAAAACATTAACAAACACAAGTGTACAAGAGATAAACATTTGAGACATGTATAATATATATATCAAATATTATGCAGAAAGCTCATATGAAGACTAAGTAACCAGCTGTTTGCACAGACTACTATGTTGCTAATTGCTGTGGTCGCATGTTTGCCAACAAAGTTTTATATGCTCCTGGTTATCAATGTAAAATGAAAGAATGACACGGCAATAACACTATACTTTGATACATGGAAAGTGCTTTAAAATGAATGCCACTGAATATGTTTTGAAAACGAATAGTCTCTTCTGTCCAAAGCCAATACGGCTGATAAACTACCATTTTGAAATCAATGAATAACCAAACCGTTCATAATCGTCGAATCCGAACACTACCAAAAAATAAATTAAATGTGCATGCATATCAAAAGACTCAAAGAGACACACAAAGACATAACAAACAAAAGTGAGAAGATGGTAGTACCGCCTTTGAAATTTCAGTTACGATTGTCAGTGGGGTTTGACCGGTTTCGGGGCGCCCAATCTCACACTTATTCCATCCCCTAAAAGACAAACAGTGTAAATAAACGTAGCCCCTCTACGACTAATCTACAACAACCGCGATGGCAAATACAGTGGTAAATTGCATGTAAACGAACACATATTTAATGGAAACAAACTGGATCCACCAATCGCTCGTGTACTCAAGTAAATGTAGAAAAGTAATAAAGGGTACGACAAAATTAGAATTTTCGACGCCCTCCTTCCATTTACGGATTTAAGAGGGCGTCTTCATACAGTACTAAGCCTTTCCTGACGGCGTACATGAAAGGAGGGCAGCCAAGTGTAAAAGGGTTGACAATCAGACATATAGTATGCTGTAGTACTATAGAAGCACATCCTTCTTAAAGACATTCCCCTGGCCGGCTTGGGTCTTTACAGCTAACCTGTGAAAAAGCATGCGGCACATGGTAAGAGCTATAGCAGTTTGCCTGTCAAGAACCACTGGAGCGTTCCATGTGAGGCCCGTCTCTTACATTTGATGATTTGGAAATGATTATTTTGTCACTAATGCAGTATATGTTTTTATTTTTTATTATGCTCCCTGAAACTATAAGAAGGAGCATATAGGCCCCGCTTTGTCCGTTCGGCCTGTGAATGTCTTCTAAAGTGCTCAACCTACATTCATGACACTCCACATACAAATATATCTCATTGAGATCAAGTGCAGGGTGCAGGGGTTAAATTAGAACTTTCTGAGCAGTATTTACATATTCTGATAGACCTTGTTGGGAGAAAAGGCAGCTGTGTCCAAGGATAATATTTCTGTGGGACATCTCTTTTGGAAGTATTGCCCTATGTAATCTGTCTTTTTTTCACTGAAAGTACTTGACCCACACTAACGAAAAATCATATTTCAGCAATTCTTTACCGAGAGATGTTTTCAGCTCCAAGTGGGATATCGGGCATAAAAAATACACCTACGTAGGGCGAAACAGTATGGAAAACAGGGGTCTGGTCCACTCCATGGACACAATCGTTGGTCATAATAATTCCAAAGAAAGGAGACCTTCACACACATTCACACAGACACACTGTTCCCATTAAACGCGTTTATGCTAAAACGATTATTTCCATTGCAAACAGTTAGGAGCCAGATCAGACGCCGGGTAACCCGGCGTCTGATCAGGCTCCAAACGGTTTGCCACTCAGATAAAAAAAATCTTAAGATATTTCAACAAGGTGTATTTTTCTACATTTTACTTCAATGCATTTGCGTACAGATACGTTTAAACGGGAATTGATAACGTTTTTTCCACTGTACAAACAAACATGGCATGTATATATGAACGCCAGCTCTACAAGACAAAATTGAATTCTCAGCTTTATTTAGGGCGCCTTTGAACATATTATAGCTCTCCTCCACTGCAGGTTAAATGGATTCTACTGCAGGCCAAATGTCCAGAGTTTTATCTCTGATATACATATATGAAAGCGCTCATGTTTTTTAATGTATTTAATCCTTATAAAATATTCATCTGCTAAATTGCTTGTCTGCTTCAAATGTGAAAGTGCTTCATAGTTTGTAAAGATTTGTGAAAATGTTGTCTGTCAAATAGCTTGGATCCAGATAAGATGCCGGGTTACTTGACGTCTCATCTGGACCCAACCTGTTTGCATATGGCCCTTTGTTTGTTAGTGGTAGGCTTCTTAAGGGTTGAACTTCTATTGGGTTCTGACCAACAATGGTATTTTGAGTGTGTTCCCCTTGACTAATTGTATGTCAGGGCCTCTCTAGACAGAATGAGATATTTTGCCATATTTTGCACACTTGTATCATGCTTTTACTGTTACTTTCACGCCTATTGAGAACAATGGGGGGGAATCATTGAATGGACCTGGGTAATGTCTTTAATGAATTTGTTAACATATTTGATGAAAAAAGTGAGAATTGGGTATGACCAATAGTTTTACGACGGGACATGAACATCTCCGTCAAGATGAGGGAAATTTACAATATTAAAATCAAAATCGTCTCTTTTGTCATAAATTTTTGAGGAAATAGTTCCATTGTCAAATTCAAAGTCTAGATCAAGAAAAACTGCATACGTATCGGAAGGGTTAGCTCTATTCAATTTGAGTTTTATGACGTACATATAAACTAACTTTGATTATTAAACAACTACGTTTATGTGTAAAGAGTTATCAGCATTCGCAAACTTAAACGAGTCACGGTTAATACAAGCACTTGCAATTGGTGCATTCATTAGGATGATGCCGGATTCTGACTCAGTGAAAGCGGGTTATTCAATATTAATGGCGCCGTATTCTAAATCGTTCAAGAGTTTAAGCGGGGTTTAGCCAAATTAAGTGAAGAAAACGAATAAACTCGTCTCAATCGAAATAAATGGAATGTGATAATTCTGATTCTGCTCCCTGTGCCACTAAATGTATTCACCACGGTATTGTTGTTATTATTATATTACATTTATATAGCGCTCTTTTCACACAGGATATGTTCGTTCAAAAGGGCTTTGCATAGATACATTTTATGTACAAAACAGGGTATATTCAATGCATCACTCAGATCACAAAACAACTTGAATATAACATTATATGCACAGTGTCAGTACGTCACACAGCTATGATATTGTAGATGTTATGGTTCGCTGTAATTACCACAATAGCAAGATAAACGGAAACGAAATATCTACAAATAAACTTTTAACCGTGTGCAGTTAGAGATATTGCAATTACACCACATTCTGCTTTCAATGTCTGGCACTCTATTTAAGAGACCATTTATTTGCATAAGGCTATAGTTTAAAACCAAAACAGTAAAACACTCTGTAGCGAACATGCAATTACGTCTATAATAGAAGGCACTTGCATACTATAGAAGGAAATATACACACAATGTTTTGTGGTTAGTTTCATTCTGCATTTTGCTACAGCTTGTATACAACGAACGCCGAAATATACATTTCATAAGTAGTTGTAAAAATGACTACTTCCACAAGCATTTGGTGTGGATATACTAATTTGCATTTGTGAATTAACATAATTATACAATAGTCAATACATAATAGTCAAGCTAGACATTTCGAAACTATACACAAAGTGCACAGCAACACAAGAGGCATAAATGAAATGCGCACTCACACATGCGCACTCACACATGCACACACAAGCTTCTTAGAACTGTTTCTTCACTGTTCCACACTGACTGTCCCTCACATAAGCAGTGTCCTAATACCAAACCTCAACCAAATTCATTGAACACAAAAGACAAGATGTGGCGCAACAACTTACGCAAGCGTATAAAGAAATGATCATTAATTGAAAGTGCAACACTGACCCCGCCCCCTAGCACCGGCTTAAGCGGTATTCAATTTTCAGAACAACAATAAACTGAAATTCATGTCCAGGTAACAAGCAGGACTAAAACCACCATAGTATAATTGTTTTGTTTTTAGAGCAAATTATGTTTTTATTTGAGACATGTAAAAAGTACAAATATGAGTAATGCAGGAAACACCACATACAGAACAAACAGCCACCCGAACAGCAGCACAAGAAACCACAGCAAATGTACATAACTACCGAAAGAGACACACATAAAGAGACACACAACGACAAAACAAACAAACAATAGGGGAATATAGAAGTACCTTGGAACGGTCAGTGACAAAATTCACTGGGTGTTTAAGCCGGTCCAGGGGCGCCCAACCTCACACTTATTCCATCCGCACCCTAAAAGACAAACAGTAAAAATAAACGTATCCCCTCTCCGACTAATCTACAACAACCACGATGGCAAAGTGCATGTAAAACGAAAACATTTAAGTGAAACAAACTGTATCCACATATCGCTAGTGTACTCAATGATTGAGCGGCACACAGAGTAACTGTAGAAAAGTAATAAAGGATGATGTGTTCTAATCGCAATGCATTCATAACAATTTCTCGCTCATCGGCGACCACCTATTTGATAGCATCTGCACGTGACCAAATTGAATTTTCAAGGGCATGTTATTGTGTTGTGTTTGTCGTGAAGTCATCTGTATATTGACTGATGTGATATTATTACCAGTGTATATTTTACTTTCATTTTAACTTCCTCATATTTGATTGATGAACAATGACAAATATTCAACTTTCTTCGGGAACATGTTATATTTACATAAATAAACAAACTAACAATGTTAAAGTCTTCGAAACCTGCCGCGCTCGTGAGTATAGTTGTCAATGAATATGTAGGGTTGTAGTTATTGGGTTGTAGTTATTTCCCTTGGAAAAAACAAAAAGCAAGAAACTGGGTTTTATTTCAGACACAGTTTAGTAGAGTACAAGCAGAAAAGATATTAGCCCTATTTAGTCATTGGTCAGCATCAAAATGTCATCATTCATTGGCGCTACTTGACATATTCAGTGTCGAGCCGTCTTTAGATAAAGCTCGCAAATCCACACAATCACAAAACGTGTAATGATTGTAACTATCGGTACGTCGTTTGTTGCCAATTTCACATATGTGATTACTTATACAAACTGTTTGGATGAGACGTCTAGTAACTCGGCATCCCATCAAGATACTGTTTGTTACTGTAATAATGTTTTTGTATAGAAAAGGGGAGAACATAAAACAAAAAAAACCCTCTTTTATTATCAGACACCTTTTTTAGACGACAATATTAAGCAACAAAACATGTGATGGGTGTAGTATTGATTCTTACTTATTATCTGTGTAGCTTGCTTAACGGTACTGCGATTTCTGACGAAAAATGACTAATTAATTAATTTATAATTAATAAAATAATATAATTAATAAAAGTTATATAAGAATAAAATTTCAATTACTCTTTTGTTGACATGGGGTGTGTGAATAATATCAGTATATTGAATGGGCGTACTTATGACGTTTCTGAAGAGAGCATTCTTTTAAAACAGGGCAAAGGAGGACACGTACCCCAGTGCTTAATCTGAATAAACTAATTAGATAAATCAATTTAGGATGGAGCAATTCCAAATTAAGTTACTGGTCCTTCGGGATAATTAGTTTTGATGTTATTAGTTTTGAAAATTGAATACAGCTTAAGCCAGTGCTAGCGGGCGTGAGTAGTGTTGCACATTTAATTACTAATCATGAACAGACTCAATTAAACCAAGTTTCTTTTTTCGCAGGTGTTAAGTGTGGCGGCCGTAAAAAGTCGCCTCGTACTTCATTCTCAGTGCTGTTATATTTGCTGGTCCTTCGGGATCATTAGGTTTGATGTTATTAGTTTTGAAAATTGAATACCGCTTAAGCCTGTGCTAGGGGGCGTGAGTAGTGTTGCACATTTAATTACTACTCACGAAGGATCACCCACTTTCAGAATTTACGATTATGCTAAATGACCAGTGCCAATATGATACCAATGAAAGCGAAATTTATATATGCTTCACAAAGTTCAAATGGAATAATGAATAAGAAAAAATATATGATTCCTGGAAATGTTCGTTATCATATACACATACCACTGCTCTATATAGTTTAGAAGTACTTTAGAAATTTTCGATTCAGCAGCATAGCGTGTGATGCTAATAGCACGAATAAACCATCCAAGTCAGAGGCCCAGATAAGATGCCAGGGAATTTAACAATTTCAATAATAGTTCCTTTATTTCTCCACCAACCCTGTAATGAGCTCTCTCTTCGAGAAGATTCTAACAATTGGTCACAACAAGGTTAAGTGGAGATGACGATGTTAGTACAGTGCTCCCTCCCTACAACGACCCTCTCAATAACGATTCCCTCCTTACAGCAACGCATGTCACTGTTTCCGAGACAACAAGGCTCCAGAACTTTTTCCGTCGTATTTTCTTATTCCTCCATCAAACCCTATGTTGTGACCACTCTTTAGAGTCGTCACTTTGTGACGATTATAAAGAGTGGTCATAACATAGGGTTTGATGGAGGCATAAAGTGACTACTCTAAAGAGTGGTCACAACATAGGGTTTGATGGAGGCATAACGGTTTTAGTTCTCGAAACACACCTTATCTGGGAATCTGCAAACAAGCTAATTATGTTTGATTTTCCCTCCCTATAACAACTCCCTCTGAACAACACATACAGTATTCGTATCCAAAAGGGTGTCGTTGTAGAGAGGGAGCACTGGTATTTTAATATTTTCCTATTGTTCTGATCCCAGTTGACATGACTGAAGAGAGAATGTAGGTATATGAATTGAAGCATACTTAACGTCGGACAGTCAGCGGTCTAATGGTACACTTAAGATCTTCACATATGCAAACTCCAAATTTAAAAATGAAATCATGACCATTATATTTTGATGTGAGCAAATCAGATAAAATGTATGCATTCTTTGTTTTCCGAAGGACCCTGGATAGCCTAATATATTTGATATTGCTATATTACTACATTGCCTATCCACGGATACATTGCAGACACTGTTTATACTGTATTTTGGACCGGATCATTCAAATACTTATACATTGAATACTACTGTATTCTTTTGCAGATTTAACTCTTTCAGTGAAGGAAACGAGTCTTCTTAAGGACCACCGTAATCAGCGCCTACCCTGTTTGTCAAGTTACACTAAATCCCGTACATATCCATGGTGAGCTTGACCTTTTTAAATAGTCTGTTAGAAACTGAAGCTTGGAAAGGATTGAGTGCGTAAACAACTTTTTGCGGAATGTTTTACTTTGTTTTATATTATATGACATGCAGTATATTGATATTCCAGTCTATTCCTGCTGTGAAAACATAATGCAAGTTCAAAGTTTGATTTGGTGTAATTCTGACTACTTCGATCGATCAAGCTTTTGCGAAACTATTTATCGAGTGTCAAATAGCTCGGATTTCCATTACGTGGTGTCTCATCTGGATCGAAGTTGTTCGCAGCTGTACAAGTCAGGCCGTGGATAGCGGTATAAGGATAAATAATGTTATAAATGAACCTGACAATGGGAGATGTGAGCTGGAGACAATAACGTACGAGCACCATAATAACTGCATGAACGTCTGCGTCTGTAAAACAGCAGCTGGTTACTGCGTAATTTGAATATTTCAAAATATCTTAAACAAATGAAAATGCCTTACTGAAATATAACGTATTATCATTAGTTTAAGATGTTTGTTTTTTGCAATTGCGTAGTTCTCAGATAATTACCATTGTTTACAATATTTGAAATCACTATCGCCATTTTCCTTGTCTCCCACATATGTTGAACCACTTTGATGGCGGCACAACTTTAGGCCGAATGTATTCCTACGCGTCTTTCATAAACAGTTCAGCTTATTTGTTGTCATTTACATGATACATTAATTTTAAATTAGAAAGGTGTGATTCGGTCACACTTTTTTGTACATGATTTTTGCTGAACCCTTAACCTTATGTAAGCGCATTTTGATGCATCTGCAAACAGAGTAGACCCAGATCAGACGACTCCTTTAGGAGCCGTCTGATCAGGTTCTACTCTGTTTGCTTATGTCGTAATATAGATCTGATACTACAGCTTCTGCCTGTGGGAAATGTCCAAGTGTTCATATGCCATTATAAAATTTAATCTTATGCATATTCATGACGTCATAATTTCCTACATGAACATTCATCAGGGAAGGGGTTGAGATATACCGTTGTTAAGAAAAGAAATCGACACTCATCTTTCTTTGAGTCAACCTTGAATCGTCTAGAAAAGAAACGTAATTAAGCTCGCAGAGGCGGGTTTAACATTTCTTTTCTAGACTCATTCAAGATTAGCATGTGTCAAAGAACGACTCTTGACTGATCCTTAATATACACAACAGTATTTGGGTTTCGATCTTTTCTAGTCATAGTTTCCTCGTCATCTTCATTGCCTTTTTAATAACCCTTTCGGCGCAAAATTTCTAATTGTCGTCTGCAATCCAAGTTTGTAAAATAAGAAAATGAGATAAATAAATAGAAATTTCAAAGGAATAAAGCACATATATAGAAATATCGATTGAGACAAAACGTGAAGTCCCTTATCAGACGCCGCGGCGTCTGATCTGGAGCTGCACTATTTGTCGTGGTGCATTTATGTGACATTGGCGGTGAAAGGGTTATAACTGACTGTATTTAATGGAATATCTCATTATTATATTACCACGGTAGAGTCAGCTGCTGTTACGTAGAAAAGATAACAATTGTACAGAACATTTGTGTTAGAATTACCATTACATGAGTGATAACAGTTATACATTTCATACAGTAGATGTCGGAAATAAAAAAAAAATGGAACCATTATCATTATTATCATTGTCTTGCGTATTGTATATACGTGTGTATGATCGCATGTAGATAGTACTACATGGTACTATATGGTACTGCATGATACTAGATGGTACTACATGGTACTAGATTACATGGTACTAGATGGTACTACATGGTATTAAATGGTACTACATGGTACTAGATAGTACTACATGGTACTATATTCCATTGTACTAGATGGTATAAGATGGTACTACATGGTACTAGATAACATGGTACTAGATGGTGCTACATGGTATTAGATGGTACTACATGGTACTAGATGGCACTAGATGGTACTAGGTGGTATTACATGGTACTACATGGCACTTAGTGGTACTAGATGGTATTCAATTGTACTAGATGGTATTTTTGTTCTGTTGGTGATATGCAAAATGTAAAGTTAAATCTGTGTAAAGGTTTAAACAGTTTTGAAAAAAAAAATAGACAACACGTATCAATACGTAATTTTATTGTGTCGTCATTATCATTATTATCATTATTTTATTCTTGGAATAAATCTCCGATATCATCAACATGATATCCTGCCATTATTATGATTGTCGCTAACATAATCGTTCTTATTTCTTAGATTTTCGGATGATAATGTAATACACATAAACATAAACGTTCATTACCTGCGATATGTTTGTGGTTTCAATAAAACGATCCGTGGTAACTATTGTAACCAGTTTGGATTCTGATAAGGTCAAGAGAATATCTACGTCTCAATAGGACCAGGATGAGTAATACTATTACAATTTTCTTACCGTAATCTCTTAATTAAAGACTGCAGCATTTGTGACCATTCTATCACCTTGACCATACCACTTGTTTCAATATTAAGCTATAGAAGAATACACAAGTATTACAATGACACATTGTAATAGTCAATAGTCTACTTATTTTAACAGAATTGAAACATGACTATACTTTGTGAATTCAGGCAGGTAGCACTTAACTTTAATACGGTTTGAGAGGATTAAACCGATTATCAAAATGCATGCGATAGATGGCCAACGCTTTAATAGACATAGATATTGTTTCATTCAGTTTCTGGTACATAAAGAACGCATAGACTCAATTATCATGTCAAGAGCCAATTTCATGTGAATCTTATTAAGAACGAAGAAATTACTTTGCGAGATATATCACAAAGGTCTTATTGTAATGTACGTAATTCAATAGAATGTTCTGAATGAAATCCATATAACATTGACGGGGCTGTGTTGATCTAATTGAGTGTGGTTTATTCTTCGACTGCGCAGACCTCGAATGTATGTAAATCTAATAATGGCAAATATATACCCACCGCCAATGTCATGTTGCAAGCTGTTAGATGGCTCATACAATTTTAATGAATAAACTCATTATTGAATATGTTTAGCCAGCTCACAATACTAACTGATAAATGCGCTGTGCTTTTGTTTCAATTCACTTTCACCGCCGATGTCGCATAAATGCACCACGACAAATAGCGCAGTCCCAGATCAGACCCCGCCTTTTAAGGCGGCGTCTGATCAGGGACTTCATTTTTTGTCTCAAACTCTATTTCTATATCCGCGCATTATTCCTTTGAAATTTGTATTTATTTATCTCATTTTACCAAATAATATTATTCAATTCATTTGCATATAAATCTATATGTCTGTCTGCCTTTGCCAATGATAAAATGTAATCATGATAAGTATGTACTGTGTGGATATAGTGTGGACCAATGACGTAATTAAGACGACATAATGTGAATATGATTAATGATTCATGTTTGAAAAAGACAAGAACACCTTCCTGAGAGTATAAGGATAAGGATAAAAGTTGATGCAAAGCTTCAAAGGATTGTATACATTCTCTAATAGTATTATAGGAATTAGAAACGAAGGCGCTAGAGTGAAAACAATGTCGGGTGATATTTTACCAAGGGCACATAACACTATTTTTTTTTTATTATATTACAAAACACTTGGTATTGGATTATACTACATAATTCTAATTGCCCGCACATAATTCAAACTATTAGATTTGGCCTGAAACCATACACATGCTTACAGCTATATTGTTTTAGAACTGTGATTAAAACAGTATTAACAAAACTTTGGGTATTCACCAATACTATCAATTACCAAGAGCATACAACAACTATCATAAAACATGTACCAACTGCCAAAGGTATCAGTTAGCAAAATTTAATGGCTTTTTTCCGTAACTACTAGCTATCGGTTATAACTTACAAGTCAGTACCAATTTGCATATGGCTAAAAGGTAAGTATTTATACCAATAAGTATTTTCATAGATATATTTATATATTATCATGGCACGCTGTATTTCCATAGTTGCAACGTGTTGTGTGTTTCTACACTTTAAGGAATTGGTGATTGGTCCGACATGTCAGTATGGATAAGAAAACAGGACAATAGCATTAAACTCCGACGATTTCAGTAAAACACACATGATGGTAGGTAAGTATAGTTGCATACTACAGGAAGAACACAATAATATAAAGTACTTTTATTGTTCAGGCCAAGCAAGCCCTATCCATATTTATGCCTTTGTATCCGTATGTATGTAAGCAATTGATAAAAAGTCAATTGATATACTTTGTGTGTTGTGCATTTATCGTCTCACTTAAATTCAGTATATCCCAATAGTTTAGACACTAAAACACGCATGAGTACTCATCTGCTTAACCCATTCCCTCATATTGACGATTTTTGACGACTCTGTAAAAGTCACTTTGTAAAACCATTGTGATAAATAGTGATAAATATATTTATCACAATGGTTTCAAACTACACAATTCTAAGATTTTCCTTTTCTCTAGTTAATGTTACTTTTCGGTAGATTTTTTCAAAGAGTTTGTATCTAAAAATAGCCTATGAGGTAAAGAGTTAAAATGTTTCAATTCTTAATTATTAAAACTTCGAACTATCGAGGATTTACTGCAGTTTATGTTCGGTTGTCAGAACAATATCATCATTAAAAAGAATATAAGTAGTTGACCACTTCTCATTTGTTTGGCAAGTAAACAATGTTAATACGTAGTATTTTCAATGTCCATTGCAGTATTATACTTTCATTCTTTAAAGCGCCTAAACTTTCTTCACTATTAATCTATCGTATAAAAACATGTCGGTACAGAAACCAGTAACCATTGTCAAGTGTTCGGTGGAATAGGGTTCATGCTGTAACGACTCTATTTAAGGCATTCGACACCAATGGGTGTTAATTTAATTGTTGAGGATTATGTCAGAAATATTGGCCCGGTTAATTCCACGCGCTACAAACACAATTCATTAGCTAAAAAACAAACAAAAATCTAACATTGTTTGGGGTTCTTGTGAGAGGAGAAGCACAAATATTCGAAAAGACAATTAAAACGCCACCTGTTGCCAGAACGCAAGAACTGCCAGGTAACCAAATGACTTTCACCAGAATTTTATATTGCTTCAGCTTTATGTTAACCCTTCGCTCGCTTTTCACGTCAATATATCTACCTTTAAATAGTAAAGACCCAGATGAGACAGCTCCTGCAGGAGCTGTCTCATCAGGGTCTGCACTATTTACAAGTTGATTGTGCAACCAGTGCACTCCACAGCAGTGATTGCACAGCGAAATACTTATACACAGTGAAGATATATGTAATTATACAACAGGGCATGGGTAAAGAAGGAGAAATGTATTTTAAAATTCAGCAAGAGAAGGGTTAAATTTACGTCTCTGTCAAACATTGGATTAAAGATTCATGGAAATGATCATCAACATTAATTTTCGTAAGAATGCAGCCTTCCTTATGCACGGCATCAAACGGGTGATGCAGCCTTCCTTACGCACGGCATCAAACGGGTGATGCAGCCTTCCTTACGCACGGCATCAAACGCGTGATGCAACCTTCTTTACGCACGGCATCAAACGGGTGATGTAAACGCGTGATGCAACCTTCCTTACGCACGGCATCAAACGGGTGATGCAGCCTTCCTTACGCACGGCATCAAACGGGTGATGCAACCTTCCTTACGCACAGCATCAAACGCGTGATGCAACCTTGCTTACGCACGGCATCAAACGGGTGGTGCAACCTTCCTTACGCACGGCATCAAACGGGTGATGCAACCTTCCTTACGCACGGCATCAAACGCGTGATGCAACCTTCCCTACGCACGGCATCAAACGGGTGATGCATCCTTCCTTACGCACGGCATCAAACGGGTGATGCAGCCTTCCTTATGCACGGCATCAAACGGGTGATGCAACCTTCCTTACACACGGCATCAAACGGGTGATGCAGCCTTCCTTACGCACGGCTTTAAACGGGTGATGCAGCCTTCCTTACGCACGGCATCAAACGCGTGTCTAATGTCCATTGCCCACGCACCGAACAGAGCAATTCATTATTGCAAATTTATTAGGCAAAATATATTACTTGTACTTGTAGGTTCATTCTTACACATCCATTTTATGGGCATAAAAGACTGATATGAAATGTATGCTGATATGACTTAAATACTTTATGGCATATATACTGATATGACCTAAACGACTGAAATGACCTGTATGCTGATATGATATACGTAAATGTTGATACGACATGTATGTTGTTTTTGCCTAAATATTGATATGACATGTATGCCCTATATGCTGATATGCCTTGTATGCTAATTGCCATAATGCCTGGCGTCCACTACAGCGCCGAAGCCTTGCCGAATGGTTGCAGAATAAATATTGCTCGATTCGGGAACCATTCGGGATCAACTTTGTATTCGGGGTCATTCGGCATGCATTCCGCAAGTATTCGGGAAGTGGATTACGAAGCGTTGCGGAACAGACGCCGAAGTGATGCAGAATCATGCCGAAACCTTGAGAATTACCCCCCGAATGCTTCCCGAACGGTTTCCGATCGTACGGAAAGGTTGCGGAACCGTTGCAGAACATGCCGAAGGGATGCTGAATCGTTGCAGAAATAAGGCCGAATGGTTGCCGAATTGAGAGTCTGGGTATATAACGATGTCGCATGTTTGTGTTTTGGAATGGAAAAGATGTCTCGTTGGAGTGAAAAAGATGCCCCCCCTATATCTAGACTAGATTTGTTCGGATGGAGCGGATGGTTACCTCCGGCTCCCAACACCTAATGGGTAGTGGGTCGGAGTACATGGCTCCATTATCATGTAATAAATACTGACAGTTCCTTTACGTCCGGATGAACCTTCTTATGCTTGCTTTATATTAATACCCCTTTTTAAACTGTATGTATTACCTTCTCCCCTCTCCATGCATGGTGTCGTAATATTTCAATATATGTGACAGGGGATTACTTAAAAACCTCTCATACTTAATTGAGAAATATTATTTTTCTATGTCAGTTCTTAACGACTATTACTCATATATGTCTTATTTCCATTTCATATCTTAATTTGCATCTAAAGATAGTTCTTAGGCTTCTATAGTACAAGTATAGATCCGCTTAAACATATCCATACAATTTGCACACATCATTATACTACAAAATAAGTAAGTGTGTACATGAGAATTAATGTAAATAAATATTGACATATATCTATTTTAGCTATAGATGTGTTGCAAAATAAAAAAAACTCTATGGACCCTGTTTGGGTGGGTCAAACACGAATCCTCTTTTCAAAATCTCCACTGTTTGCAAAAGACAAGTGCACTCTTTGTAATTATACTACTTGTAAAGGATACACGCACATCTATATATTAATATTAATACAAACTCTTTTTGACCCTGTTTGGGTTGGGCTCAAATATACTCTTAGCAAGTACTTGGGAAGATCACACACAAACGTACGCACACACATACATCTACATATAAATGCTTCCCTCTCATGTGTTTTATTTCATTTTCGTCAAAACAAAAAACATAATTACGAGTATAAGGTATTGATTATATACATGCTATTTTAAGCTATTTATAATAGGTAGCAAAATGAGATGTGTTGTAGTTTATAGCTATTCCTGTTCTTTATACATGCATTTTATCCATAGGTAGTTAGTAATGGAATGTATTTTGTTAAGAAGCTATTGTTTTAGTCGATAAGTAACTTCTAGCTTATGTTAAATAAGATGTTTTGTAACATCGGACTATAAGTAAAGTTTCTTGTATATTGTATTTTATATCTCGAAATCCTTTCGTCAAAATGACGACCGTTCTTTTACAGATTTAAGGTTTGCTGACATCAGCGTCTTCTGAGACTATTGAGGCCCCAGTTTCACGAACATTCTTAAGTCATAACTTAGCTAAGCCTGTTACTTAAAAATATACCAGAGCATAAACTTTCATAAATTAGTGTTTATGTTGTAAAAACAAATTGTAAGACGTTTGCTTAATTGTCATTTTAAGCATACATATTGTATTTGATAATAATTGAAGGCGATCTAAATCAAAAACAGTATTTAAGAATTTGTAACAGACTTTTAGTTTAATTAGATATTTCATGTACAAACTTATTTTCTGTTTTAAAATATAACATAATGTCTATAAGGATTCTGCTTAGATAAAATTATTTCACTTATCTTCTCTATATGTAAGTGTAATACCACTACTAATTTAAGCCTGATATTAAGTATATGAATCGTTCATAATACATTCGTCATGTCTTCCACGTGGATTCGGGAACCCTTCCGCGTCTTCGGGAAGCCTTCGGGAAGCATTCCGCATCGATTCGGCTTCATTCTGGAACCGTTCGGGGTGGATAGGAGATCCCGAAGCCTTGCAGAATGACCCCGAATCTATCCCGAAGCCACCGCGAAGGGTTCCCGAACGTCCCGAAGGGTTCCAGAAGGTCCCGAAACCTTCCTGAATAAAAGATTCGGCGTCCAAATTTTAAAACTTTTAAAACTTAGATGCCGAATCTTTTTCGATCCCGATCAGTCCCCGAATCACGCAGAAGGGTTCCCGAAGGGTTCAGGAATGGCGCAGAAGGGTTCCCGAATATCCCGAAGGCATGCCGAATCATCCAGAATCTGCGATATCCACATTCGGGAACCCTTCGGGAACCATTCGGCGTCCTAGTGGACGCCTGGTCTTAAAGTTACTTTAAGTCCTAAACCGTAACCAAAGTACAAACATGAGTCATGCAGGAAACACCACATACAGAACAAACAGTCGCCCGAACAGCAACACAAGGAAACAGCAAATGTACATAACTATAAAAACAACAAGAGACGCACAAACACACAATAGGGGGAAGATGGAAGCACCGCCTTAGAAAGGTCAGTGACAAAAGTCACTGGGGGGTTAAACCGGTTTATGGGCGCCCAACCTCACACTTATTCCATCCCAACCCTAAAAGACAAACAGTGTAAATAAACGTATCCCCTCTCCGACTAATCTACAACAACCGCGACGGCAAATACAGTGGTAAAGTGCATGTATAACGAAAACATTTAAGTGAACAAACTGTATCCACCTATCGCTAGTGTACTCAATGATTGAGCTGCAAACAGAGTAACTGTAGAAAAGTAATAAAGGGTACGACAAAAACGAAATAGTACAGATATCCGACGTTCTCCTTCCATTTCTGGATTTAAGAGGTCGCCTTTATAGAGTACTAAACCTTTCTTGTCGGCGTACATGCAAAGAGGCCAGCGTGATTGCCTACTGTAAAAGGGTTGACATCCAAACATGCAGTATGTTGTAGTACTACAGGATCATATCCCTTTTTAATGAATTTTTTAACATATTTGATGAACAAAGTGAGAAAATGGGTATGTCCAATAATTTTACGAAGTTTGTAAGTTCAGTTTAAAATCATTTGAATGATAGTACTTGACTCGCCATATATCACTTGTCTTTCAAACACACGCAGGTTTCTAGTAGCCAGATCACCTAGAGAGAAACACTCTGAAACGTTTTCTGTCAGAAATTACTGGTCCCGTTTCTGTTTTAAATATCAGCTGTAATTCCTGTTTCATATTTATCAAACGCACTAAAGTTTTTTTACACAAATTAAATTTGTAAAGTCGGATTTATATGTTCTGGATATTCTCTACGTTATTTAGTTATGCATGACTGGGTGTTTGTGATATCCAGCCCAATAGTCTAATTCATTACCATATAGGTTTTGTAGAACGCATACAAAACGTATCATTGTTAAAGCATACTTTAATCCATTTGCTCAAGTGGATTCGTCCATGTTTATATATTGGATCAGTCCATTTTTGGCCTGGGTTGGCTTGCCAAGCCGAAGGCCATAGTAGTCATACCATAATTTCAACCCCTACCCAAACATTTCCGAAGAAAACCGAGTAAAAGTGCGATTTACCGCCTGCACAAAATGCCAATACGCTTAAGCAAATAGATCGGCGAAGTTCCAATTTGTTTGGGTAAACTTGGTAAAATGCGATTCTAAGAGTGAATAAAAAACAATGAGTGGGAGTTTGGCATATAAATGCATTATTTCATACCTACAGATTTCTACACACAGCATAGTGCACATATATAATGCGAAATTGTACGGAAATGTCCGATTACTTACGGAAAAGCTTGGTTGAATTGAACGGAAATGTATGGAGAGCAATAGATAACGCTAATTTCTATTCATTCCATCTATATATATTGTTGAGTACTTTTGTGGCCCTGTTGGGTACATTTACCTCATCCCCCTAGACTATTTTTAGAGCCAACCTCTGTCAAGAAAACCTGTAGTATATCGCTAGGTAAGCGATTTGATGTATATCTGTATATACAGGATTATCTCCCTTTTTGACTGTTAGTAATAATTCGTTGTGTATCAAAGTTATTTCACCTCTAAACTTCATTTTGTTTATTTAATACCTTATAAAAATTAGTACTTTGTATATTTTCAATTGTGTGAGGCGGTTGGTCAATCGAAATAATTAATATGAATAAAAACTGTTAATATGCTAATTTGCTGAAATTACTCAGATTAATGGAAACAGGATTATCTCCCATTTTGACTGTTTGTAATAATTCGTTGTGTATCAAAGTTATTTCACTTTTAAACTTCATTTTGTTTGTTTAATACCTTATAAAAATTAGTCCTTTGTATATATTCGAATGTGTGAAGCGGTTGGTCAATCGAAATAGTTAATATAAATAAAAAAAACTGTTAATATGCTAATTTGCTGAACTTTCTCAGATTAATGAAAACTGTATACAAATACTTAGACTGGAGCAAACATCAACGATCACTGCTGGTTATTTTGAGTTATGTAGCTGTGTCTTGTAAGTAGGGCATCGCCAAGCATCCTGACAACATTTTTGAATTAATTTATCGAAAAGGAGCAGTAGCTATTGAAAAGCAGAAGTTTAGAATTGTTCAAAAAGGCGCCAGTAGAAGAGAATTAGTTATTTAAACCAAAGGAACTGTCCAACAAGTGTACATATGTTAGAACGTCCGTCTGTCCGTCCGTCAGTCTGATTTTACTTTGTCCACGCGGTTTCTCCAAAACCTTTGGTCAGATTTTCATCGAAACTTTATAGGATTAATCAGCACCATGCCTAGTTGTGCATATCTTAATCATGTTCCAGTTTGATTTTTTACATGAACAATGTTGTCCGCGCTGTTTCTGGAAAACGTTTGGTCATATTTACATGAAACTTCAAGATATTGATTAGCACCATGCCTAGTTGTGCATATCTTTTTCCTGTCCCGGCTCGATGATTTTCTGCAGAGTTATGGGACTTTGAATGTTTTACATGGAAAATTTTGTCTCTGCAGTTTCTCCAAACTCTTTGGTAGGATTTTCCTGAAACTTCATAGGATTGATCAGTGCCATGCCTAGTTGTGTATATAGTATTCCTGTTCCGGTTCAATGATGTTCTGCAGAGTTATTGGACTTTGTATTGTTTACATGGAAAATCAAACCCCCAAACTTCTTGAACACACGATCAACCCTTCTTATGCCCAGGCCTACAGCGCCTGCGGCGCTTTGATTTATCTAAGGGATGTCTGGTCTAAATTTTCATTTTTGTTTTGTTTTATATTGAATTTCCTATCAGCAAACAGTGTAGACTCTGATCAGACGCTGCATTATTGCGGCGTCTGATCAGTCTACACTGTTTGCCTATATCCATATATGGGATCTAGGGCGCAAATGGGTTAAACAAAGTACAAACATTTACATATTCATCAATAAACGAGTAAAGAGCAATCGATACAATTAGCATTCGACTACTAAAATCTGCACCTATGCCGTGACTCGAACCAACGAGTAAAGAGCAATCGATACAATTATCATTCAACTACTAAAATCTGCGCCTATGCCGTGACTCGAACCAACGAGTAAAAAGCAATCGATACAATTATCATTCAACTACTAAAATCTGCGCCTATGCCGTGACTCGAACCAAGGATTCTAAACAGTCGTCAAAATATCGAATAGGGTGAATTATTCTTGAAAATATTTAAATTACGCGTCTTATCTGAGCCTCAACGGTTATACAGTTTTCCAACGTAAAAGTTAGTAAGATATATCTAATACAAATTATATCCTGCCAAGATCTTGGTAAATCAGATTGGTACAATGAACCCCATCTAGAACGACCCCTGTATGGTAAATCACAGATGTATAATTATAACAGTAGACAGGATAGTCCTGCATTTACCTACCATATGCCTTTAACCAGAAATAGATCTCATGTTAGTGGTCGTTTTAGTAATTTTACGGTATACCAGTAGAATATTTTCTTTATCTTTACGATGTAGTTATACTATACACATTATCAATGGCATTTTCACAATAAGCTACAGGTCGTATGCTGCGCGTTTGCATATGTCTTTACGATGTAGTTATACTATACACATTATCAATGGCATTTTCACAATAAACCACAGGTCGTATGTTGTGCGTTTGCATATGTAATTTTATATTTCTATATGATTAATTGTAATGACTATTTGGTATGTTACATTGTATATCATTCGAAGTAAATCATGAATATACTCGCAGTTTTGCAATGAACACATATTGTTGATATAACCCGTTGAAATGTCCATACGTCTATCCAACAGTACGATCTAAGTAGATTTGCGTTCCCAGAAAAGGAGTTCAAATACTATGTTCACATAAAAGCTTTGCGCATGCCTTTCCATCATATAAACGCGTTTTTCAGAGTTGATCCAGATCAAATGGCACCTGTTGGAGCCGCCTGATCAGAATCTGCACTTTTGCTTATGCATTTATATAATTCTGATCCGACAATTTTTGTCTAAGCTAAAAGTTCTTATATTTAAAAGTAAATAAATACTCATGAAGTGATATGTTCATTAGAGAAAGGCTTAATTCCTAGTAACATGTCGAGATTGAAATGTTACCAGGTATTTGTTTCTGTTATTGACTTTCAAACAGATAGTTTGAGTAATTAACAATTCTTTATATAAGGTGTATATGTGGTGATAATAGATTCAGTGTATCCGATCAACCCTTTCCTTCATATAAAGGTGTGTTCACGCATTTGCAGACAGAGCAGACCAAGATCAGACGGCTCCTATGGGATCCGTCTGATCAGGGTCTGCTCTGTTTGCTTATTAAAAATGGAAAATGTTTCTTTACTTTCTAAAATAGCTACAATGTTCCACATTCCATGTTTCATTATAACTGTATTGTCCATGAATATTGAATAGGTATTGAAATTTGGAATAAACATAGAACAGGATAATTGACTACTACTCTAAGTGGTACATTAAGGGAACTCGTATGACCAGTGGCCAACGAAAACATAAACGTTTGACAATACTACGACTAAATTCACATATTAGCCGTTAGGTCTGACATGTCGTTTTGTATTCATAGATGATCCGTAGATTGGGATAATACCACTTTTGTACTAGGTGAGCTCAGCATTGCACCGACTATTTCAACTTATACTATTTAATTTAATCACTACAATGTATAGGCAATCGGACTTCGAGTCTAACCAGCTGCACGAGCTTCACGCGAAATTCGCTCGTCAATTTAAGCAACAACCTTTTGTATAGAATGGAATAGTTTGGTAAAAACAAATATATTTAAAAAAACGACAGGTCACTCATACTTGCTAATATGGTGATATTATTAAGTAAAAACGAATTGAAAAAAGTTGTTTTTCGTAGCTGCATTTGCTATTTCGGGTTTCATTCCGAAATAATCCAACTTTATGTTCCCGCCAATTTCTGTATTTAATTTGAAATCAAATGAATGCATTGTAAAGTCAATACCCGGTTTTGTCTGTCTAGGCAACAGTGCCCGCGTGTAAGCACAAATATAATGACTAAATATAGAATCAAGCTTTTCATTACAACTCAGCTCACCAAAACCAATAACATCCGTGGCCACAACAAAACAAAATGCAGTTGGATGAAATTGATATGTCAAATATACTTTATATATATATAATTATAGATTCCGGTTGGCTATACACAGAAAGCATAAAGTTTTGTTTACAGCCTGACGTTCAGAATCTGTAAATATGGAAAAATAGTCAAACAGGGAGAGCCACACACGAAATGACACCGCACCAAACACCATCAAACAAGAAACAGTATAGCCACAAGACAAAACATAACAGGACGCATATCAAGACGAAAAACATTAAACATTAAGCATATTAAACAACAAAATAGACCATAGGCTGAAAGCAGGAGCACCGCCTTGGAACCAAATAAGCTACTGAGGGACAACGTCGTTTACATCTGCTCTATTTCAGTATTGTTAGAGACATGTTACTAGTCTACACGTAATGTTGGCAATAGCAAAATATAAAACATCCAGGTGAAAGAAAAGTGAGCAATCAACATGTTCAGTTTTGTATGTATCATTGTGAAATCAATACTTCTGCCAGCATGCAACAGCATGGACATGGAAATGACACTTAGTGAATTAGCATATACATCACGAAGAAATATTGGTTCTGCTTGCAGTAGCAAAACAGATTGGTGAAACCACACGTCATCAATCAACAAGTCAGCTCTGATTCTCGAAGTTTTGTATTGCTAAGACGAATATGACGAGTAGGACAATATGTCATGTTCAAAATGAAAAAGTAACAAAGTCAAGCAGGAAAAGAGACACACAAAACGCCATCAACACCTAAACACCAACAGAAAGCAAGCAGCACATCCACACAACCGCGCACACCCACCCACACGCACATACACACACACACACACGAGACGAAAACAGCAAACACGAACAAAAGCACAAACACAAAGGCACAAAGACACCCAACAAACAGCAATGGTGACAAAGAAAGTACCGCCCTGTAACTGTCAGTGGCAAAACCTTCACTGGAGGATTAACCCGGTTCACGGACGTCCTAATCTCACACTTATCCAAAAGTCACTCTAGCTTAACAGATAGTGTAAATAAAGGTATCCCGCGGACTTCCCCACAACATAAAAGACGGCAAACACACGACAATATGTATAACATAACATTACAACAACTGCGAAAGTCCGTCAAATATGACTCAATGATCTTTTGAAATTTGTATTTCGGAATTTATGAAAGTTCGATTTTGTATTCTTTATCGTGAGTTAGATGCTGTACTGGCCATGATCGAGGTGTGTTTTACACTTTCCATGCGAAGCGTCTCTTGATTCACATTTGTAAACAGCTTGGATCCAGATGAGACAATGAGTATCTCGGTGTTTCATCAGGATTTGCAATAATTGGCATTCATTTAATAGTTTCTCAGAAACGTTTAGCAAATCTGAGATTGAGCAACATTGTTTTCAGCAAGGGCTAAAATAGAGCCTTGTATCAATAATGACTCAACATGTTTTGTTTTATCTGCATATACTTGTATACATATATATTAATTTGGAAAAGCTGGATAACGATCATCCCACAATAAGGAATATTTGAAATTCTCAAATGAAATTGTGTTATATTTGTACTCATTTAATTAGATCATATAAACGGATGAGGTTTGGTCAAGATTCAAGAGCCATAGCTAAACATTCCTCACCAAAATTAATCAAACTAATAATGCAACAATTATTCAGCTAAATTACCCTCACAAACTATAATACCCTGTCATACCAAATAAACTCTTTAATTTAACATTAATCGGTCATTTAACGTTTGGATACCCAGCATTTAACAAAACAAGCATATATTATTCAGAGCTAAAGATAAATCTGCGTACTTAAATACTAAAATCGTAATTTCTCCAAACCCTATAATGTAACCACTCTTTAGAATAGTATCTTCGAGACGATTCTAAAGAGTGTTCACAGTAAAGCGTTTGGTGGAGAAATAAAGGAGTTATTCTTTAAAATGTTTGAATTTACGCACCTTATCTGGTCCTCTGTATATATTAATATTCAAAGTGCATATATCAGCCTTATAATTATATCGTCTTACAGTTCTAATAGATAGTACAATTACTTCATCACTAAGTACTAGGATATTTATTTCAATGTGCTTATTCAAAATAATGAAATTTAAAACATGTTTCCGATGTCTTAGCAAGTTATCCTAAGTAGATTTTGATAAATGCACTACGGTCAAAGGTCAACGTCAGTCTTGCTATGGCTTAATTGTCATGTGGGATGATTTGGTTTTATTTTGCCAAAATAACTTCATTTTTCGCAAGGTCGAATACCATCAGGAAGAGATGTCGTCAGTAGTTATTATACCATGCACTGTGTTTGGTAGTTATATTTTCATTATCTTAGTCAATCATTTACGCATCAGCCATTGACATTTTCTGCCCCATAGACTGTGGCCGTGACAGTAAAGAAAACTTAAAAGACAGATGTGTCTAATTAGTCAAACAATTATTACCCTGTATTACATGGACAATGAATTGCATGAATTGCTTTGTACCCTCATTTAGCGAAGCTATTAACCTACAGATGCCGTCTAATCTGGATCTACTCTGTTTGTAAAGATGTACAAAGCGTTCGTATGAAGGGAAGGGTCAAAAGGTCGCCCTGTACTTCATTCTCAGTGTTGTTATATTTTCTGGTCCTTCGGGATCATTAGTTTTGGTGTTATTAGTTTTGAAAATTGAATACTGCTTAAGCCGGTGCTAGGGGGTGTTAGTAGTGTTGCACTTTTAATTACTACTCATGAACAGACGCAATAAAACCCTGTCTGCAATCTTCTCTATTGGCATTGCTACTTTTGCTTTCGAAGGATCTCCCACTTTCAGGATATATTAAGTCCGGTGGGTACCTCTATATCCGAGACAAAAATACACTACAAATATACAAATATACTAGTTTAACTCTTTCGATGTCAATGTTGCAACTGTGATTACCTATGCAAATAGTTTTGATCCAGATGAGACGCCGCTCGGCGTCTCATCCGGATGCAAACTGTTTGTTACTGTGACTGTTCATAAAAAACAATGAAGAAATGTAAAATATTACAACTGTAGCAGACGACAAAATCTGGCGGCGGAAGAGTTAAGGTTTACAGTGGTTTGGTTTAAAACATGTTAACACTGATACTGTCAGATAATACAGACAGGACTTAATAAAACAATCATGGGCACTTATAAGAATCACTTGTTGTTTAACCAAGGAGTCAGATATACGAAAGTTGGTCTTATTGCTTCGTGAAACATATGTTAACAGATAATTTCATGCTAACCTTGAATGTCGATAATGGAAAATTCTCTTGAGTAGACGCTTTCAGTCTCGTCTCAGAGTTTTGTTACAAAACATATTTAACAACGTTAAATATTGGAAAATTCAATGAAGAACTAGCAAGATTAAACCTTTCGTCACATAGATTAGCGATAGAACCTGGTCTTTGGAATAAAACACATAAACTTCCTAGAAATATGCGTACATGCTACGTTTGCAACATTTTGGACGAATTTCACTTTTTATTATAATGTTGTCTGTTTCGTGACTTGGGGAAAAATAAATTTAAAAGTTGTTATAAGGGAAATCCCAATCATATTGGAATGCAGAATGTGTTTAAATCTTTACGATATTGTGTATAAAACGGAAAGATGAACTGACACCATTCAACAAAATACAGAACATAATTGTTTCCTTTTATTCTTAATCACGTGTTTGGTTTGTGTGAACTACCGACATGAGATATTTGGTCATGTACTTTTGACATACAATCATCGTGTTGCAGTCATAAAGCACAAACTATGATGTCATACATTGCACATCTTATGTTAAGTGTGTTTAACCATTTCCCTCATATTGACGACTTTTGACGACTCTGTAAAAGTCACATGTTGAAATCATTGTGATAAATAGAGCATTTGCTCCTATAGGAGCAAATGCTCTTTTTATCACAATGGTTTCAAATTACAAAATTCTAAAATTTTCCTTTTCTCTAGTTAATGCGCCTTTTCGGTAGACTTATTCAAAGTGGTTGGATCTAAAAATAGCCTATGAGGTAATGGTTTAAACTAGTTCTGGTTCATGTGGAGCAGCTTAAAAAGTGTTTAACAAAACCATTACAAAATACATCAACATTATATGTGTTACATGTACATACATCTTTGTCACATATATTCCGACATACAAGTTAATTACTGTTATACGTATTACTATGTTAGTATTCCGGTAGTCATTTTACTCAATGCTGTAAATTACTTGATACTATCACATTCACTGTGACCAAACCTAGGCTTTATCACATAGGTGATAACATTTATACATACAACAATCATTTTGCCATTGCCTTTTTTTTCTGTATTATGAATTTTCTTATCTGCACTGTTTAGTCTAAGGCCTTTGCACCAAATAAAGTATTTGTCTAATAGTATATATACCTGTTTGTTTTTCTTGAAACTGGCCGTGCTTATTGACAATATGCAATGGCACTCTGAAGGATTGTAATATCATCTGACCCAGTGTAGTATTTGTGTCATGGTTAGGGTAAAGAAAAACGCGGACTTCAGCCAACATTTATTTCAGAAGAAGCATGCCGACATGCCGACATACGTGTTTTTATAACTTTTCACTCGACAGGTAGAATTGAGGACCGTAATTCACAAATTAGTATTCAGTTATAAAGGCAGCACTGCCATTTGGATGAAATCTGAGGAAACGAGAGGCTATACGGTGTTTAGCGTTCGGCAATACATGTAGGAGAGTCTTAAGTCATTTCTTAAGTATTTCGCTGTAAGATATAGTCGTCTGAAAATATTGTCGTCTGCTACAATTTACGTCAGTAAAATATTTCCTTTATATTCCAAACCATCACCACAGTAACCGTCAGTTTGGATCCTGGTGAGACTAGAATTTAGAAATTCTCCGTAGTGATATAGTGATAAACAAGGTTATCGCAGAAACACGGTGTCGTCTAACAAGAAACGATGGTTGATACTACGATGAAAAAGTTTAAATTGTTGCGGATCTAGTTGAGAGAGAGAAGGAGAGAGAGGGGCGAGGGAGAGAAAGAGGGAGGGAGGGAGGGATATATATATATATATATATATATATATATATATATATATAGAGAGAGAGAGAGAGAGAGAGAGAGAGAGAGAGAGAGAGTGGGGAAGAGAGAAAGAGAAAGAGAAAGAGGTAACGGTATATGTTAACGTTTGTGACAAGTGATTAAGTGTCAGCTCAGCATCGTTAAAATATATATAGGCTATGTTGCGAGTTGTCATTTTGTACAAACTGATATTAAACGACTCTAGGAAAGTGTTATTAAGCGAGCATCTGGCGAGCGTAATAACATTTTCGAGAACGAGTTTAATATAAGTCTGTACAAACTGACTACTACGAGCATTATATTCATTTTATCACATAAGTTATTTCGACTAAAATGCCGTTTGTTACAGATCCCTCATGTATGCATGTATCTACATGATGTCGTGTTGTTTCTACATGACGTTACAGCTTATATTAAACATGTGTAATATAGAGAAATAAGTAAGTACATATTATAATATTTACATTCGCCCTGGAACGTCCTTATATAACCTTATTCTAAAAAGAAAGTTTCATAACCTCATGAACACCGGAAGCACGTCATTCATTTCTTAAATATAAGAAATACTATGGAATATAAATATAAGAAATGAATGACGTGCTCCCGGTGTTCATGGGTTATGCAACGCATAGCTTTACGAGCAAAGATTCACGTGAAGCCCTTCGGGCTTCACTAACTTTGCTCGTAAAGCTATGCGTTGCAAAACCTCATGAACACCGGAAGCACGTCATTCATTTCTTAATTATTGTGATATGTGCATATTATACAAATCATATAACATATCAAATATTAAAATAATTTAGCACCCGAACCTACGGCCCGATAAGTCACCATTTCATACATCTGCATTGTGTATAACAGATATATTCTATGTGTACTTATATATGAGTTAACAATAACACTAATAATTACATTGATCATACGAAATTGGCATTTTTCACTAAGAACATTCCTAGGATATAATGACATTATATCTGATAATTTAATGTTAACTGGAATGTTCGCTGAATCAAGGAAAGTATCACGAAACTGTGCCTCTATTCGTAAGCCTCTGTAAAAATGACATAGCAGTACATAGTGTACTTCGTCCTTCACAGTTTGGTCATTCAAAGTCTGCACAGCCTTTGATCACGTGGTTCAACTGTGCAGCGAGCTGTTTCTATTCGAAGCGGTAAAATATCTGATCTAAATGGATTCAATACTGGTCGTTCGTTTCTGCTAAGGTTAAAATATGTGATGGCTATTTTAAATCGAATACAGAAGAGGTTACGTGATAAAAAAAACTACCACAGTATACCTCACTTTTGGATAAAACATTTGTGGAATGCAAACATTATCGGTCCAGTCATTAGCACATTCTTCTCACATTCTAGCAGATTCTTAGAGTGTTGATCAGTCGCTTCATTAATGGTAGTAAGCTTCTGTATTACATCACCAGTTTGTGATATCGACCAGCGATATGGTTAATGCTCGAAATAACGGAAATTATGTTTATTTAAAACACTGCATTCGATGGCGACTGGTTGGCATTGTGGACATAT
The DNA here is from genome assembly GCA_963576725.1 of Azorinus chamasolen. Lineage (NCBI taxonomy): Eukaryota > Metazoa > Mollusca > Bivalvia > Cardiida > Solecurtidae > Azorinus > Azorinus chamasolen. The sequence goes on along the minus strand of OY755242.1, from coordinate 49,515,283 downwards.
ATTTGCTTTGTGTTACTGAATAATGGAAGATTACACAAGTATTCCCAAATCTTCTCTTCTATAATCCATTTCATACTTGACAAGTACCAGAATAAATGATAACACTAGTGTATACTCCATTGTTAAACCATTTATATATTTGATTCAGTGAGAACTTTTTTTTCGGCATATCTAGATTTATTTTCACGTAAATGGTAAACTGCTAATTACATTAGATTACGAATTGGGCAGTTTCTTATGCAACATTCTTACTATTACACAAAGCTTGATCTATGGCGGAATATTATCGACTCATTTAAATGTTTTAAGGGGTCTGCCTAAGTAGTTTTATGAAAACAACAAACAGTAAAATATCATGTTTTGACGTAAGAATATACCTCACCAATGCCATACATTATCCAGTTACATTGGATAGTTAAGAAATAAACCAGAATCTATAAAAAATATTACGTACGATGATTAAAAAATAGAAAATGGAAGTTAAGTAATAGATTCCACAAACAAAAACAATATCGTCATAAACAGGTTGCAGCTATACAGTGAACCCTCATTATACCGGCGTTCGTTACAATGGCACCCTCGTTATACCGGCAGTATGCATTGAAACAAAATTACCGTTAACTCTTTGAAACAACCACTGTATAAATAGGTACAATGCCAATAAGGGAGCTTTTTGCACTTCCTGTGTTCTGCATTAAGCGTTCACCTGTTGGTATTAGTTTAACACTGGCTATATGGTTCCTTTCATATTTAAAACTTGTTATAACGGCAACCTCGTTATATCAGCAAAATGTCTGGAAACAAACACCTCCGTTGTAACGAGGGTTCACTGTATAAATACTGCTTTGATAATCCGAACACTTATAAGTACCAGCCGCGCAAGAAGCACCAAAAAATTAAAAAAGAATACGCGTGCGCGCTCATAAAAATGCACAAATATTCTGAAAATGGATGATCCCTCGAAAGCACAAGTAGAAATGCAAAAATAGAAAATTGCAGACTCGGTTTTATTGAGTCTGTTCATGAGTTGAAATAAAAGCAGCATTTTTATTTGATAAAGTATAGTTTTTAATGTTTAATATTTAACGGCATTGTCCTGTACTCTTAATTCTTCAATGCTGAAATTGCAAATGAACTATTCCGAAATTCAATCATGTCAAGTTTAACGTAAGTATTCAATGATATTTTGAAAGAAAAGTGTAACATGACAAACAGTGCAGCCTCTCCTTAAGGAGACCTCTCATCTGACTCTTCACTGTTTGTAAAGGATAGTAATGACTCATTTTCCGCGCACAAGAGTTTAACGCATTACCTCATAGATTAGTTGTAGATACAACTTCTTTAATAAATCTACAAAAAATGAGCATTTACTAGAGAAAAGGAAAAGTTTAGAATTGTAGTTTGAAATCATTGTGATAAATTTAGCATTTGCTCCTATAGGCGCAAATGCTCTATTTATTGGCACAATGGTTTCACAAAGTGACTTTTAAAGAGTCGTCAAAAGTCGTCAATATGAGGGAATGGGTTAATGTGTGCTGAACACATACACGAACTTTTCTTTCCGGATATTTAAAGCTTGGTGGAGTGCCATTAATCATTCAAACGGGGTGAAAAGTTAAAACTCATTCTTTACCAATATTTGAATATAACTACACACTCTTATAATTTACAAATACCATCATCCGTGTTTAGAATTTAACGATACGTGTTATTTCTGGTAACATTGGTCTTTAATTGAATGCAGATACAATATATTGATTTTATTTGTTGAAAAAATCAGTTTGAACAAGTTTCAATATTCTCCGAATCATGTATGTGAGAAGTATTTCGGTATACACTAAACAAACAATGAACAATGCCGATGTTACCTTTACAAATCACTTGAACCGATATGAGACATCGAGTCATTTGGTTCCTCGCTATTTAACACCACGACTATGTTAATGAAATAATGAAACAACGTGCAATACTAATCTATGGTATATTTGAGGTGAAAAGTATTTATCTTTGTTTAGCAGCTACAGGTTGAAAGTATGGTAGTTCACGTGAACGTAATTGAAACAGAAGGCTCCATGAGGCAATCAATTTGCTGCTTGAATGTAAAGTAAATCATAACATCTTTGGCAGAGACACGAAAAGGCAACGGAATGTGTAATTAACGTCATGCGTAGATTATGATTTATACGCATTAGTTAGACGAAGATCTTTATTACATTGGATAGTTTATTTTTAATAATATATATAAATTCAAGTTACGGCTCGTAGGACATTTAGGCCAGTATCATAAATATTTCTTGTTTGTATTTGAACCAGCTATTGCTATTTATGAGTTTAAAATAATAGTAAACTACAATTATTTGCCACAGACGAGGTATGCTTGTGTATTGATTAATTCTTTTAACAACCTTTTCGTCTTATGCAAATTTCATTTTTAGTTAAAGTTTGTTTTCATGGTAAAAAATAGTTTGAATCCTTAAAAAGGCGCCGATTTACTTGGTGTCTCATCCGGATCCAAGCTGTGTGCATAGGTAATCACATATTGGCAGCAAAAGAGTTAGCTCCCGCATTATATCTGTGCAGAGGTGGTTTTAGATAATGATATATACAGTGGAATGGACAAGCAATGTTTAACGCATGAGTACGATTTGTGAGATGATCTTGAATGACAGACAATGTGGCCATTATCAAGTAATCTAGATCCATACCGTTTGCAAACGCCAGAATTTACTGTTATCATTATACCGCCACCGAGTCCCATGCTGAAAGCCAAGTAAGGGAGTATTTCAGTATGACCAGGCCAGTGACTGAACCCGCAAACCCCTTCTACGAACATGATGCCTGATCGATTGTATCTATCTCACTGCAGATCCAGCATCGGGTTACACATATGAGGTATTAAAGTGAATATGGAGTTGATGTTGTGCATCAGCAATTTTACCATGTATACCCCAGATAAGCTTAGAATTCGGACAAACGTAGGCAAGAAAGAGTATGATTTGGGTATTCTCACTTTTCTACGATGTCGATCTTATCTAAGTCAAATTCAACACCAAATTACCAACAGAAAGCAAGCAACACATCCACTCAACCAGACACAGACACACATACACACACAGGACAATATGTATAACATAGCATGACAACAACTGTGAAAGTCAGTCAAATATGTCGCAATGACTTTGCTGAGCTAAATTATCAAAATGGTGTTAAATTGACTTATTTAGGCTTTGCAACCCATAGAGAGAGTAGATTGTATAACACAGAAGAAAACAACATCCACGCAGCAAAACAGTTTGGGCAATCAATTCGGCGTAATTCAGTCAGTATTTCTATTTCAGTTTGAAAAAAAAAACATACAAAAAACTCGACATTGGTTTTATTACTTGAAACTACAACATGGCAATTCTTGTTCCGACCTTTTAAAATTAAGTTTATATTCTCGTGGGCATTTTTCATTTGTTTCGAAGGCAAACACGACACCCAAAATGACATTGCACAGAGAACGTAAGGGTGTATACACCAATTATGCACAATAGTTTTTTTTAGAAATATTAACTTTCACCAAGTTGACGAGACTTAATGAATAGTTTTGTTAACTACAACTCTATAGTGTTATGTTATAAAATGACTTAATACCAAAGGATGTTGTTTATATACATTTACTGTGTTTATCACTCTTAGGGTTCCCAGATCCGATGATGCCTTTTTGTTTTACATATATTTATAGAATGAAAGTTAATTGTAACAGATGGACGTAACTCAGTTTTGTTTTGCAAAGTTCGATTTTAATCTTTATTCCATGTATGAACATTTGTACGCATTTGCAAATAGTAGACCCCGATCAAACGGCTCCTCTAAGATTAGTCTGGTAAGGGTATCTCCTATGTTTATTTATGCAATAACAAAGATCGAGTTCTGCAGTTTCTGCTATGGTAAAGAGTCTCTTGTGCATGATGTCATTAAAATACTGAAATTTAATAAATGCTAATTGCACATCTACTAAAACATCATCTTATCACTATTTATACGAATTTCCTACTAAATGAATGCCATTTTGAGACAGTGTCAAAATGAGACAAATACTCGTAGAATATTAAAAACTATATATAGGGTGACCAATATGTTTGATCTTACAATCAATCCGAAACTAATGCATTGTCATCATTAGTATCATCAGAAACGACATGAGCTGCGATATGAAATAAACAACCTTAGTGACATTTCAATCGGTATAGAAATGTATTTGCTTATTTTTGTCATAACATTTTGTTAAGTCCAGTCAAGGACAATTGAAATTCTTGGGATGATTCATATGAAAATAATGTCATGCACCACATCTTCGCTTCATTTTAAATGCATGTGCAACATTAGAATCGTTGGTGAAGATGGTGTTAAAGTTGTTCGTCACAATTTGATAATTTTGAAGTACAGTTGAACTTCGATATCTCGAACTTCAAGGGACCATACAAATAAGTTCGAAATAACAGAGGGTCGAGTCATCCGAGTTCTAATCTGACCAATATCTCAAATTCTCAGCTTAATGCAGGTCGAAAGTAATGCTGAAAGCTCCTGTAGGAGCTTTCAGCATTACTTTCGACCTGCATTAAGCTGTCGCATGTGCTTCTAGATATGTGTAGTACATTTAAGAACAATTCTATATTGTATATTTTGGAAGGACCGAACTGTTAGTTTGAGTTATCCCCAAGTTCGAGTTATTCAAGTTCGAGATATCGAAGTTCAACTGTATCAGACTCCATTGAGTCATTCATTACTTGACGTAGTTTGTAAAATTTGAGTCAATTCTAATTGTTTACTAAAGAGACTGCATTGTAACAAGATATTTATACACCAAAGACCAGGTCTAAATCACACCAGAGGCACATAGGCACGTGCGTAAAACATACAGAACAAATAGCCGCCCGAACAGCAACACAAGGAAACAGCAAATGTACATTACTATAAAAATATCAAGAGACGCACACAGACAAAACAAACATACAATAGGGGGAACATGGAGTAGATGAAACTTTAATCAAAGGCTAAATATTGAAACAAAATGTGCGCGTTAAAGCCCTAATATTATATAACCATACCAATACTGGTGACACTTCGATACACAGATTCTATATCCCAGGCTTATGCTAAATGTACATGGCCTTACTAAAAGTCGTTGGAATACAATGTATACACCAGATTAGGATCTACATGTGTTACAAATTAGTGCTGGAACAGAGATGTGCAATCTATTTAATTAAAATGCTAATGTATATATGTTTTGATTCTGTTTCTTTCAATCATTTTGACGTCTAATTAACGTGTTCTGATGATGTTGGATTAGTTGTAATTAAACTTTTATCTGTCTGGCTATAGTGGATATTCCATGATTCCCATCTATAAGTGTACGAGTAAAATAATAGGTGAGTGGATAGTGGGGGATGCAGAACATAGTGCAACACATTACCAGTCTCTATCATCCTTATTTCTGAAAATGCAAAAGTGTTGCCTCTTTACATTTTAAAATGTGTTCCAGTAATAATAATTCTAAATTGAAATATGGTTTGCCTAAAAATATTAAAAATGGTTTAAATTGTCACAAAATACACACTTTTGCGAAATTAAAACAAGAGTGTGTTTGGGAAAACATTTGACATTTGACCCTGAAGGATGACTTTGATATTTGACCCATGAACCAGGGAGTTAAACGCGACACATTGTCTTTGTGTGGTGAACACTTGTGCCAGGTTATTTGGAAATCCATTCACAGATAAAAAAAAAGAAGGGACACGAGCTTTGGGACGGACGGGCAGACGGACTGACGGACAGACGGAAATACGGAAAGACGGACGATGCGATTACTATATGCCCGCCGTTGGGGGCATAGAATAGCCGTATTTGTTTTGTATTGTAAGCAGACGCCTCCCAGGAAATAATTCTAATAGAGCGGAAATGGCACCAGTGGGCACTTTGTGCACCTCAGAATGACGACTGTGTTTGGGTTTTCATAACCAGTGCCTTCTTATAATTATGTTAACCCTTGCAACGCTTTTTTGTTCACATCAAGTATTCAAAAAAAAAAAAATCACATTTACGGTGAATATTTAGGGATAGTTAAAAAACTGCAACTTGACAAACAGTGCAGACCCTGGTGAGATCTGGATCTACAGTGTTTGTCTGAATGTCATCTTCTCATACACTTAAGACACCCAGCCTTCCCTAGCATTGGTGCGTATTCAATAATTATGACGAAGCACGTCACTGTCATATAAGGAAACTTAGACCCGTCACGGGTTTGAGCACTTTTACTAGAGGGTCACGAAAGCAGCATTTTAAACGAGTTGCATTAAAATCGCCCAGTGGTTTCAGATGAGAGTTTTGAAAACGATTCGCTCCTGGAAGAGAGTCACCAGAGGATAATTCCTGCAACATCATTTGAAACTACCTCAGTGGTTTACAGGAGACGGATTCTGAATGTTCTACTATAACCATTGCAAGAAATATTAGACCCGCCCCTGGCGGCTATGGTTTCGAGAAGTGTTACTGTATCTGCATAATTCTTTCATTGGAGAATACTTTTGTCATATCCACTATAGCATTATAAAGATAACTATAACTGCTCATTGCGGACATGTCTTAACGAATCAAAATGGTTTGGAAAAGACACTTGGTGAAGTACCATCTGACAATAATTCCTGCAAAATCATGACGAAACCTTCCCAGTGGTTTAGCAGAAATATGATTTTATACGTTTCCGTAATAGGAAGTTTAATAAAAGACAGGCCCACACCTGTCGACCATGCTTTTTTGTTTTAACAAAGCATAGAGTAATCTAAATGGAAAAGTCAAGCAGGCAATGCCACAAAGACTTTATCTGCTAAACTATGATGAAATCGTCCAAGCGAAAAGTTTTTCTTCCGCCTGTAATTTCATAGAGAGCGCTGCATGTATGTCATGTTTTTACAAAAATGGAAGAGGACCTCACATTGATTATTTCAGTGGATCAAATTTGTCAGAGGTGTTTTAGAAGAGATGTTAAGTTCATTGTTGATGACGAACAGCGCATGCCGACAGACATACCAAAAAGTATTATTAAACTAGGTTACATTGAGCATTTCGTGCTCAATTGAGTTGAAGCAAGTGAAAAAATATGAGATGCTACAGTCGCATGCTACATTTCAGTGTTTGACATTCGGAATAAGATAAATTAGTCTTATAGTTTAAATAAACGTTTAACTGGTTGCAACTTTATTTTAAAGGTTAAAAATTAAAACCAAACGTGTGTTTAATCTTTTTGGCGACACTTTGATAGATATGTTCTATATACAAGTCGTTTGTTCATTGCAGAATCCAAACATACTTTTGTACATGGCCAACTTCAGGAAGGCCATCGTGACAATGGACATCCCTGTAAACGCTACATATATTGCTTTAAAAGCAACCTGACCTCCTGTGGTATAGACACTTCATCATGGAAAGCTCCGGCCCAGGATAGGTCCTTTGGAGGCTGATTGCATACCCTTCGGTCGATGTGACGGGGGACATTCTCATCATCATGCTCGCTGCACATGCCCTTATTTAAAGCCGGCGCCTTGCAATAGACATCAATGTAGGATCTAAAGCACTTTTGTAGATCAACATAAACGATTTGCCACCCGGGGGTCTGCCCTTGATCATTCTATTCTTTGATTTCAGGCAATTAATGCGTTACTTTACACGCTAAACATGTTTACGGTTAGGGGATAGGGGAGGCTTGAGACTGGATACTCCATGACTTCAGTCTCAGAGGGAGCAACATCTGGCCCCAAGGTTATAAAAGTCTGAGATCATTCTCAGGCATCTTATTGGTCAGATTCGGAGCTTGCTCAGAATATGACCAATCAGATACTTCAAATTGATCTCAGTTTCAGACTCAAAAGTTTTATAATCTCGGATCCTGTCTCTTGTTGTAGGTTAAGTTATTTAGGGGCAAGTCCGTATGGGCAGATACACCGTGCTACCACCAGAATATTGGCACATCTAGTACTAAATGGAAACTTATTATGTGCATGGCTAATGTCCATTGAACTTTTTTATTGGTGCTGAAGTGATTAATATCATTATGGTAGGTTTAATTTAATATTGACTCAAATAAAATAACAATGAATTGAAATGAACTACTACATTTGACTGTTGGTAATATGGTTAAATTTAAAATGACTAAATGATAATTCTACTATATTACCAACAGCAATAAAAATGTAGTAATCTGATAACAATAAAGCACTTGTATACAATTCTCTTTCTGAAAATGCAAAATTGTGGACTGGAGATTATAATTGTGCAGGCCTTTTACATAAATGTGAAACTTTTGAAATCAATTTGATGGTGTAAAGGAAGCCAGTGAAGTTTAAACCCGTGTAATATGATTGTATCGAGGAATCCTGGTTATGATGCGGGCTGTTGTGTTGTTGCATACTTTGAAGTTTTCGTATTGTATTTTTAGCAAGTCTGTTTCGAAGAAATCACAAGCTATTGTCGTAACTCCGGCGTCCGCGTCGTCATCATCGTTGTCGTCGTTGTTGTCGTCGTCGTCGTCCAAAATCTTAACATTGATCATAACTTCTTCATATTTTCATTTACAATCTTCATTGTCGTATGCATGTTCATGTTCACAATGACGACAACTGAGCATTTGCACCCGCTTGCGTTGCTCCTGTTTTGAAGTTCAAGCACCAGTAGTCTAGTGTTGATGTAACCAGTGAGTTCACCAAAATCTGGTATTGGTAGCGTCAGGTTAGAGGTAGTTTTATTTTGCCTATGTGCCGCAGCTGTGCGTAATTACACATACACACGGAATTGATGTGCGGTGTCATATCCATTTGCGAATCAATCCGTACACCAAGATTCTTCAAACATAATGATGGTTTGATTATAAAGCGTACTTCTTTGGTTTTGTATGAAACAGGATGAACTCAGTTTTGTCAGTATCGAGTTCAGCATGTTATCGTGTATCCATGAGATTATGTGTTTGAGACAGTCCACAAATCACGATAAGGCTTCTTGTTGACAGAACATGTCCTTGGGCTGAGAGGATAGGTATAACTGTGAGCCATCGACGTACAAATAGTGACCTATTCAATGGTTTCTGCAGATTGAGCCAACATGTTTTGTGTACATAATGTAGTTTTTTGTCCAAGGAACGATACATGTGGCACGAACATATTTCATAATAACTGGGGTTGACAATTCTCCGTCTTCTGCGACTGTTTGATAGCGGTCACTCCGAGAGGAGGTCATCCACTGGATTTGTTTTCCAAGTCATTTTCCCGTCGTTCAGCAGTGTTTTATGATCGATAGTAGAAATGCAGCCGATCAGTCCAGCATTTCCAACCTTGAAAATTCGTTTTTAACAGGGGATTGAAGAATGTCCTTTTGAACGTTCAGATGAGCTGTCTCTGTTGAATGATGTTTTCGGTACGTGGACTGATGGTGCTCATGTACATTGTTTGAGGGCAAGTGGGGCTACATTTTCTAACAATTTAGAGACAAGTGGCAAATGTGATAGAGACGTATAGTTCTTGAAAAGGTAGTAAAGTCAAGTTCATTTAGAACGAGATCCGGTTTCTTTAAAAGAGGTCTGGCATGCAACATTTTGTAATCTTTGCCTAAATATGAGTCTACATGTTGTCCAAACGGTAGGAATTCATTATGTAGGGATTGGACCCAGTTTATTGGACTTACAGAGCGATACATTGGTAATCTGTTCTACTTTTTCTACTGTAACGGGAGGAAAACTATCTAGAGAGTGTGTTGAACACTGCATTTCAGTGGAAACTGGAGCACTGGATACAGGGATCGACGCAATTTCTGCCCGTATTCCGCCAACTCTGTCATTGCAAACGTTATTGAAATCTTGTACGAGTTGTTTGAAGTCGAAGTGTCTGGCAAAGTGGTGTTGCTAGTTGCATCCAACACATGCTTAATGACATTAAAAGACTCTTTGTGTCCCTTTGGCATGATTATTCTTTCTCTGAATAGAAAGTTGACCTTTGTTTTTGTTAGCAACTGTTTCACTGTGGTACACTGTTCTCTGTAAATCTGATGGTCTATTGTGAGTCTAGTCTTTTCCAGTTTCGTTCAAACTTATGCCTTACATAGTTAGCATCGTGCAGTTTCAATGTATACCACGGACATGATGATCTGAGAGTTATGGTTTTAGTACACAACGATACATGTTTATTGGCAAGTGCCGCCAGTATTTGTGTTTATGTGTATCAACATATGTCATTTGTATACTTGCTTTGATAGATCCTGATTTGAGAGGTCTCGAATTGAAACAGTTTTTGTCACTGTAAATGGTTTTCCTGCATTTGCTTCGAAAGTTACAGAAAACATGATAACGCGAACATTTACCACTACTGTCAGACAGTCCTGGGTATTGGACTTCAATATATGACACACAGTCATACCCGTCTCCTGTAATAACAACATTTAGGGTATGTCCGCCTATATGCGGCGGAGTTTCCCGTTCAACGTGAACAAGATATTGCATTTCCTCTGAAGAGCACTGCTGAAACTTTACTAGTGTTTTGGTGAGTGCTTGAAACAATGGCAATTATCTGGGGAACTCGTTCAAGTGATAGACATTCGCGCCACCAGATGAATATTGCTTTCGGTTTTACGATGTTTGGAAACAATTGGAATTGGCTGAGGTATCTTTGTTAATTTGTTTAAATAAACAACTTTATTTACATCCGAAATACGTTTTGATTTCGAGTTGTTCTTTCGAAAGCTTTAAATTTAGCTAAGCCAAGTTGAACAATTCTAACAACAGTTTCAATCTAGACAATAATAGGTGTTTTAAAATGAGAGATAATTGCCCTATAAAGAAAGAGCACTTTAATAGATCTTTATTAACCACCATTCATGAAGAGCTATATAAAACATATACATAGAACACTATACAAAATCAAAGTTTAAGAAGACAATAATAATTACAGAATTTATATAACAACTCAAAAATGCACAGGAACAACACACAATCATATAGATAATAACGAAGGATAATTACAGAAAGGTAGATAGTATAGCACGCTCAGTACAGCATGAATGGTATTACATCCCACTTAAACAGAACCAAACATATTAAAGAATTCTATTAGAGATGTTCGATGGAAAATTAATGGTTAGTTAATGTATATACATGTATCCAGTTACAGGGATGAAAACAGACCTGTCTCACAGAGAAGACACAGTCTTGATCTGACCCCTGTTGACACTTCTGTACCTTTTTCTACCACATTCACTGTGAGTAGATCTGCAATTTCCTCTAATACCCTTGACTCTGTCAGTAGACACACGCCTACCCTTGACTCTGCAAGTACATATACACCTACCAGATACCACACTCATTCCAGACACCACACTCATTCCAGACACTCTACTGTTCCAGACAGTTCATTAACTGGTACTACTCACACAAACCAATTTCACTCACCACCCACTCGAGCATATAGGTCTACACCCCTTCCAAGTCGGCCGGTTAGGCAGAGAAGACCCCCCGATAGGTATGGGTTTCTTAGAATCACACCTAGATTATATTTTAACCATTTTTACCTGCTGTTGTAATTTATATTTTGACTGTAATCTGAGTTGGCAATTTTATAACTATAGTGTTATCATTTTCACTTAGTAGGAGCCAGAATCAGTTTTGCTCAGCTCAAATGGTTTAAAACCTTGAACAGTCTATAAATTATGATGATCATGCAACTTGATAATAATTGATTATCAAGGCTTATTACTTTTATAATATGCAGAAATGTTGCCTGCTACAAATTTAGCATATTAACATTTCATATAATTTGTGTACAGTTTAATTTGTTTACTGCTTAGGGTATGGAGTTCCCTTAAGTTAAACGTTTATTAACTATTTCTCTGAATACTGCTTTTAGGAAATGTCAGGAGACATGTAAATCTAGCCAGGGAGTATGTAACCCAGGTTTAGATCCCATGTACCGTTGCCAGCGCTTTATCTTGAAACAGACTATAGCATTGTCGAATTCCGCTTGCTATAGCCCGTTTCATTATTTACATTTATTTACCTGTATATGTCCATGGTTGGAAAGAGAGAGTGAACCGGTTTGGGAGTGTCTGATATATGCGTGCGAGGATAACGTGGTTATTTTACTCACGTGACACGAGTTAACGTGCAACATCTCCTTTAGCTCCCGCTCTCATTCTGGCTCTAACTCTTCTAGCGAAGACATCTTCATATCTTTACTTCACTACTTTACTTATTAAGCAGGCTTCATATTCTGACCAGCTGGTGAGTTTACTTAGTTTATTTATTAGTTAATTATACTGAATCGCTTGAATATTTGAATATTGTAATTATGCGTATCTGACAACGCTGCATTTACTGAATTTGTTAGAAATAGTCGTTTCACTGAACTTATATTCTGTTTATCTGTTTTGCAGACCCTATTCATCCCTATTCATCTATATACTACATTATTGTTGGAGAATATACACAACGAACTCCACTAGGGTATTGTCGTTATTTACTACCCTGGTTACATAACATATAGATGGATCTTGTCGAAACGGAATATAAGACACACCAACAGCACATATAAGCATATCCTACTATAAGGCTGAGTGAACCCAGTGGACTGACACCCAGGCTGTGTCCCGGCACACGAATAGAGAATTACACGCCATTCCGACAGATGAGACCAAATGGCTTAAACAAGCCCACAACTGGCCCAATCCGCTGCAGGGAAGCTACCAGTTTCAGATGTTCCACCGGGATCACTACCCCGTAGTTGAAGGCAATATACCTATCCTATAAAATAGGAAGTCCATGAGGTAGAAACTGAGACTTGCCGAAACGAAATACAAGGATCAGTATGCATGTAACAATTAACGGAGCATAATATACGTACAAAGATATTTGTGTCAAATTCTTTACCATAACAGGTACTATTGTAGGGTATCATTGTAGACGTGTTATTAGACAGTAAGAGAAACAATGGCACCAATGAACTGAAAGCCGACTAAACGAACTTATTAGGTTTGCCCGAGCCTGTTCTATGCTTGAAGATTTTAACAGACGTAATTTAGTTATAACTGATAAACTTCTTAAGCAAGGTTACAGATATCACAAACTTCGGAAAACCTTTTCTAAATTTTATTATCGAAATTTACCTCTCATTAGTAAATATAATTGCAATCTACGGACGTTACTGCGACAAGGCATTTCTCAACCAGAATTTTATGGGGATGTTATCTACAAACTTAGGAAAATTCGGGGTCATATCCATTTTCATGATTTGTTTATAAAACGCATTAAAACATTTAAAAAGAAAGGTTACGATCCTATTATATTGCAACACACTGCATGTTTGGTTATCGACCCTTTTACAGTCGGTAGCTACGCTTCCCTCTTTGCTTGCGCGATGACAGGCCGAGGGTAGTACTCTATGATGGTATACTCTTAAACTTGGATACAGGAGGAGCTTACCAGACTCATGTATTATATTTTCCCTGTCGTGCCCTTAACGGATTACCTGCAGGTGCTCTGACTTCAGCAAAGTCATTGAGTACATATTTGACGGATTGTCACAGTTATTATGCTATGTTTTACATGTTGTCCTGTGTTCACCGTCGTCTATGTTGTGGGTAAGTCCAGCGGGGATACCTTTATTTACAATATTTGTAAAACTAGGGTGACTTAGAGAGAAGTGTGAGGTTAGGACGTCCGTAAACCGGTTTAAACCCCCAGTGGTGTTTTTGCTGCTGACCGTGCCAAGGCGGTACTCTCTTTGTCATCCTTCCTTTTGTTTGCCTTGCGTCTTTGTGCTTGTGGTTTGTTCATGTTGTGGAACGTTTGTCCCTGGTTCTTGTGTGTCTTTTGGTGTTTTCTGTGTTCATTTCGTGTGTGTGTGTGTGTGTGCGTTTGGGTGTGTGGTTGTGTGTGTGTGTGTGTCATGATGTCTATCGGTGTTTTGGTGGTGGTTGCGTCTTGCATGTGGCTTTGCCTGCTTGACTTTACTACTTTTCCATTTATAAGCACAATAGTGTTGTTTGTGCAGTGTGGCGGCGGTGAAACGTCTCCCCGTACATCCAATCAATATTGTTTTCTTCCTCTTGCAGGAATTGCTCTACATTCAATGTGTTTGCTCATACCTTTACACCGTACTTTGCACTTCATGGTGGCTTCCGTACTCACCGACATATTGTGTGACTAGTTTAATTTCCCTTTTAAGATTTGTGCCCTTTGCGTTTTCTCTAGTGTGACTTTACCTTATTTGTGTTTCTTCTTACTTTTTACCCATTCAATGTTTCACTATTCAATGTTTCATTCATATTCTTAGTCTTCTTTATTTTTGTCATAACCTCTGGTATGTTTTTTATTATTTTACACCACTTTTCGTTACATACGTATGTCGCTTTTTACAGAAGGGTGCTACAATTACTACACAAAATATGAATAGTCTCCCTAAACTCAAAATTAATAACTTAAACTTACACTCTGTGTCTTCCTTCAGATTCCTCATAACCTGGCTAATTTCCAATCACTACAGCCGTCAGTTTGTATTAAACCTCTAAAATTGTCTTCTGCTTCATCTTTTCATGTTCCCTATTCGGCTATTAGTAACATTTTTCATAATGGACCTAAAATCGTTTTGTCTCCTTTAAAGCAATCTATCATTCGTTATAGTAAAGTTCATCTAAATTCACATTATTTGAACAAAAGACATAGGGTGTATCCAATAATTACTAAGTGCAATAGTAAGAGGTGTATGTGTTGCAATTTCATTTTCTACTAGATCAACAATTAAATCTCTTGTTAATGGTAGATTGTTTAGTGTGAAGATTAATTCTGATTTAGACTGAAACTCATCTAATATTATATATGTTCTTACATGAAATGCGCCACGTTGTGGCATTCAATATGTAGGTCAGACAGGACGTTCTTTAAAAACTAGGTTTCGTGAACACAGTTACCATTGCCGGATCAAAAAAGTACGCAATTTTCTTTACCAGCATTTTCGTCATACAGGACATTCTTTCAAATATGTTTCGGTTCAACCAGTAGAACAAATTTATTATGATTCTAAAACTACTGGTATTTTAAAATCTAAAGCTCGTTTTATCACAGAGCTAGACTGGATAAAGAAATTACAAACACCTTTTCCTTTAGGCCTTAATGATAACATTTTCCAAAGCGGCAACATTTCTAAAGATCCAAGTATCGATATTTTCTCTATATTTTCTATTCGAAAACGTAAAAGTAGATCACATGGCAGACGTAGAAATGGTAATATTAAGCGTAAATTACGTCGTAATATGTCTATTCATGATTTACATACTATTCTAAAACAAACTGGTAAACATTCTATGTTATCTTGTTTATCGTCTTTACCCTTTTCCTGTCTTAAGTCAATAGACGAAGAGGCTGATAAAATCTATATGCGTACATATCCGTTAATTAATACTGCCTCACTTATACAAAGTTACACACAGCATGTTCTTCGTCCACGTATTGATAAAGAATCTGAACATAAAAGACATTTTCTGAAACTTCAGTTCCTAAATAAAGGTATCGATTTTATTGATATTCAAAGTATATTTCGTGATAAGAATGTAATCGATGCTATTCCCAAATATTTCATCAACTCTGAATCACCTATCATCTGTTATAAATATAATAAACCTATTAGAAATGTTATTTTTAACTACAATAAAATTGTCTCTGACTTAAATATGGATGTTAATACCCCTATTTCTTGAGATTGTAGCATTTCTAGCTTTTGCTATAAACCAGTTGGTCATGTCATTACTGGTAATTTTGATATCATTAAGGATAAACGTCTCAGGACCCTCCTAACTAAAGGACCTAAATATAGATTACCTTCCCTTATTGATTTTGACGATTGTCGAACTCATATTGCGGAAGCTATTCAAGAATTCTGCATCAAATGGTGTCGACGAGAACATGCTGATGTTAATGCCCTTTCGGATTGGAAGAAATGTATTTTCGATATTATTGATACGCGAATAACTTTTTACAAATCAAATTACCATCTTTTACCTCCTCGACCTAGAGTTACATTTCGCTACTTGAAGAAAAACATTTCTAATTTTCATTCAGATTATGTTCTTGTTCCTGCTGACAAGGCATCAAACAATGTAATCATTATTTGAAGATTGTATTATGTTGATGTTTTAAAGAAGGAGCTAACTGATTCAAAAACTTATATAACAGTTCAAACACCTGAAAAGATATAGTCTCGGAACATGTAAAAATGTGCAATAATTTTAAGTCTGGTCCTAACATAAAACAACATAAACTTTCTACTTTGTACTGGATTCCGAAACTACATGAAAACCCTTATAAGTCGCGTTTTATTGCCAACTCTAGCTGTTGTACCACTACTAAATTATCTATACTTTTGACGTCCTGTCTTACTACGATCAAAGAACATGTTAAACGCTACTGTGATAAAATATATGAAAATTCTGGTATTAATGTTTTTTGGTCCATAAAAAAGTCAAATGATGTTTTAACAAAACTTGAAAATGAACAGTATAACATTTCTTTACTGAGCTCTTATGATTTCTCTACACTCTATACTACTCTACCTCACCATCTTATAAAGGATAAACTTATTAAATTAATAGAAAAAACCTTTGCCAGAGAAAACAAAATGTTCATTGCTTGTAATGTTCAACGTTCATTCTTTTCGAATTCAGAAGTTGAACATTACACAATGTGGACTTGCCTTGATGTTTGTAGATCTCTTACCTTTCTTTTAGATAATATATTTGTGCGTTATGGGGATACCATATATCGTCAAGTTGTTGGTATACCCATGGGTACAAATTGTGCCCCTCTTGTTGCAGATTTGTTTTTGTATTGCTACGAGAGGGATTTTATGCTTAGCCTAAAACCTGATACACAGACTGATATTGTTAATGCTTTTAATAAAACTTCAAGGTATTTAGACGATATTTTGAATTTAGATAATCCTTATTTTGATACTATGGTTTCTTCAATCTACCCAAAAGAACTGTCTTTAAACAAAGCTAATCAATCTGACATTAATGCTTCATTTTTAGATTTGAATCTTTCAATTACAAATGATAAAGTTTCGTCCAAAGTATACGATAAAAGAGAAGATTTTAATTTTAAAATTGTTAATTATCCTTTTCTAGATGGGGATGTGCCACGTTCTACATCTTATGGGGTTTATATTTCTCAACTTATTAGGTTTGCCCGAGCCTGTTCTTTGCTTGAAGATTTTAACAGACGTAATTTAGTTATAACTGATAAACTTCTTAAGCAAGGTTACATATATCACAAACTTCGGAAAACCTTTTCTAAATTTTATTATCGAAATTTACCTCTCATTAGTAAATATAATTGCAATCTACGGACGTTACTGCGACAAGGCATTTCTCAACCAGAATTTTATGGGGATGTTATCTACAAACTTAGGAAAATTCGGGGTCATATCCATTTTCATGATTTGTTTATAAAACGCATTAAAACATTTAAAAAGAAAGGTTATGATCCTATTATATTGCAACACACTGCATGTTTGGTTATCGACCCTTTTACAGTCGGTAGCTACGCTTCCCTCTTTGCTTGCGCGATGACAGGCCGAGGGTAGTACTCTATGATGGTATACTCTTAAACTTGGATACAGGAGGAGCTTACCAGACTCATGTATTATATTTTCCCTGTCGTGCCCTTAACGGATTACCTGCAGGTGCTCTGACTTCAGCAAAGTCATTGAGTACATATTTGACGGATTGTCACAGTTATTATGCTATGTTTTACATGTTGTCCTGTGTTCACCGTCGTCTATGTTGTGGGTAAGTCCAGCGGGGATACCTTTATTTACAATATTTGTAAAGCTAGGGTGACTTAGAGAGAAGTGTGAGGTTAGGACGTCCGTAAACCGGTTTAAACCCCCAGTGGTATTTTTGCTGCTGACCGTACCAAGGCGGTACTCTCTTTGTCACCCTTCCTTTTGTTTGCCTTGCGTCTTTGTGCTTGTGGTTTGTTCATGTTGTGGAACGTTTGTCCCTGGTTCTTGTGTGTCTTTTGGTGTTTTCTGTGTTCATTTCGTGTGTGTGTGTGTGTGCGTTTGGGTGTGTGGTTGTGTGTGTGTGTGTGTCATGCTGTCTATCGGTGTTTTGGTGGTGGTTGCGTCTTGCATGTGGCTTTGCCTGCTTGACTTTACTACTTTTCCATAGATAAGTCAGAAAGTCCCGTTCTCGCTGCGATTAAGATTTGGCATCATCTGACTCCCGCTAACAATGTTAACAATAGGACCCATTCTCGAGAAGGGCATATCGCAACGAAAGCTTGAAAATTCCAGACACAAGTAGTATACACTCCTTAACAACTTTTATGCAAATGAGATTATTAAATCTAACAAGATTTAACCATATAATGCAGAGATGTCAAATACTAATGGCATTGTCGTTTGAGAGAAAATTACAGCCAAGAAAACTGGCAACCTGAACTATAGGTTGATTCAGGATAACAGACCGTATTCTACTAATCATAACTTGATTGTGGGATATCCTTCGAAAGCAAAATAAGCAATGCGAAAAGAGAAAATTGCAGACTCGGATTTATTGGTTCTGTTCATGAGTAGTGATTTAAAGTGTAACACTACTCCCGCCCCCTAGCACCGGCTTAAGCAGTATTCAATTTTCAAAAACTAATAACATCAAAAATAATGATACCGAAGGACCTGAACATATAACAACACTGAGAATGAAGTACGGGGCGAATTTACGGCCACCACACAAGCACTTAACACCTGCTGTTGTGAAGTAGGTATATACCTATTGTGGGAGATCCTTCGAAAGCAAAAGTAGCAATGCGAAAAGAGAAATTGCATAATCGGTTTTGAGTCTGTTCATGAGTAGTAATTAAAATAGTAACACTACTCATGCGCTCCTAGCACCTGCTTAAGCAGTATTCAATTTTCAAAACTACTACGTGTAACATCAAAACTAATGATCCCGAAGGACCAGAAACTATAACAACACTGAGAATGAAGTACGGGACGACTTTGTACGGCCGCCACACAAGCAATTAATGCCTGGTGTTGTGAAGTAAATATATCCTGAATGTGAGAGATCCTTCGAAAGCATCAGTAGCAACGCGACAAGATAAAAATTGCAATATCGGTTTTATTTAGTCTGTTCATGAATAGTAATTAAAAGTACAACACTACTCATGTCCCCTATTACCGGGATTAAGCAGTATGCAATTTTCAAAACTATTAACCTAAAAACTAATTACCCCGAAGGACCAGAAAAGATAACAACACTGAAAATGACGTACGGGACGATTTGTACGGCCGCCACAGAAGCACTTAACACCTGCTGTTGTGAAGTAAATATATCCTGACTGCAGGAGATCATTCGAAAGCAAAAGTAGCAGTGCGAAAAGAGAAAATTTCAGACTCGGATTTATTGGTTCTGTTCATGAGTAGTAATTTAAAGTGCAACACTACTCACACCCCTAGCACCGGCTTAAAGGTCAAGTAAACAGGCAGGACACTTTTTCGTAAATATTTGACAAATGGGTACCTTGTACGACGTAGTTTCGAAAACACTAAAAAAATACAGTCATATCGCACATAGCAGCTGTCATATATCACCGATAAGTAAGCACTGGCTGATTTTGGTCGTTCGCTTATCTCCCTTGTGATGACGTCACTTGTGACATTCGCTATAAATGTCGAACTAGATATCGTATAGAAAAGAATCGCACGTAATGTACTTCTGCTTCGTTTTGAGTGCTAAAATGGTAATTTGTGCTGCCTATGGGTGTATCCCTGCCTATGGGTGAAGCTCCTAATCCGACAGAGACTAAATAGGATTATTTAAATTACCTAAAGACGAGAAAATGTGATGTGATTTACATTTTGTCTCGATGGCTGTTTTCCGTGAAATTTATACTAGAGATGCAGTGGATGGCTTGGGTCTACAATTATAAAAAAGGATATGCTATATTCTGTTATAAATGTGACTAAGGTCTAGCACTGTAGGTTAATGGGCTTTTTCTTCGTGGAAAATTATTCTATACAAACGTTTTGTTAACAGCGTAAACCCAAATCACGCAGGAACTGTCTGATCAGGATATGCTCTGATTGCTTAGTCCGAAGACTTATTGCTTTAGAGTCGATCAGGGTTGTCTAGCGTCTCTGTAATCCCTGTAATGAATATTCATGAGGTCATGAAATCTTTAATAAATATTCTTAAGAGAAAAAATGATTAATAAACACGATTTAGCACTGTTGGCAGCAAACACCTAATTTGCTTTAAAATCAATTTCCCAATCCTTCTCTTCTTACATAAACGGCTTCACGCGCTTTTGCAAATAGAGTAGATCCAGATCGGACAGTTCCTGTAAGAGCTGTCTGATCAGGTTCTGCTCTGTTTGCTTATGAAATTTTGTTGATCTAGTCCTAATTGATCTGTCAGAACCAATGATCTATTTGAAAAGTTAACATTGTGAAAAAAAGCCTTTAGATCTTCTTCATGAATATTCGTGTAAGATATAATTATTTCATGGTGAGTTAATGATATATGAGCACAGGCTATGGCAGTAATTGTACAACCAGACCTACCGGTATGTTATTTCATAAGCAAATCGACAAGAACCTGAACAGGGAGCTACAACAGAAGCTGTCTGATCAGGATCTACTCTGTTTGTAAATTTGTTTCAATACGTTTGATCTGGGTCTACTATGTTTGCATTGGCATAAACAGGCACGTGGAATGAAGGGTTTATATTCGTGAAGTGATTTACTCACACATAATTTTTCATCAGGGAAATAGTTTATCATAAATATGATCCTTTTGCAATTTTGGAACATGGACAATTTTGACCATAAATTCATAGGAAAAAAGTCATTCTGGATTACTGTAATTTACGGAATTGTTCATTGGATGCGTTTTATAGTTTTACTGATTATTACCTACCCAAAACTAACTTTGAGGCACCATGACCGCAATGATTGATTCTTTTGACAAGTTACCACTGCTACATAAAGAATGCAACAATACCTAATATACAGGAAGCGGGTTTTATGGCCTTGCAATAATCATTATCCCCTGTTTGGGTATTTGACAAAGGGCTACTATGATAACTGACATCTGGAGACTGACCCTGCATGGGGCATTTCGTGTGTTATTTTTGGCTTAGTATAATATGGCCTAAGGCCATTTAACACATTCAATCATACATGCATAGAAAAATTCTAATGGCTATGTTTACTGTTGTTTCCATATATTACAAACCATAATTAAATTGCACATACGAGTATACTGTAAAATTATGATAAAGAAAAAGGTAGTAACAGTTTTAATGTGTTGACCGTATTTTTTTAATAAACATTTTTATTTGTAGTGGGTCCAGTCATGTAAACATAATTCACAAGCTTTAGAAACATGAATATATTAATAATAATAAAAAAGTCATTCTTCAAGACTGACAACCATTTTATTATCAAGATTCACCTTTTTCTCATTTTCCCAACAAAATACATATTTTGGTATTTCAACCTTTACTCGATTTTCTGAAAGTAATGGATCATTTTGGTATTGCAAATATTAAAGTAAAATAAATAAATAAATAATTTTCTATTTTTCTGTATTTTGGTGGAATTTCTTTTTTTCCCCAAAGTACGTACATTTATACATAGTACTATGTTACTTAACGAGAACGTCCCATTTCATCTGAACCCACTTTGCCTAAATATGAAATTCAACTAATGTTGTCTAGTTCTGTCTAAAAGTTGTTTGGACCCAACTCATGGGCAGGACCCAAATGGTCCCTCTGATCTGAATCTACACTTTTTGCTAATGGTCTTGGTCCTAACCTCATCCTCTTTTTAAATTATAGTTTATGAATAGTGTAAATTCACTGACAGGTAAAGTAAGTTTTAACCATTCGCTTGCTATTCACGTCAATATACCTACCTGTAAATAGTGAAAACCTGCAGGAGCTGTCTCATCAGGGTCTGCACTATTTAAAAGTTGATTTACATCAGTGATTGCACAGTGAAATACGTGTACACATTGAAGCTATATGTAATTATACAACAGGGCATGGGTAAAAAGCAAGAGAAGGGTTAAGATTAACAAAATTAAAAAATATGTGTTTAATATTAAGTATCATTGTATTTCACACCTAAAATAAACATCACACCCCATCAATAGTTTCCCCTACTCGATAAAGTGTCACTTTCTAAGGCTAATCCATGGACGTAATGTCTGGAAAAGTATGAAAATAATTGGGTATTTATAGACACTTAGGAGTCGGATTTAATCTAATTTTGTAAGCAAACAGAACAGACCCTAATTAGACGGTTCCTGTAGGCTCTGATCTGGATCTACTTTGTTTGCAGAGCCGTTAATTTAAAGGAAAAGGTTAAGTTTCTGTGTACATTCCTCCCTCTCAATAGGATCCTTGACTGGCGAGCATCACAAGTGACGTCACGCAAGGGAGATAATCATGTATCGATTTTCAAAATGCACGGTTCGCGGTACAATAAAAACTCGATTTAAATCAAAACTAGATGAAAACGGTAAGAATTTTCTAAAGCTTGGTGTTTAACTAACTGTATACTATCAGAATTTGACGAAAACCCAATCTGTTTACTTGACCTTTAAGCTGTATTCAATTTTCAAAAACTAATAACATAAAAAATAATGATACCGAAGGACCTGAACATATAACAACACTGAGAATGAAGTACGGGGCGAATTTACGGCCGCCACACAAGCACTTAACACCTGCTGTTGTGAAGTAGGTATATACCTATTGTTGGAGATCCTTCGAAAGCAAAAGTAGCAATGCGAAAAGAGAAATTGCATACTCGGTTTTGAGTCTGTTCATGAGTAGTAATTAAAATAGTAACACTACTCATGCGCTCCTATCACCTGCTTAAGCAGTATTCAATTTTCAAAACTAATAACATCAAAACTAATTATCCCAAAGGACCAGAAAAAATAACACTGAGAATGAAGTACGGGGCGACTTTTTACTTGTATAATCCCATACTAGATATAAGATTCCTAAATAGGGTATTGCGTATAAGGTCATTGCACGAACAGTGGAAAGGTTGTGTTTTAAAAATAGGTTCTGTAAAAGAAGAACACTGCAGTGTTCCGGAAATTTAGATAACATTATCTTTGATAAGACAAACATCGCAGTGTAACATACTGCCAGCAAATCGGGGTTAAGGCGGGCAAAATGACATAGGTAAACAAACCCTGAGTCAGGAAACACATAGCAAACATTGTCACCTGGCAACATATTGCCTAAATTGTGTGAACGTTGGTCATTTACCGATTTAACAACATATCTGTTAAGAACTGGTGGAAAATCAGAAGTGACCACAAAATGTTCAATATACATTTTTACATTGTAAATGTCAGGTATGAACACACCTGGCTGTCTCTTTAAACCATCACAATAACGAAATAGTCTGTTAACAAATATCTGTTTAGCTAAATAATGACAAGGTAACCTACAGATCTGCCTTAAGAAATAAATTATTCTGTAATCAATCAGCGTTTGCAAAGGGAGGCTTCCTACTGAATGACAAGCTATATCAAGGGACGCTTCTATATAAATATGTTTGGCAGAATGAGTGAACCCTTGCTAATTCTCTTACATGGTTTAAGGAGAGAGAATTCCAGATTTCACACCAATCAAGGGAAAGTGCACTAGAACTAAAACCACTACAACATTTCCATGTATCACTATAAGATAATCTAATTGATAAACATGATGTGATTATTTCTTACATGAATATTCACGAAGTTGAATATAGGTGATTGCTTAATGACGAAAAAATGCCGAACGCTAAATATAGGGCCTTTCTGCGTTCTTTGCTCATGCTTTAAGCTACCGCCCGTATTCATGACCCAGAGTTAGACCTTGTATTGGCTGTCACTTAATATGGGGTCAACTAAATTTTATTTCATCTATTCAGCATATATTTTCTGATAAAGGGTCGTGCCGCAAAATTAGATCGAATTAGATGTTGATTTTATGAGTGCATTTACATTTTTCCGTTAAATAACCAGCAATATGTATCTATAAACAACAATCGTATTGTAACCGACTTAACCTTTAGGTTGCTACATGTATATAAGTTAAAAGTTTTGGGAAACTATAGACCGCGTGTTAAACAGCTTAGTTCCTCACGAGTATCATCTAGATTCAATCTGTTCGCAAAGGCGAGCAAGGCCGGACTGTGTATGCGCATGGTTAAAACTCAGCAATAAGTGATGGAACGTTTGACAATATATTTGTTTTTCCTTAAGTTTCTCTGTAATTACCGTTTGTAGTTTTGACATGATTTGATTTATGAGACCGTTAACCGTAGAGAGTAGAGGTTCTGAATTATACACCAACAAATGCATTCTGTATAGGAATATTGCATGTAATGTCTACGTTGATAGAGTGTGTTACGTGAAGAAGGGAAGCAATCACGCCGATCCCCGTACTCTAGAATGTTGGATACAGCTAATAAAACATTAGCAGGAACAATATGATTGCATTGTATCATGTCTCTTGACATATGTCTGGTCATTTGCGGTGTTGTTTGACCCAAAGGTGCCAGACGCATGCTTGTACTCATCCATGGACCCCCCCCCCCCCCAAAAAAAAAAAAAAAAAAAAAAATGTGATCGAAGTATGTTCAACTGGTCTAAAACTATCTATTTGAACCTTAAACCACTCCGAAAAACGAGAAAAACACGACCCGGAAAAAATTTCCTATCGGGTCTATATATGTATTGAAAGGTATCTAACTACGACAGATCAGCGGCGGAAAATACAACAGTCATGTTTTTCAAAGTCTTACAGCAAAGCCAATTCAACACCGATTTCAATCAGTTTGGTCTTGATCCGTTCCAAATTCCATATGCTAAGCGGCACAATTAGTGCTTTCCTTAAATATTGCTCCGTCTTGTCGCTGCAAGACCGCAAATTTGAAAAAACGCTAGAGCGAAACGATGTGACTCCCGCCAGGATGCATAGACGTATGTAGGGGGATCTGTATTCGTTAATCTTTTCAACAAAAACGCGAATTATGGTTAAACACTATCTAAAAACATTAAACTCGCCGCAATTAAAACGGTGCTTACTATTTCCAGTCAGCTACGAGGCGCCAGTTTTCTTTCTCCAACTTTCCTTTTGAGCGGATGCGACCATTTTGCTGTGACCCGGCTCATAAACTATTCGCTATGCAAATTGACTACTACTTCCGGGCCACAGCGATTTGGCAAGCTCCGTTCAAAACGAAAGTAAGAGAAAGAAAACTGGCGTCTCATAGCAGACTACAAATAGCCAGCATTGTTTTAACTGCGGTAAGTTAAATGTTTTTCGAATGTGTTTCAGCATAATTCGCGTTTTTGCTGAAAAGTTTAACGAATACAGATCCCCCTATATACTTCTATGCATCCTGGCGGGAGTCACATCGTTTCGCTCTAGCGTATTTTCAAATTCACGGTCTTGCAGCGACAAGACGGGGCAATATTTAAGGAAAGCACTAACTGTGCCGCTTAGCATATTTTATTTGGAACGGATTAAGACCAAAATGATTAAAATCGGTGTTGAATTGGCTTTGCAGTAAGACTTTGAAAAACATGACTGTTGTATTTTCCCAAGCTGATCTGTCGTAGTTAGATACCTTTCAATACATATATAGACCCGATAGGAAATTTTTTCCGGGTCGTATTTTTCTTGTTTTTCGGAGTGGTTTAAGGTTCAAATAGATAATTTTAGGCTAGTTTAACATTCTTCGATCACAATTTTTTTTTTTTTTTTTTTTTTTTTTTTTTTTTAATTTTTTTTTTTTTTTTTTGGGGGGGGGGGAGGTTGTTTCCATGAGTGAGTCCAAGCATGCGTCGAGCACCTTTGGTTTGACCGATGAGTAATCCGAAACAGCTGCAACACAGTAAAACCACTGTTGTAGAGAAGAATTTAAATAATATTGGGAAGGTGGCTGCTTAATGCAGAAAGCTGTCTGAACTGTTGTCTGTTATGGTTTTATGTCGGATTTGTTCAAGTATTGAAGAAACCGAATACCAGACAGTTTGGATCCTGATGAGGGGCCATGTAACTAGTCATTTTATCTGGAATCAAACTGTCTTCAAATTGTAGCCAGGTCATGTTCAACACTTGAAGGGTTAAACGCATAATGTGAGGGTCATGTGTAAACTAATTCAAATATAAATGCTCTAAAGTGTACTTTGTTGTTTAATATGCCCAAACGTGAAATACCTGCCGATAAAAATGGAAGTAAGACCTCTCTGACTTGTAGGCCCAATGTCAGTTAATAATGTGCTGTGGGGTGGCACTCATAACTAAAATTATTACTACTACTGCTACTATTCGTTTCATTACCACCATCATCGCCACTATTACTACTACTTCTACGACGACTACTACTACTACTACTACTACTACTACTACTACTACTACTATTACCACAACTGCTATTACTTCTACTACTTGTTCCACCACTACTTCCACTACTATTTTCTTCTTTTTCTCTACTACTACAATGTTCTTCTACTGATGAAATTATTATTGATATAACTTGAAAAATACTACTACTACTACTACTACTACTATTACTACTACCACCACCACCACTTCTACTACTACTACCACTACTACTACTGCCACCACCACCACTTCTATTATTACTACTACTACTACTACTACTACTACTACTACTACTTCTACTACTACTACTACTGCTGCTGCTGCTGCTACTACTACTACTACTACTACTACTACTACTACTACTACTACTACTACTACTATAACTACTACTACTACTACAGGTAATACTTACTTAATCCGTGTACAAGTATACCTAGCAGTAATATAACGGTACGCGGGCATTTAGGGAGTATGTTGTTAAATTAGTGGATACTATTTCTGAGGATTGACGTGTGGGTAAAGTGTTTCTGTTTGGTGATTTAAATGCTCATCTACATGGAACGCTTCATTAAGGACTTTGAATTACATAGTAAACTACTGTGGATTTTTTAAAATGATCATAATGCTATAGCCGTTAACACTTTGCCAATGTGTAAAGGTTTGTCTCATACAATGAATGGTAATGCAGAATCATCGCTGAATGATATTTTTATGTCCTGTTGAAGCAACTGATATGTCTGTGTCATGTGAGATACTTGATGATAATGCACTTAATGTGTCTTGTCATATACCGATTGTATGTTCCTTGTTGGTTTCTGATATCAGTACAGCCAATTAGTGTGGCTCTAAATTTAGAGGCATAAAATGGAATAAAGTGTCCTTGTGTTTTATCGGTTTTAATTCATCTGATGATTATAAGTATTTGTCGTTTATCCAGTCACCAGGCTTCTCTAGTGACATAATAAAGGGGGTGCAATAAAACTTAGGTTTATTAGGTTACTTCCGGTAGTAGAAGGTTTATTAGGTTAGTAGATAGGCGGAATGATTCTATAACCATGGAACTATTTTAAATGTATGTAAATATGCATAAACATTACGTTGACGGAATAGATCTAACAGAAAATTCACCAATATAATTATTCAACTAAGAAAAAAATAATAAAAAAATAAATGGCTGTAGCTGGATTCGAACCCGGGCCTGATTCTACAAAATCCAAATCTAATCTCAATAGAGACGTCGTGCTTACCGATTACGCCACTGAGGCCACATACAAAATGACTTTGATTTATCAGTTTCAATAATTTAATTCACCGCTGGCGAAACGTGTTTTTGATAAAAATCAAGTCAGAGGGCAAAGATTTACAGATAAATAGTAAATGTTTTCTTTTCACTCTCATGATAATTTGATTGATAAGCTCCCACAGGGGCGGTGATTGCCATAGACTTAAATATAGCCCGTTCATTTCCATCGATTTATGAGTGACGTTAGCTCTATCTAAAAATAGAAACCGAGACGACGGAACTCGAATTTGACCAGAGCGCCTCCGGGAGAATATTGTCATATCTGTTTGAATTGACATATCGACTCTCGATTAAAATGATCTTATTTTTCAAATTCAACCACGTTTTCCCCTCGTGTAATGTAAGTATCGAAACTACTTTCCTCTGCGGTAGCTCATTATTTACGTCTTTAGAATGGAAATGAAAAGGGAGGTCCGTTGATCGAAAAACCGCATTTTCAATGCAAATTATTTCAAGATTGTTATGTTTTATGAGCCTATGAAAAATTACAGAACTAAATTGACTGGATAAATAGAATAATAGGTTAGTGCCGTAGATGGGACGCCTTTATCCGACGAGGGGAGAAAACGGTGAGGCGAGGCTTGCCAATTATTCTCTATCTATATGAAGATAATTGTAATAATATGTGTATAGTGTCAGATAACTCATTTTCAATGTATGATTGTAAACCTTATTTTAAAGCAGTACTGGTACGATTCCGAGCAAACTTTGCATTATCGTATAAAAAAGTACCTAGTTATAGTCTACGTTCACTCCGGATGGCCGCTCAGCCGCCTATAGGCCTACTTTTTCTCCCCTTGTGTTTGAGCCATTCGCCTACAATACTGGGCGCTGCTAACAAATGGCGAGATTACGCAGCTGCAGTACCGGCCAATGACCCTCACAGCTACCAATTGTAACCCATTGGTGGACAGAATGCATCATCGTGCGGGTGTGAGACACTGAAAACGTCTCTGAAATTTCGAGCTCGTCCAGCCGGGATTCGAACCCCGGTACCCTGGATTATTAGCTCAACCACTTTACCAAGCCACCACACCCAATGCGCCAGAAACGTAGAGTTTGGATCCAGAATGGTACGCCATATAATCTTGATAATGAGCTGTACATTCAGTATAAAGTGGCAAAATGAGTTTTTAGAAACTATAGAAATGATTCTAATAACTACTTAAAGCAGATTAATTAAGAGATTAAAGAAGCAGCAGAAGTCGATTCTTGCTACCTTTTGAAACTGATCAAAAGACCCACTGGTCGCTCTACAGACAATTACTGTTACAGAACTGAGATGAGATTTAATGATACATTATACCGAGATGCTGGGTCAATTGCATGCCAATGGGACCAGTAGTTTCGTAAATAGTACCCTGATACCCACTCTTGGTTTAAAGATACATTTGATAAAACAGTAACAGTTCTTGGGAGTATATCAACTGACGAGTCGAGTTTGTACCATATTGCATTGACGAATGTGTCAAGGAGTTAAAAACCTTGAAAACAAAAAAGGCCTGATCATTGGATTGTATTTTAAATAAAACTGCTATACAGTTGAACTTCGATATCTCGAACTCAGATAACTCAAACTTCGGGATAACTCGAACAAAACGTTCAGTTCTTCCAAAACTTACATTTAACAGAATTGATAACTAAACTTTATCGCTACATATATCTAGAAACACATGTGACAGCTTAATACAGGTCTAAAGTAATGCTGAAAGCTCCTAGAGGAGATGTCAGCATTACTTTAGATCTGTATTAAGCTGTGGCGTTGTGAAATTGTTCATTTTAGACATCGGATAACTCGAACTTCTGTTATCTTGAACAAATATGTATTGTCCCTTGAAGTTCGAGTTATCGAAGTTCAACTGTATATACGTATGAGTTACATTATGCTGTTCTTTTAAAGTTGTATAAGTCCATGTACAAATTTTCATGCATGCGAAAGCGTATGAACGTGGTGTAATAATAAAATCCCCGTATAACGGCGGCAATAAGAGAAAGGACAACCCAACTAACTATAGAGCAATTACATTGTCTTCAGCCATTTTGAAACTGTGTGACAAACTTTTGCTTTCCCGTATAAAATCGGAAAAGGATTGCTGTTTTAGTTCATTGCAATGTGGCCTTCAGACAAATATGAGTTGTACTATGTCGTCATTGTGTCTACGTTTGCAAGGAGAATAATAGTAGTAAAGTGTACGTCTGAATTTAGATATTAAGACTGGCTTCGATAAAGTTTAGCACAATGGTCTGTTTTTCAAGCTACACAAAATTGAGATTAAGTCATTTTCACAGAAGGCATTCGTGAATTTGCAATGTATTGACAAAAGAACGAATACGAATATAGCTTTAGGTCTGATAGGGTTATTCTCGATTGAAGCAGAAATAATTGACTTAAAGAAGTGGACTTTCTTTGGACAGCTGTGCAGCGTTGGTATTGAGTCACGTTTTATAGATGTGTATCTCATGCGTGTGAAGTTTTAATATCAATGGTAACCAAATAGGTAATTTTAGTAATATACATGTATCTGATGTTCTGTCAAATTGCAATCTAGAATGTTGTCTATATAAGTATGCACGTGACGGCGTATTCCCTGATAAACACACATAGAAATGCATCTGTAAGCGTCGGTTAAGCACCAGGAGGAGGATATTATGTGGTATTAGTGATCATCTGAAGAATTCACTCTCTTCAGGTGTATACAACCTGTATATCGAAAGATTATTATATGGTCACTTTGAAAATATGACCCATCAGGTATTCAGCACTATCATAACGTCATATGGTTAATATCTCGTATCCAATCTTATGAAAATAAGACAAATTGTGTCATAAATACCTAGTGATATTTACATGTACTAAAGATGTAGAACACTGTCTATTTTGATGTTAGTATCTAGAATGCGTCCGTACTCGTTTTAAGAGTTAACTAGGACTGGGTTGTCTGTCTTAGAATATAGCAAAGTCTTTAGAATAGAATGATGTGCACATTGGAGTTCTGTTGAATGGCAAGTACAATTTTTAAAGTAGGGGTTTTACATGTTAGTAACACGTGGCGCTGTTTTGTTTACTAGTTGGGGCATGAAACAAACTTACGTATACGACTGGTTTACACTACTATCAGTGGACTATTATACTATAAACCACTGTTAAGGTCACCCATTCGATTACATTTACATATGTTGTATTTTGGACGAGTGATTGCTTAATGCAGTATGGTGGTTTTGCTGAAATCTCACGATGACGGTCGCAGCTGTGACATCGTGCTGCCTGTCTTTGAATATTATCGCAATTCTTACACGGTCGTCTTTGATGTTAATGATAAGTACAATGTATTACAAGTATTAGTGCTATCTTAAATGTGCTCAATATGATTATATACACATGTGTGTTCACCATATAAGTTATGGGTGATATTTATTGGTATTAAGGTACCTGTTTAACGTCATATTATATTACTTTGTCTTGTGATGTATAAATGTTTTGTCATAATTGTATGCATTTATATTTCTTGTTTGTATGTTTAATTCACCAAATTTTGGCGGAAATAAAGATATATTATGCTATTTCCACTATTACTACTACTACTACTACTACTACTACTACTACTACTACTACTACTACTACTACTACTAAAAATAATAATACCAATACTACTAGAACTACTACTACTACTACTACTGGTGTTACTACTACTACTACTACTACTATTACTACTACTACTACTGCTGCTGCTACTACTAGTGCTTCAGGTACTACTACTACCATTACTACTACTACCACTCCTACTATTACTACTACTCCTACTCCTCCTCCTCCTCCTTCTACTACTTTTACTACGACGACGACTACTACTACTGCTTCTACTCCTACTACTATGTTGATGCTACTACTACTACTACTACTACTACTACTACTACTACTGCTACTACTACTACTACTACTACTGCTACTACTACTACTACTACTACTACTACTACTACTACTGCTACTACTACTACTACTGCTACTGCTACTACTACTACTACTACTACTACTACTACTACTACTACTACTACTACTACTACTGCTGCTACTACTACTACTGCTACTACTACTACTACTACTGCTACTACTACTACTACTACTACTACTACTACTACTACTACTGCTACTACTACTACGTACTACTACTACTACTACTACTACTACTACTGCTACGACTACTACTACTACTACTACTACTACTACTACTAATGCTACTACTACTACTACTACTACTACTACTGCTGCTGATACTACTACTTCTATTTCTACT